>CM077095.1:155772480-156100243 GCA_039513925.1 Platanthera zijinensis
GGCTATGGCTGTTGTTGTATCTGAGTTAACCTGACTTGAAAGTCTTCTCAATGATTTGAGACTCAAACTCTCATCTCTGGCGACCTTATTTTGTGACAGTCAAGCTACAATACACATTGCCAAGAATCCCGTCTTCCATGAAAGAACAAAGCATATTGAAATTGACTGTCACTTCATTCGAGAAAAAGTTCAATCAAAGAAGATAGAAATGGAGCATGTTCCCGCTACAGGACAAGTTGCTGACATCCTAATTAAAGCCCTCTCTCGACCGTTATACTATCAGCTCTTATCCAAGCTTGGTGCCTACGACTTGTACGCTCCAGCTTGCGGGGGAGTGTTAGAAAATAAATCTTGTAAAAGCCCATTTAGCGGCCCATTATAGGCTTTCTTTTTTCTCTTGTAACAGTCCCACATCTTGTAATAGGGATTTCTCTCTCGCTCCCTATATATTTGTACTCACACTTGTAATTTGATTCATAAGAAGTATATACAAGGTGATGTAGGGTAGGCTGTGGGGTGAACTCCTAAAACACCTGCTAGTGACGTGGGGGGTGGACTCACCCTAACCAATGACTATATGCGAGATGAAATTAATCAGGCATTAAATTAATTTAAGCAACAAGTCAACATATAAATCATTACATTCATTCTGAGCAAGAGAAACGATTTCTATTCAGCAATTTAGGCAATAGCGTTCCTCCGCACGGAGGGCTAATTTAAGCGTGCGGCGAATAAGGCGTCCTGCAAGGCAAGAGATTCACAGGAGAATACAACGTGCTATAATTCCGTCGATCACAAGATCCACAACGTGCACAACATATATTAAACCGTCAACAATAAAATCCACATAAACAAGTACAAAGTGCTGAATTAAAATTCGGGCTGCAGGAAATATACGTAGAGATCTGAAGTTTCGGGGTTAGGGGGGGCTTCCGGGTGGTGGCGAGACTGGATCGGGCAAGGGGGAGGGTGGATCCACGAGGGGAAATGAAGGGGGCTGCTGGTCGAAGGGGAAAGAGGGGGCTTTAGGGCTGGCTGGGCTGGATCCAGCGGGATCAGCCCAGATTTGGGCGTGAGGGGGGCTGGAGGGCTGATGGGGGGCGGCGGTTGGGCTGGAGGGGCTCTTTGCGGGGGCTGCTGTGGGAGGAAGGAAGGGCGGCGGTTTTGGGGGAGGAATAGGAAAGGAGGGGAGGCCGGCGGTGTGGGGGTTTGCACGGGGGAAAGGGGGAGGCGGGGCGGCTGTTGGGAGGAGTGAGGGTGGCCGGCGGGAAGAATAGATAAGGGGAGAGGGCTGGCGGTTGGGCTGGTAAGGAAGGGGGCGGCGGTTGCTAGGTAGGGGAAGAGACACAAGGAAAAATTAGGAAACTTACCCTAGGAATCGGCACCAAGGGGCTCCACGGCGTCGGCACCGCGGAATGATCACCGGAAGCGAGGAAGATGACCTTCTCCTAACTTCAGCAATCCGAATTCCTGCAGCCCTCCTATTCTATTTATAAGAAAGCCAAGTTAGGGCAACCGGAATCGACGGCTATGATCGGCCGGCGGTTCCGTCCCCAAAACTATATAAAATAATGTCTGAAATACAAAGTGCTATATATGAAAATGAATCTAAACGACGAGCCGGACGCATCCACGGTAACGGATCGCCGGTTCGATCAAGTCCGTCGGCGCGAATATACGAAGGTGGGGCCCGCCTTGCTCCGAAGTGCGCCCGATGGTCCCCCATCAACTCCCCCCGACTGAAAAGCCTTCATCTCCGATGAATGGAGATGGTCGTACTGTAGTCGAAGCTCGGGGGCGAGTCGATCAAGCTCAGCTGCCATAACCCAAGTGTCGTCGGATGAAGAATGTCCAAGCCACCGAACCAAGTAGCGGCACACGGGTCCGTCAGTGGAAGGGACGAACTCATGTGCAATAATCTCTGTAATCTGCTCGACCCTCAGCTCTCGGGAGAAGTGGTCCGGTGATGGTGGTGGTGCCACAGGTGAAGCCACAGGTGGTGAACTCCTGGGGAAGTGGGAGTCAAGGGGAGGCTGTGTGGTGGGAGAACGGGGTGGTGGTAGAGGCTCGGGAGGGCCGCCAAGGTAGGGATCGGGGTACTCGTGGGGTGGAAAGTAAGGTGTCAGGTCCTCAATATTGAACACGGGGTGGATACCCATGCTCGCAGGAATGTCCAGCTCGTAAGCATTCAACCCGATCCGCCTCAAAACAGTGTAGGGCCCAATTCGCCTGGCGCTCAGTTTCTTAGCAGGCCCCTGAGGGAGCCGCTCCGCACGAACTCGCACCATCACCTGTTCGCCAACCAGAAAATGTTTCTCTCGCCTATGTCTGTCTGCCAGTTCTTTATAATGTTCGTTGCTTAAATTGATTTTACGCCTGATAGACTCATGCAACTCATGCAAATGACGTGTGAAGGACTCAGCAGACTCACTAGGACGTGACTCAGTCGGGACTGGTATAAGATCAATAGGCTTCCTGGGGTCATAACTGGACACTACCTGAAACGGGCTCAAATCGGTCGACCTATTGATGGAACTATTGTATGCAAACTCAGCTATAGGGAGCACGGAATCCCAGCTAGACGCATGCTCACCAACTAGACACCTTAGCAGGTTACCTAAACTTCTATTTATCACCTCCGTCTGACCGTCCGTCTGCGGAAGAGAACTTAAGTGTGGTCCCGGTCTTCCGCCATAACGTCTTCCAAAAGTAACTGACGAACCGCACATCCCGATCGGACACAATGGACTTTGGGAGACCGTGTAATCTAAAGACCTTGCTCATAAATAAGGCCGCGACGCGGGGGGCATCGGCGGTCTTACTGCACGCAATAAAGTGCGCCATCTTAGAGAACCGGTCAACCACAACAAAAATAGAATCATGCTTCCGCAGGGTGCGCGGAAGTCCCAACACGAAGTCCATACTAATGTCCTCCCAAGGACGATGGGGAACGGGTAAAGGAGTGTATAGGCCCGTGTTCTGCTTTGTTCCCTTGGCCGTTTGGCACACACGGCAGTGTCGAACGATACGAGCCACATCTCTCTTCAGACTCGGCCAATAGAAACGATCTTCTACTATAGCAATCGACTTATCTCGCCCAAAATGGTCGGCGGCACCCCTGGCGTGTAGTTCCCAAACTAAGTAATCACGATATGAGGTATTGGGCACACACAAGCGGGAGCCCCGGAACAAATACCTATCAATAATCCGAAATCCCTCAACAGGATCTGGGGGGTCCCTCGATAACGCGGTGTAAATCTCAGCAAAATCTGGACAAGTAGGGTAGTCCAAAATCACCCTCTCGAAACCATCCACCTGGGCCCTCAACGTGTGAAGTAGGGAGACTCGACGACTGAGTGCGTCGACAGGTTTGTTCTCAACACCGGCACAATGTTTGAGAACGTAGTGGAAATCCTGTAGATACTCTACCCACTTCGCATGGCGATGACTCAGCTTCCTCTGGGAGTCGAGGTAGCGTAGGGCCTGGTGATCCGAATACAGCACAAACTCCCGGGGAAGGAGGTAGTGTCTCCAATACCGCAACGACTGGACAATAACATAAAATTCTCGATCGTAATTCGAGTATTTTTGCTTGGCTTCATTCAGTTTCTCACTAAAGTAAGAAACCGGGTGTCCCTCCTGACTCAACACTCCTCCAATACCTACGCTCGACGCGTCACACGCGACCTCGAAGGCTCTGCTAAAATCGGGGAGTCGCAAAACGGGGGCGGACGTCAGCTTGTCCTTAATCTCTTCAAATGCTCGAGTGGCCGCGACGGTCCACTGAAAATCTCCCTTGCGCAGACAACTAGTGAATGACGCCATGATCGAGCTAAAGCCCCTAACAAATCTCCGGTAAAAGGTCGCAAGTCCGTGGAAGCTACGGGCCTCATGAATGGTCGATGGTATGGGCCACTCGCGAATGGACTGGACCTTCTCAGGGTCAACTGACACGCCTGAGGAGGAAATGATAAATCCCAGAAAATGGACAGACTCGGCTAGGAAGGAGCACTTCTTCAAGTTGATAAACAATTTCTCTTTTCGGAGAATATCAAATAGAAGCCTCAAGTGCTCGAGGTGGTCTGGCTCGGTGTGGCTATAGATCAGAATGTCGTCGAAGTAGACGACTAGGAATTTGCCCATGTAGGGCCGTAGGACCTGGGCCATGACTCGCATGAACGTACTCGGGGCGTTTGAGAGCCCAAATGGCATGACCAGCCACTCATACAGACCGTCCTTCGTCTTAAACGCCGTCTTCCACTCGTCTCCCTCTCGAACCCTAATCTGGTGGTACCCGCTTCGGAGATCGATCTTCGAGAAGATCTGGGCTCCGGACATCGTGTCTAATAGGTCATCTAGACGAGGGATCGGGAAACGATACTTTACAGTAATCTTGTTGATAGCTCTACTATCAATGCACATGCGCCAACTGCCGTCCTTCTTAGGGGTAAGAAGGGCGGGGACGGCACTTGGACTCAAACTCTCGCGGATAAACTGCTTCCGGAGAAGCTCGTCAACCTGCCTCTTGAGCTCAGCGTGCTCAACGGGATTCATGCGATAATGCGGCAGACTGGGGAGCGAGGCCCCCGGGACTAAGTCTATAGCGTGTTGGATGTCCCGCAGAGGGGGTAACTCATCGAGGAGCTCCTCTGGCATAATGTCCGCAAACTCGTCTAGTAACGGTCGCACGGTAGGGGAAACCTCCGGTGTGGGGCCCTCAGAAGCCATAGTGGCTGCTACTACGTACATGACACCAGCAGCAGTGCTATCCCTCAGAAACTCACTACGCCTCAGGAGATGCACGGGTCTCGAAGCAATCATGCTGGTGGACGGCTCGATCCGGCCCTTAGGCCTCTCTCTGGGCTGGGTGGGGGATAAAGTGATCTTCTGCCCCTTATCATAGAAAACACACGTGTTCGATCGACCGAAACACGTGACATCGCGATCAAATAGCCAAGGGCGGCCCAGCAGGACGTGGGCGACATCCATAGGGATGACATCGCACCAAACTCGGTCCTCTAAAGATGCTATGGTGATCGGAACGAGACAGCGCTGGGTAACCTGGATCGCGGTCTTGTCGACCCAAACAACACGATAGGGGTGGGGGTGAGGCTCCGCCTTCACCTGCATGCGGTCTAGACCCTTCTGGGCTACAATATTCACACAGCTCCCACTATCGATAGCTAATTTGCAGGGACCGCCTGCACTCGGGAAATATGTGTAGAAAATGGTAGTGCGACGCCAATCCTCATCGGCTCGTGGGGTATGAAGAAAGCGTCTGACCACTCCCACCTCTAACGATCGCTCAGCGTCGCTCTCCCAGCCCTCCTCAACGGTGGCAGTGATCTCCTCAGTAGTCTCCACATCACCCTCCAAATCAGCCTCCTCATCCTCAATCAACGGACTACGTGTGGGGCAGTGGGCCGCCACGTGTCCTCTACCTCCGCACCTAAAACACTGTATACCCCCAGGCCTCTGGCCTTCGGTAGCGACAGCCTTCCCCTTCAAGTCAGGGGTGACTCGGGGGGATGAGGTGGCTGCAGCAGTCTGGGCGGGAGCGGGCTTCCTAAACGTTGACGAATCCGTCCGGGAAGGAAACTGCTTCGTACTAGGGGCACGAAGGTACTGCTCATACTCTAGAGCGAGCTGGAATATCTGATCTACAGTCTCCAAGCGGTGGGGAATCAGCTCTCTCCGGAGATCCGAGCGGAGGCCGGCCTTGAATCGAGAGGCGGTGGCAATAGGCTCCTCCGAAATATCGCTCCTAACAACTAGCTCGTCGAATCGAGCCATATACTCCGCTACGGAAAGCGACCCCTGACGTAAACTCTGTAGCTGATCAAGCGGCTGGTCACGGTAGGAGGCAGGGAGGTATTTATCCTTAAGCCTCTCCTTCATGTCATCTCATCTGGTGATGGGGTAGTAACCGTCACGCTCGAGGGCTCGCTCAACACTAATCCAATACACCTTAGCCTGTCCGACTAGTTTCATCTTGGCGAACCGGACACAACGATCATCACTCATATCGTACCAATCAAAATAATGATCCATATCCAGGAGCCAATCACTAAAGGCCTTTGGATCCAGGCGACCATCGAATGTCGGGGCATCGAGGCGAATCCTACGGGTGATGTCAAAACCGCGATCACCTCTCCGCGGGTCAGGATACTCATCAGGATCGTCGTCCCGGTCATAGTCGTGCCGAGCGGGCGGGGGCCCGCGCTCACGTCGACCCGTCGGGTAATACTCGTCCCGCCGATGATCATGGCGACCGTGTGGAGGGACACGGTCCCTCGGACCAGGATGACGTGGCATGCGGTAATCTTCCCGCGGGGGCGGGGGTCGATCACGTGTCGGCTCAGGATTCCGCCATGCAGGCGGGGTGGGGACTCTAACGGGAATTTCACGGCGGTAGCGGTCTGCCGGTGGCGGATCATCTCTGACCCGCTGCCCGCGACGGGGAGAGTCTCCCGGGTCACCCGCGATCTCATCGTCATGAAGGGAGGGGGTATCTCTAGCGTGCTCTATCAGATCTAGACGACGAGTTACCGCGGCGATATCATGACGCACATTCTCGAACTGGGTACCCATTGCGTCAAAACGTTCTAGAATAAGACGCTGGAAGTCTGTGGTAGCGGTGCTCGAATTCGAGCCCGCTGCCCGGTCATTGGTGACTGGATCTACCATGCTTCTAAATGTCCTACCACTACGGAGCATGCACAATGGCCCAACCTTGGGCTCTGATACCAACTGATGTAGGGTAGGCTGTGGGGTGAACTCCTAAAACACCTGCTAGTGACGTGGGGGGTGGACTCACCCTAACCAATGACTATATGCGAGATGAAATTAATCAGGCGTTAAATTAATTTAAGCAACAAGTCAACATATAAATCATTACATTCATTCTGAGCAAGAGAAACGATTTCTAGTCAGCAATTTAGGCAATAGCGTTCCTCCGCACGGAGGGCTAATTTAAGCGCGCGGCGAATAAGGCGTCCTGCAAGGCAAGAGATTCACAGGCGAATACAACGTGCTATAATTCTGTCGATCACAAGATCCACAACGTGCACAACATATATTAAACCGTCAACAATAAAATCCACATAAACAAGTACAAAGTGCTGAATTAAAATTCGGGCTGCAGGAAATATACGTAGAGATCTGAAGTTTCAGGGTTAGGGGGGCTTCCGGGTGGTGGCGAGACTGGATCGGGCAAGGGGGAGGGTGGATCCACGAGGGGAAATGAAGGGGGCTGCTGGTCGAAGGGGAAAGAGGGGGCTTTAGGGCTGGCTGGGCTGGATCCAGCGGGATCAGCCCAGATTTGGGCGTGAGGGGGGCTGGAGGGCTGATGGGGGGCGGCGGTTGGGCTGGAGGGGCTCTTTGCGGGGGCTGCTGTGGGAGGAAGGAAGGGCGGCGGTTTTGGGGGAGGAATAGGAAAGGAGGGGAGGCCGGCGGTGTGGGGGTTTGCACGGGGGAAAGGGGGAGGCGGGGCGGCTGTTGGGAGGAGTGAGGGTGGCCGGCGGGAAGAATAGATAAGGGGAGAGGGCTGGCGGTTGGGCTGGTAAGGAAGGGGGCGGCGGTTGCTAGGTAGGGGAAGAGACACAAGGAAAAATTAGGAAACTTACCCTAGGAATCGGCACCAAGGGGCTCCACGGCGTCGGCACCGCGGAATGATCACCGGAAGCGAGGAAGATGACCTTCTCCTAACTTCAGCAATCCGAATTCCTGCAGCCCTCCTATTCTATTTATAAGAAAGCCAAGTTAGGGCAACCGGAATCGACGGCTATGATCGGCCGGCGGTTCCGTCCCCAAAACTATATAAAATAATGTCCGAAATACAAAGTGCTATATATGAAAATGAATCTAAACGAGGGATCGCCGGTTCGATCAAGTCCGTCGGCGCGAATATACGAAGGTGGGGCCCGCCTTGCTCCGAAGTGCGCCCGATGGTCCCCCATCACAAGGTTTACTCCATTCTTCAATATTATGAAATATAAACATTGAGAAGGGTAATTGTAGTTTCGAAAGTAAGAGGGGTGCAAGCTGTAATTATGCAAACTTTGAGGGGAGGTCCGGTAAATAACCCGATATAATTATTAAGATTTAATTGAAAGAAAAGGTTCTTCTATTTTCACATTGTGGAAGTTCCTAGAAATATTTGGTTGGTGAAGGTATCTAGAATCTATTGAGCTCTAATTTAGATTTTTCTAGAAAGTTGAGGTTATTCTTGAATTTGGAAGGAAAGGAGATTGCAGACTAGAGAATGGAAGCCCTTCCTATTTGTACTCACCCAAATTCATGCAGTACAACCATCACAAACCACACAAGCATCAAAGATGGAGAGCTAACAATTACTTTCTCGAGTAGTCTTCATCTCTCGTGTGTCATTGTGACTTGTGAGTTGTGTGAGTTAAATATGTGGCATAGGATAGGTGAATCCTTAGGCTGCATAGGTTAGTGATAACCATTTTTCAAACCAATAGAGCTAACTAATTAGCGCTCTTGCATTTTGTGACAGTACTATCCAAAAATATGATGTTGACGTTAGCACACGTAAATCACAACTGATTACAAAACAGTAAAGAATTTTTTTCGATTTCAAGTTCATGTGGTCTGAAAGAGCTTAAATAAATACTCAGAGCATAAGCCCTACAAGACGCACAATTTCGAGAGAGAAAACAACAACGAGCACACATTTACATTAGTATGATATATTTGTACAAAAAGAATTAGAAATAAACTTCAAAACAGAACTTACACAAGTATATGATACATAGGGTGGATGATGTGATGATGTTTCAGTGGCAAGGGAAGAATGGAAAGCTGACAATTGGGCTTTGGAGGGGACTGTGAGGGAGGTTGAAGGTCTGTAATTGGATTGAGGGGGGTGGTTGGGGGTTGTTGCCGGCTTTAGGAAGGGTTGTGAGGACTTCCAGAGTACCAGTGGGCTGGGTGAAGTTGGGAGAAGTTTTCCAGCAAAATGAAGGAGCTGGGAGGGTTTTCGGTGGAAGGGAGGAGGCCGGGAGACGGGTATCCAGGGGCTGGAGGGGGCCTGCAGCTGCTAGGAGGGCTGTTTTAGGTTCTTGGAGGAAGCCGACGGGTGGAATGTTACTGGGAGATGGGCATGCGGTGCTGGACTGGGCTTACAACCTGCTGGGAGGGAAGTTATGGGGTTGGAATGTGCATTCAGCCTGCTGGGAGGGCAGTTATGGGTGCTGGGAGGAGTCCGGCGGTGGGCAGATGGTAGGGTAAGGCTAGTCCGGTGGTTGGAATGAATGGGAAGGGCTTGGCAAGGAAAAATGACAGTTTCTAGCTGTTGCAGACGAGTTGGTGGGTAGTTTCCTGAAGTTGGAGGGGATAGTGGTAGTATCCACGGATGGTGGGTGGATTCCTGCAGGAAATTAAATATTAACCGAGTAGTTAAATAGTTATTGGAAGTGGTAAGAAAATTATGGTTATTATTTAAAGTGGAGATGTAGGAATTATGGTTATTGGAAGTGGGAAGCGGGATAGTTAAGGGGAAGAAGTGGGTAGTTGTAGAAAAGGAAGTGGTAATTATGGTGGTTTTGTATTGGAGGTAGTTATGATGGTTGTAGGAAGTGGGGAGTGAGTAGTTTGGGAGGGGCAAGGTGGTGGCTGGCTGCCGCAAGTGGTGATCATCCAAGGGAGTAGGGGGAGGAGAAGTGACCTAGATTTTGGGACCTACATTCCATGGCTTCGACACAGTGGGGAAGACCAAAAAATCCTAGAAATCTGTCCAAAAGCTTTGATTCCTAATCAGTCATATATGTTGTATTTATGGGCAAAACAGCCTAAGACAGCCACTATGAACATTCTAGATCATCTGATCATGATGATTGTGAAATCCTATGAAATAAAAACAAAACATACATAAAAATATGTCGTCACCAATCCGGACCCGACTACGGCTCAGATTCTCCAAATGATGACCTTATCTATCTCCTGTGTTTGTAGATCTCTGCAGGCCCCAATGACCCGTTCTTGGACTATGATCCCCATCATATGGTTTTTCTTTCTACATACGGAGTATTCATGATAGTGGCAAGTGAAATTTAACGTCAGATCACAGGATATACTTGATAAGATTTGAAGAAAACGCACTACACTTGAATGAAGGCATGCTTATTCTGAACCTAGTTTTAAATGTATTTTTGAAGAATTCTTTAACCAATCTAGCTCATTAGTTAATCCTTAAATTTTATTTGAAAAATAAATAATATAGGTTGGGATGGTTATCAATCTTGATCAATATTAGAGCAGCTTAAATGTACTTTGTTTTAATAAATAATGTCAGATCCCACCAGTTTGTTCCTAACCACAGCGGGCCGCTATGCCGTTACTTAGTACATTGGCGGGACCGCCTAGATGCAGACGACACCTGGATACTACCAACAGAGCTCGATCGACTCGCCCCTGGACTTCGACTTCAGTACGATCGTCTCCATTCATCGGAGATGAAGGCTTTTCAGTCGGGGGGAGTTGATGGGGATTCATTAGATCATGCACCAGGAGGAGTTCGCCACAAGGCGAGACTCACGTTCGTGTATTCGCACAGGAGGGCTTGATCGGAGCGTAGATCCGACTCCGCGGCTGTGTCCAGATCCATGCTGCGAGTCATTTTCATATATTACTTTAGTTTTTTTTTTATTTGGTGTATTTGAGTGGCCCCACCTCCGACCAATCATAGTCGTCGATGGTGGGATGCCCTAGTTCTTCTTTTATTATAAATATGTAGTTAATGGGCTGATTTAGGTCATTGTTGAATGTTTGGAGAAGAGAATTCCTTCATTCCGGTGATCTCCGCGGTGTCGATTCCGTGGAGCCCTCTTGGCGACGACTTCTTGGGTAAGTATCCTTTGCTTGTATTTTTCGCCTCTTACCTGCTGTCCAGCCCCCAGTCAGCTGCCAGCCACCAGCCACCTTCAAAAGCACCGGCCAGTCAACCCCTCCAAGCAGCTGCCTATAACCAACAGACCCTCCTCCAACCTCCACCCCACGAGCAGCCGCCACTATTTCCCCTCTTAGATCAGTCGGCCACCCCTCCTCCGTTGTCCAGCCCCTCAACCCCCAAGTATCCACCCCTCTGTTACTCCTCCAGCCACCCCACCTCAGGCCGCCACCCCTCAACACCTCGAGCCGCCGCCTCCCCTCATTAGCCCAGATCCCGCCGGAACTCCATCCCCTTCCCTGTTTCAGATTTGTCGCTTCCCTACACAACAGGCCACCCTCCTATCTACAAGCCGCCAGCCCCCCAAAACAGCCCCTTGGTTGCTTTCCCCCTAAACCAATCCAAATATGGACTTCTCAAGCCAAATCCAGCCTCCCCGCCTCTTCCCTTTTGCTGTCATCACCCCCATCCAATGGATGCACCTCCCAACAACCAGCCATCACCATATCTGTCTAAATTTGGGCATTCCAACCAAGATCCAGCCACATCCCTCTCCGATCCAGCCCTCCTAATCCCCAACCAGTCTTCCCCTTACCCGATCTGGTCCACCCACCACCGGAATCCCTCTTTGAACCCTCCAACGTTCAGATCTATTTTATTTACAACCCTAATATTTGTGTCGTGTTATTGTATTGATATTTGGTTGTAAAACATTGATGCTTGCTTGGGATTATAGTTTATTATGTTATTTGTTCCTTGAAAATCTCTAACTGCAGGAAGAACCGATTTGTCGCGCACTCTTTCTTTGGCCCTCCACGCGGAGGAAAACCAAAGTTTGTCTGCTTCAATAAAATAATTTTGCCTTGCTTTGAAAAATTTGCGTGGGATTTAATTATTTATTATCTAATTTGAATACACACCGACAGATTTGCATGACATGTAGGGTTAAGGCATCGTTAATCCGCCACCTATAGATTCCTCCTGCGTCACATGTCCTAGTTTTTCAAGGCTAGTTGTTAATTGTTATCCTGTGTTGTGTCATTGAATTCAAAAATTTTCTAAGTTAAAGGATAATTCAGAACATCAGATATTAAAATAAGGTTAGAATAAGAGCATGTTTCCACAACACAATATTCTAGCAACAAAGAGAGCAAGAAATACCTCTAAACAAGTACCAATATCAAACTGGCCTAGACGAGAATCAAATTCTGTAATGGACCCATCATAAAGTACAGTAGACCTTATGTTATTTTTCCTCAAATGATTTGCACTCAATTTCAAATGTAGAATCTGAAACAACACAAAATGCATAAACAAAGATAATTTTAGAACCCAAATTGTTTTGATATTTTGAGAATTTGATATAATAAAAAATCTGGATGAGACCAGAAGAGGTCAATAAATAAAAATCTGCACCTTGATGAACATAAGCTTAAAAACTATTTGAAGATACTTCTTCAAAACATAAACAAAACATTAACTAAAATAGAACGAATATAGGAAAATATTTATAGATTGTACCTTTGCAGCGCGAAGCAATCCTTTCCGTGAAATATCTACACCTGCTACATTTTCTAAAGTAGTTGTATGATCCAACAGAGACTCCAGCAGGCTGCCAGATCCACAACCAAAATCAACCTTCATAAGAAAATAAATAATCAGATCTATAAATTACTGGTACAAAGATGAAAGATGAGTAGCCAAAATACCAAGCTTGTAGCATGCAACTCATTGATGCGCCCAACTGCAAACTCAACTCTCTGTTTTGACAAAGGAGGATTGAATAAAGCCTGCTCAATCCTGTCCTCTAAAGGCTCCGTCACCTGTAACAACTTTACAGAGTACTCCAAGAAGCAGTTCTCTGAAATGATCAATGGTTAATACCTCAAAAGCTTCTTTATATAAAATATATTTCAGAAAAACTAATAGCAAAAGAAATACGAGAACAGAAGGTAACTCACGCAAAGATAACTGTGCAAGATGCTTTGCAGATTTACCGGAAGCAGAAAAGATCAAGCCCCTAGAAGGCGCTTCAACAACAAACTGAGCAGATTGATTTACAGTGAGCTGACTAACACATGACTCAAGTTCATTAATTACAGCACCACTACCTATCTCAAACTCAAACATATCTTTGCTTTCTACAGCGAGCTGACTAACACATGATTCAAGTTCATCAATTACAGCACCACTACCTATCTCAAACTCAAACAGATCTTTACTTTTTACAACTTCCTTCATAGTTTCATCTTTCATCATTAAAAAAGCAACATAACTTATGCAAGCTACAGAGCCTGGCGATGGAAAAATGCCAGAATCTGGACCATCAATATTATATAATCCATTCTCATACTTTGGGTTATGCTGATTTGTAAATATGGGTACTGATGAATGCTTGTTTATTCTTTGAGTATCATATAAGGATAGACATTTCATAAGTTCTTGAATAAAATCTCGGGAATATACAACTATGTCATGACTATGATCCAACTCCAAAAACTTTTCAATAGGCATATCAGGTTGCTTGAAGTACTTATTAAGCCATGAAAGAACCTTCAAGGCAGCACTCTGAATTGCATCATATTCTTTCCTGCAAGAATCATCAAAGGAACATTTGATCACTGGATCCTGTCCCTTCGACAATATTGTAACTTCACATCTGAAGACACTAGCAGATCTGCCAGATCCTCTGCTGGCAAGATCGTGTAGGCCCCCAGTTACCTTTTCAACTTCATCAGCATGTACTGATAAATGGGAATTTTGGGCAATTTCATAGGACTCAGATGTGTCTCTGTAGTCTAGGTTTTTGATGGAGAAAAGAGGTTCGGATAGTCTGTGCTGGCGGCAGAAAGCGTAAAGAAGATCCCGAGGTGCTGGGCCCTTCCAGTTTGAGCGAGTTGAGTATACAGCAGGCAATTCAGCACCAAGTATTGCCTCCCTCGAAAGCTTATAATGACCATCAGGTAGCTTCCCCAGAATCATCCTGGATAATATTAATAGTTAAATTTTGACAGATACAATAAACTCCCATAAAACAACTTTAAAAAAATGGATATAGAATGAAATTATACGAAGTAATTATCAAGCTTAATTTATTGTGCTTCAAATAAATTAGAATATTATAGCATTGGCTTGCCCTAGGACAACATAGGTAAAACACATTGTAGGCATACATGTTATAGCCTTCTAGGGTTATAGGAGGCTGTGAACTTTTGTCCTTTTCCAAATTCATCTTCCGAGCTAACTATTTTGCAAGTTTTTTCGCAATTTGATCATTAATTTCGCTATTTTTAAGCACCAGTGTAATTTCTTGAAGCATCAAGTGCCAGGAAATATTTTAATAGGCAAGGTACAAATATTTACTTCTTGGAATGTTCCAACGAAAAACATTGCTAAAAATTTATTTTTTTCAAATTCGTACTTTCTCATAGGAATAAAAGGTTATTTCAAGTACTAGTAAATACACAAGTGCTCTGAATGCAATTAAATAATTTCAACTTTCAAGACTATTGAAAGAGAAAAGAAAATACATGATGTATTTATTCATCCCTTAAGGGGGGCATTATATAGGATTTATATGGGCTCTTAAAGTTAAAACTGCAATGTGAGACTAAACCCAAATACACCTAAAGTCTCTAATAGACCTACATTGACTCGATATTTCCAACACTCTCATTCAAACTGGAGGGGAAACTTTCAGCTTGAAAACACCAAGTAAAGGCAATGAAGGTAAACGATGTAGGACAAAACATCAGACAAGCCACCAGGAAAAAAAATCCAAACCTGGAAATCAAACTGAGTACAAAGACACACACGACGTAGACCCACAAACGACACAAGTCTCACACACGACGTGGACTCGCAGGAAATAGGTCAACGAACATCATCAACACACACATGTGGAAGGTAACGAAAGATTTGAGATTAATCATCAAATGGGAAATCAAGGATAATCCGCCGGTGATAATCTGTCGAGGATAATCCACACAAAAGGCGGTCCTGCATGAGACGGTCTCACTCAACACAACCCACTGAGATTAAGAAACCAACAACGATCGTATTAAAAAATTTGGGAGAAGGAAACACCACGCGACATAAGCCTAGAGGTTGTGTGGGGGTTAAAGCGAGAGTCGGGAAATACCATCCGAGTTGTCTTTGTCTCAAACACTCCCCACTCCCCCCTCGCGTGAAACTCACGTGCATATAGACATACCAAGATCATACTAAGTAAATACGAAAAACAATCAAACAAGGACAATTAAGGACACATAAAAATGACTGAAAAACTACCATGAAACTTCATCATCAGCAAGAGATCATCGTCCCAGAAGGGGTAGCAACAACACTTATGGGAGACTAAGGTGCAGCGGCTGGAGTTGTCTGGAATCATCAGATAAATGAAGGACATCGACTGTATTAGGCAAAAAAGGATTGGCGGGCTCATAGAGAACTTCTTCTAGCGTATGCGGAGAGCAGATCGGAAGAGGAGCAGCCCGATCGGCAACAACAACGGGCAAGGTATCGTGGCCTGGAACAGCCGACGACGGGAGGAGAACTTATCGGGATCTACAACAGGCCCTTAAAGATGTTGTTGAAGTCGAGATCAAAATGGGAGAACCCCATGCTTTGAACCTAGCAGAGGCGAAATTATCGTCAGGACTACAGAGGGAACAAGGAGGTTGTCGTCAACAGAATGAGAAACAACGGCATACGGGAGCTGTGGTAGGATCTTTGACTGAAATCGTCGAGGCTAGCAGCAGAATATGAAGCAGACGGGAGGAATGTCATTGGTTGTGGTCGACGAAAATCGTTGATGAGGACAGGAGGCGGAATCGACAACGGACGAGGCACAGGGAAGCTCGGGATCAGTGGATTCCTCATCGATGAGCAGCGGAGGGATCGAGAAGCGGTAAATCCTTTGTCGATGAGACACAATAATGTCGAACCCCCCCAAAAAAGAGAACGTTCTAAGGCACGAAAGCGGAAGCGAAGCGAGCGGCTAATTTCTGGCTGAAATTTCAGATGGCCAACATTTTAGAGCTCCAAAATTTCAATGAGGAAATAACACCTTTGATACCATGTTGAAAGAAAGAAAAGAAAATACTTGATGTATTTAATCATTCTTTAAGGGGGCATTATATAGGACGTACATGAACTCTTAAAGTTAAAACTGCAATGTGGAACTAAACCCAAATACACTTAAAGTCTCTAATAGACCGACATTGACTTGATATTTCCAACAACAACAACAACACTCAAGCCTTTATCCCACTATAGTGGGGTTGGCTATATGGATCCTTTGTCTCCATTGTGCCCTATCTTTTGTCATAATCTCACTAATGCCTAAGTACATCATATCTTTCCGTATAGTTTCATTCCAAGTCTTTATTGGTCTACCCCTCCCTCGTTTAACATGCCTAGTGACTAGACTCTCACAATGCCTAACATGTGCCTCTAATGGTCTCCTTTGTACGTGTCCAAACCATCTTAGTCGAGCTTCTTTGCAATTGGTGCTACTCCTGTCTTAAATCTGATACATTCATTCCTTATTTTATCCAGTCTCGTGTGTCCACACATCCACCTAAGCATTCTCATCTCCACAACTCCCATTTTTTGCTCATGTACACAATTCACTGCCCAACACTCAGAACCATAGAGCATCGCTAGTCTAATTGCAGTACGGTAAAACTTTCCCTTGAGTTTTAATGGTACTTTAAGATCACATAAGATCCCTGACGCGCATCTCCACTTCAACCAACCCGCTTGGATTCTATGTGTCACATCTTTATCAATACCTCTGTCTTTTTGAATTATCGATCCAAGATATTTAAAACATTTATTATGAGAATATCTTGATCACCCAACTTAATAACGACGCCATCCGTCCTTCTTGTACTGCTAAATTTAAGCTCCATATTGATGCGGAGCAGAGACGAGGATGCGTTTTGGGCCCGTTCGGGGCTGATTTGGCAACTTTCCATATATGACATGCAAGGATCGACGATCGGGCTCCGTGATTACGTCTGGAGCGTCGCCGCGAGTCAAAATACTATATTACTTTTTTTTCAGTTTATTTTGATGTATTTTTATGGGCGAACCCACCGGCCAATCATAGCCGTTGATGGGGATGCCCTAGCTTCTCTTTTATTATAAATAGGATGTAGAGGGGCTGAATTCAGGCATTGTTGGATTTAAAGAAGAAGCATTCCCGGATTCTAGCGATACCTCCCCGGTGCCGACGTCGTGGAACCCTAGGTGACGACTCCTAGGCGCTCAAACTTCCCCCCAAGGTACTATCCATGCATAGCCTTCTTCTTCCCCCTCCAAAACCCTCATCCGCAACCCCTACAGTCCCCAAATCCCAACCCTTACGGCTGTCCAGGAATTCCAAGTACTGTTCACGGGTATTGCTCAAGCGGACTGTTCACGCGCACTATTCACTGCAGAACACTGTTCACCTGAAACACTGTCCACGCCTGCCTCCACCTTCCCCTCCTCCTTAATCCGCCAACTCCCCTCCGTGGATCCACCATCCTAAAAACCCTAAAATTCTAGATCAGTCTAGATCTAGGATTCTAGCCACCCGATCTGTTATTTCCACCGCACAAACCTTCCATTCTTGCCCGGGTCCGCTCCTAAATAGCGGATCTACCCATCCCCGGCCCGGATCTACTCATTCGTGACCGGATCCGCCGTTTTAACATCCGTTATCACCATTTTCCGCCGAGGGAAGCCACCATCACCGTCATCTCGCCACTGGTTCCACCCCCGATCGCCGATCTACACATCCGGCCCTCCAAATCTTCAGTGTCTCGGTTCATCCCTCTACGTTGTGAGCATTTGTGGTATTGTATTCTGTGATTTGACATTTTTCACTTTGGTGTTTTATTGTACTGTGTTGAGATTATTGTTGTGTGAAAATTGATTTTATTATTCTAATAATTGCAGGAGGAGTTATTCGTCGCACACTTGCTTTGGCCCTCCGAGCGGAGGAAGTCGTTGCTTAATTGCTAAAATTAATTGTTTGTTCACTAATCCAATTATTTGTGTGGTGCTATTAATTTCATTGCTTAATTTAATCGTCTCCGTCACCAACGGTTGCATTGCATTTAGGGTTGTAATAGTGTGTCACCCCTGCACTGGCACATAGGGTCGTAGTCTCCGAGCACCACTAGCCTACCCTACATCAAATTGGTATCAGAGGTCAAGGTTAGGCCATTTGCATGACTAGTTATCGTCGTCGTTCGTCTCCTCCATCTGAGTATTCTAAGTACGCCTATACCCGATCTCATAGAGCAACTTTAGAGAAATCCTCACGTTATCATGATGATTATTATCATCTGCGACACACCACTTCCCGAGATCGTATCGACCCACCGACACAACCTTACTATGCTAGAGATGATCAGTATGATGATTGTCGTCGTTCTTATCCTTGCATGCGAACGGATCGCGTTGAACCTTCGACTCGACCTGATTACCTTATGGATGACTATTATGAGGATCGTCACTTTGAGAGAGGTCTTGAGAGCCGGTTTCGTACTGTTTCCCCTTCCTTTGACGGTTCATCGAGTCCCGAGTCTTTCAGTTATTGGCTCGTGGATATTGAGTATTATCTTGATCATTGAGTTATTCAGTGAGCGTCGCATTAAGTTTGCGAGACTTAGACTTTTAGATCGGCGATCGGGGGTGGAACCAGTGGCGAGATGACGGTGCTCCATTATTAGTCGTATTGGGACCAACACCTACCGACTTGACATCCTGGCCAGTATGGGAATTCACCATGTGTTTAATGTTGAAGATCTGACTTCATACTATGAACCTCATGAGTATATAGACCCGAGCAGTGGAGATGCCCAGCCACCCCCACCCCCACTGTCGTTACCATATCACCCTCATACGTCCTCACCCATTGTTGACCTCCACCCACCTGGGAACTCGTCTTCTTTGGTTTCACCGCAGGCACCACCGATCGCACCGGGATCCACCACTCGTGAGTTGAGCGTTGAGAACTTCATGGAGACCAGACTCCACCAGTGCATTCCAACTACAAACGTTGGTGACTCTTGAGTACTTGCAGTAGAGCTTGATCGATTCGCCCCTGGACTTCGACTTCAGCACGTCCGTCTCCATTCACCGGAGATGACATCTTTTCAGTCAGGGGAAGTTTATTGGCGAGGACACTTTCCAGCGACGACACTTGGGCGACCTCTGGTGGACTTCTTCGAGTTTTACCCGACATGCAGCGAGAGAATTTTGATCCCTATTCATCGGGAGATGAATTCTTTCAAGCCGGGGAGATTGATGCGGAGCAGAGACGAGGACGCGTTTTGGGCCCGTTCGGGGCTGATTTGGCAACTTTCCATATATGACGTGCCCGGATCGACGATCGGGCTCCGTGATTGCGTCCGGAGCGTCGCTGCAAGTCAAAATACTATATTACTTTTTTTCAGTTTATTTTGATGTATTTTTATGGGCGAACCCACCGACCAATCATAGTCGTTGATGGGGATGCCCTAGCTTCTCTTTTATTATAACTAGGATATAGAGGGGCTGAATTCAGGCATTGTTGGATTTGGAGAAGAAGCATTCCCGGATTCCAGCGATCCCTCCCCGATGCCGACGCCGTGGAACCCTAGGTGACGACTCCTAGGCGCTCAAACTTCCCCCCAAGGTATTATCCATCCATAGCCTTATTCTTCCCCCTCCAAAACCCTCATTCGCAACCCCTACAGTCCCCAAATCCCAACCCTTACGGCTGTCCAGGAATTCCAAGTAATGTTCACGGTACTGTTAACGCGCACTGTTCACGGGTACTGTTCACTGCAAAACACTGTTCACACGAACCCTGTTCACGCCTGCCTCCACCTTCCCCTCCTCCCTAATCCGCCAACTCCCCTCCGTGGATCCACCATCCTAACACCCTAAAATTCTAGATCAGTCCAGATCTAGGATTCTAGCCACCCGATCTGTTATTTCCACCGCACAAACCTTCCATTCTTGCCCGGATCCGCTCCTAAATAGCGGATCTACCCATCCCCGGCCCGGATCTACTCATTCGTGGCCGGATCCGCCGTTTTAACATCCGTTATCACCATTTTCCGTCGAGGGCAGCCACCGTCGCCGTCATCTTGCCACTGGTTCCACCCCCGATCGCCGATCTACAAATCCGGCCCTCCAAATCTTCAGTGTCTCGGTTCATCCCTCTACGTTGTGAGCATTTGTGGTATTGTATTCTGTGATTTAACATTTTTCACTTTGGTGTTTTATTGTACTGTGCTGAGATTATTGTTGCGTGGAAATTGGTTTTATTATACTAATAATTGCAGGAGGAGTTATTCGTTGCACGCTTGCTTTGACCCTCTGAGCGGAGGAAGCCGTTGCTTAATTGCTAAAATTAATTGGTTGTTCACTAATCCAATTATTTGTGTGATGCTATTAATTTCATTGCTTAATTTAATCGTCGTCGTCACCAACGGTTGCATTACATTTAGGGTTGTAATAGTGTATCACCCCTGCACTGGCACTTAGGGTCGTAGTCTCCGAGCACCACTAGCCTACCCTACATCACATATACACTGTCTTTGCCCTGCTCAACCTAAAACCCTTCTTTTCTAAAGTGTCTCGCCAAGATTCAAGTTTTTCGTTTACACCCTCGCGCGTCTCATCAACCAAAATGATATCATCCACAAATAATAAACACCAAGGTATTGACTTGATATTTCCAACGCAGACAAAATTTTTTATTAACTAATTTTTCAATTGAAGCTGATGCGGCACAGGAGGTCGCCACCCTGGAGTCCCTCCAGGGGGGCCACCTGGAATCAGCACCAGACGCATTTCATCAGGGCCGCGGCCTGTACACCCCATCCAGCAAATATCTTTCGTTAAATCTCCGTCTTTGTATTCTACAGTCCTATTTCCAAATCAATGAGAGATAAAGCTCAATTAGAATTGCTTCTAATAGAGAAACATGTAGTCAATTTGAAAAGAACTCACTGTCAACTCTTTCATATATGATCTATCCATCATTATCTCAGTATTAATTCAAGTATAGGTTTGATTGAAATGAATAACATGCTCATTGCACCTTTTATTCATATGAGTATCACAAACCAAATAGTTCAGTTCTCTCCAGATATGAGAAGGAAGCCAATAAATTCTTGCTACCTATCATCTTTATCCAGGATAGTACATAACAAGAACAAGTATCGGCAAGCCAGCACATACCTATAATAGGTGCTCAAAGAGATGTCTTCATAAAAAGATGGGAGGATTTCCATGCATATCCAACATGAGCCAGAATTGCATCTCCATAAATATGTTGTCCAGATAAATGTGAAGCTCGCTCATTTAAGATAGTCTCCGTATTGTTGTTTCCTTCCACCGCTAGGAATACTTCAATAGAAGAATTAGAAGCCAAAGCAGAAACATCTGGAGCAGAGAAATATAATTTCATCTCTGACGAAGCCTTTCCAATATTCCTAAAACCAGAAAAACATCACAGGGGAATAACAAAAAAAAGAAAATGGATGAAAACATAATGAAATTATTTCTATCTTACCGTGAGACTAGGATGCGGGATGAATCCCTGACATGAAGTTTGTGTGCAATTTCATCCATGTAATATTGGTTGTCAGAAAAATTCAGAGTCAAGGTTTCAACGTCTCTGGTGCGCAAGACAGGAATACGAAGTGCTTCAACATGTGTAATTTCTGTTGATACTGAAGCACAATTGTTGGTTGAATTTAGAAACTCGGCAGGATGAAACCCTTGCTTCCATATCCACAGTTCATCACAAGTTATGGATGCAGACATTCTGGCAGCCCTCGATATAAGTGATAAAACCAAGAAAGGATCTGAATCAGCCTTTGGATTAATGACTTTGCACAAATTATTGACTTTTGCATCACATGTAGAAATTGCAGACATTGGCAGCATACCAAAATGGTCACCAGCTCTTTCAAGTGCAACTTTGATATGTTGAACCAGAGGATGCGCTGAAGAAAGGAACTATATGCCAAGTAAAGCCAACAAGATATGTCAGGCACTTGGAAAGCCACAATAAGAAGAAAATACCGAAAGTATGTACCCATGGTATTAAATGATTAACTTAACATGCAATAGTTTGTGAAGTAAATAGTTTCATTCACATATTTCATCAACTAGAGACCAAGTTTAATAGTTAAGCTCCTTATTTAATCAGATGTTTACATATATCCAAGAGAATGATAGGTTAGGAGGTGTACTACTCCCACTGAATCAGAAATAATAAGTCGCAGATCAAAAGAAGGTTGTATATGCCATCAAACAGTTGCTATTTAATGTGCTTGGATATGCAAGCACAATTTGAAACTTCTAATGTCGACATAGGAACTAAAATTCCATCAACGTACTTCTCCAGTATATCAAGAAATACCCATCAAGGAAAAACCTTGATCAGTTCAGGCATTTCATTATGGCCATCCTTACACTTATTCCCCAAAAGAGTATATGAAGAAGTCTATACAGTGATATTTAACATCCACCTCCGACACATGATGCCAGCGAATAGAGGGAGGCAACAAAATGAGCGAGCAAAGTCTTTTTTCTACGAAAACAAACTATTGAATGACCAATAAAACCAATTGAAGGGATTGACAAAAGATGGAAGCCCATGGAACTGAACCAAAAGAAGTTGTATGGTTGGAAGCAAGTTCAAAGAAACAGGTTGATAGCTCTGATGCTATGATAGAAGATTTGGAAGAACAAAAAGTGAAGTTTGATTCATCCCCAAGTGGGTATATAAATCAATACAATTATCTATACAATGATCTTTAACATATATGAATTGTAAGATTAATGTTCTCCAGCATCAATACAATTATATGAATTTTAATGCTACGGTAGTGGGTTGGGAGGAAAAAGAAGGAATTATGACGAAGGACGAATATACAGGTGATGGAAGCGCGATTACCTAACCCTAAATGTAATGCAAGCGAGGACATGATGAATGAAATGAACCAACGACCAACCCTAGCATAATGTAGAAGTGTGGACGCAATCCAATGAATAAAGTACCAATTTGATGTACGGGAGGTTGTGAGTGTGGATGCTCTAAGGTGCAACCTAAGTGGAGTGCAGAATGATTACTTAGTAGCTTAGTGTAGATTTGGATGCAATAGAAATAGTACTATTAAAAATAAAAAATAATTAATTGAATAAAATAACGCTTATTCCATAGCACAATTGATGCAGGATGGCGCGTAGGGTTTGCGCGTTTGTCGGTTTTTCTAGGAAACCCTAAATGCATGCAATGAATAATTGTAATTATGAGCAGGCGTTGCACGAACTTTGAGAAATTAAGCAACTAGATTTTTGTAAAGCACAAAATTACTATTTTGTTTAAAATGAATTTTCTAGAAAAAAAATGTTCAATTCTAAATCTGGGGAAGGAAGTTTGCACTTTTCGTTCCGTTCCCCTTGTTGCAGCAAAACAAAAATTGTGAACTCCAAATACGTTTTTGTTTGGAGTTTTCGACATAGCATTCGCTGACAAAATTCGGGCAAAAACCCAACAATGAATCTAAAATCCTAAGAGAAAATGTAGACACACGCAAAAGAGGGAGAAGAATCAAGTTACCCACGGAAAGAGGCGTCTTTCCGTATTCGAAGTCGATGACGATCCTGCGAGGAACTCCTCGTCACCTTTGATCTCCCGCTCCGAGGTCGGCCGCTATCACACGTGGGCACCACGGAGAAATTTCACTCACTCTCACAAGGTGAATCCAACGAAATCTCAATCGCTCAATGGTGTATGGAAGCCACAAACTAAAATTCACCTATTCTCACACGGTGGAACCACGAAATCTCTAAGCAAAAAGAGTTTGATTTTTTTACTTCACTATTCACGGGCAGTACGCAACAACAACAGGAATTTCAATAACATGCTACAGTAGCACTCTAATCATAAAAAAGATCACTATTCACGGAATAAACTATTAATATAACATTGTTCATCTCCTTCTCAAGATCAAAACAGTAGCAAACAACCAATATTCCTCTCCTAATTTTACTCACAGCAAGGGTAAAATTTCCATACCCTAAACAGGAATCATAAACGTAAATAAAAATCTCAATACTTTCATCATTCATCAAAAAACTAAGCATAAAAAAAACGGCCATGGCTGCGCTCGACTAGGTGCGGTAACCGTCAGGAAGACGGCGTCGTGGAGGCCCAAACTACCAGTGGTAGATGACGGAGGCATCCAGGGCTGGATCGTGCTCCGCGGAAGAGGGATCGTGCTCCGCAGAAGAGGGATCGTGGACGGTGCCGCTGGAGGTCGCATGAGATGGACCGATCAGGAAGATGAACAAGGCTCTGGACCGGTTTAACCTAATAAAAAATGTTATATATATGTGTATATATATGTATTTGCCAAACCCACTTTATATATATATTTTTCGCAAAAAACAAAATAATACAAATACATAAATTGCATAATGACATAATGCAAAACTCAGGGCCGATAGAGGTTTGGACGGGTGCAACGTCGGGCATTTTTGCGTCGACTTGATCGGGGTTGGTCTCCACCAACAATCATTTACATAAAATTGAATAGAACAACACTCTATAATTCACACACAATTGGAGCACAAGTACTTTCAAGTGTGCAATGACTAAGCCCTGCAAATCAGACAATTTCACGGAAAGAAAAGATATGGTATCGCATCCACTACTAGTGCACAATAGTAGAAGAATAGAACACTGAATTACGATTTACACGTGCAGGCAAGATTTGGTGCTGCTTAAAGGAAGACGAAAGTCTAGCGGGTCTTGGAGATACTCTGGAACTTGGAGATACTCTGGAATGGGCTGAAATTTGAAACTAAAGATGAAGGGAGGCTGTTGGACGACAATGGCTGGCAGAATCGGGTCTAGAGATGGGATGGAGGAAGGTCTGGGGGTGGATTTGAAGGGAGATTGGCGGATTGGGTGGGATCTAGCGGTGGCCGGTCAGACGAAGGCTGAATATGAGGTGGAGAGGGATGGGAGGTAGTAATTTGCGGCGGGAAGGGCTTGCGATGAAGGAGTAGTCGGACGGAGGAGGGCCGGAATGGAGTAGTGTTGGTTGTGGTTGCTGGTGGAGGTAGAGAGGGGCTGCGGTAGGTGGAGTTGTAGACGATGCCGTAGGATGTACTTGGGGTTACAGTGGGGGAGAAACTCGTGGATAACGATGGGAAGGGGTCGTTAGTTATAGTAGGGATATGAGGGAATGTTGGAACCCTAGGACTCACCTAGAGGACCTCTCAGAGTCGCATCTGGAGGGAGAACAAAAGTTTCAGAAATCTCAACCAAAATCTCGAGCCATGCAGATTTACCTGTTTTTTTGGGGATTTGCTTTATAGACTGCTGCTTTCACACTAAATCGTGTTCCAACGAAAACGGTTCTAAAGATACCATATGAGACATGGACTGTGAAGCGTCTCAGTATGCCTTTTATTAAGATTTGGGGTTATGAGGTATACGTGCGACGTCAAATGCCTGACAAGCTGAAACTCAAGTGAGATAAGTGTTATCTTGTGAGGTATCATAGGGAAACCAAATGTTACTACCTACCATTCGAGGGCAAAGTGTTTGTCGCAAGGATTGGTGTATTTTTTGAAAAAGAGTTCTTATCCAGAAATACTGCAAAGGTAGATCTTGAAGAAGTTCAAGAACCACAAACCGTAAATAAACCGGAATTGAAGCCTGAGCCAGGACTACAAGTTGTTGTAGCTAGAGAGTCTGCTCAAGATACACAAGTCCAACGTAGATATGGTAGACCAAGATTTGAGCCTAAGAGATATAGATTTCTCGTGTCTCAAATAGGTAATGTGTTGCTTATGAATCATGATGATGAGTCTGCAACCTACTAAACGAGTCATGATTGAATGTCTCTAAAGAGGTGGAGCGTTTAATAAGATGTCATCCCTCTCGTATGAAGTTGGTTGAATTCGTCTTAACGAGAATCTTTCAACCGTCAAGGCCACTCGACTACTTGCAAAGCCACGTCACCTACGACCACTGATTCCTCACCCATCTATCAACCAGATCTCGAAAACAAGATTGATCCTTATGCAATAACTCCCCTGCCCTTGTTAAAACTCACTCATTGAGTGAGCAAGGTGCACCGAGCGATGATCTACATGGAGGAGTTCACCTTTTGTTGACTGAAAAAATGAGGAATTGATTATTAAGCAAGGAGTCACTCCTTTATACATATAAGTGACAAGCCGTACCAGATTACAAAAATACTAATATAGAAATATTAACACTCCCCCTCAAATTGGGTTTGTGATATCTATCAAACTTAACTAGGACAAAATGTTTCCAAAAACTCTATGACTCAACCCCTTAGTAAGAACATCCGCCAGTTGTTGATCGAAGGTGATAAACGGTGTCCTCACAACTCCCCTCAATATGTTCTCTTTGATGAAACGCCTGTCGACTTCCACATGTTTAGTGCGGTCATGTTGAACAGGGTTATGAGCGATACTAATGGTTGCCTTATTATCACAATAAAGTTGGATGAGACCCTTGCTTTGAATGCCAAGTTCAGACATAAGGGATCAAATCCACATTCCTTCACATATTCCTTGGGCTATGGCTCTGAATTCAACTTCGGTTCAAGACCTGACAACATGTTTTTTACTTCTCCAGGTCACCAGATTTCCCCCAACCAGGCTACAATATCCAGAAGTAGATCTCCGATCATCAACAGATCTAGCCAAATCTGCATCAGTGAAAACTTCAATGGTTAATACTTTGTTGGGAGTAAACAGGATACCACGTCCATGTGAGGTTTTTAGATATTGAATAATTCGGTGGGCAGCATCTAAGTGGTGAGACTTTAGTGAATGCATGTATTGACTGATGACTTCAACCTCATAAGAGATATCTGGGTGAGTATAAGATAAGTAGATGAGACTCCTTACCAGCAGTTGAAACCATTGGTATCTGCAACAACTTCTCCACCATCCCTCCTCAATTTGTGGTTGACTTCAATAGGAGAGTCCGTTGGTTTACACCTACTCATCTTCGTTGTCTCAAGCAGGTAAAGGACGTACTTCCTCTAAGAGATAAAGATACCGTGCTTGAATCTTGCAGCTTCAATACCAAAGAAGTACTTGAGATTCTCAAGATCTTTTACCTTGAATTTTCTAGCATATCTGGTTTTCAGATTTTGGATTTCTTCCATATCATCCCCGGTTATGACAATATCATCCACATAGACAATCAAAACGGTTAATTTTCCTTGCATGTGTTTTACAAATATCCAAGGTGCTATTCCTCTACGTCTGCTTCCCCTCTCTGGATATCTTTGACACTTCGCCGAAGTTGGAAAAGATTTTCCCCGCCGACGAAGACGTTCGTGAAAGGCTCGGCTGAAGCTGACGAAGTTTCACCCTGTCGAAGAAGTCGCATCAGAGGATGCCGACTTTGGCGTCGACGCTTCATCATCGTTGTCAGACAAAGGAAAGATTCATGTTGTAGATGAAGGAAAGACTCCTGTCGGCGGTTCCTCTTGTCGTTTCCTGTCGCTAGCAAGTATTCCGTTGTCGAATATTTCGTCATTGGTTTCGACAATCCTTTTTGTCGACGAGTATTCCCATCGACAAGTATTCCAGACGACGATCCTTCCTGTCAACAAGTATTCCTATCGACGAGTATTGCAGTCGACAATCATTCCTGTCAACGGTCATTCCAGTCAACAATCATCTGTTGTACATCAATCTTTCATGTCTTTTTCTCTCTATATTCCAGCAATGGACAAGGCCTTCTTCCTGCTGTTGTTAGTTGTTGTGGGTTGTTTCTGCCGATTCTCCCCCCCCCCCAAGTTGTTGGGGCCCTAATGGAGGACAAACTAAAAGGTGTAAATAAGCCTGAAGGGGTTGTTGATCACTTTAGACCTATAGTGGAGGAAGTTCTAACATGGACTACAATCAGGATGTGGCTCACATCAAGTTGAATGAGAAAAACTATCTCCTATGGGCTCAGTCTATGCAAATATTCATTGTGAGCCGTCGAAGACTTGGGTTTATCACCAGATCCAATCCAGCCCCAAGCAAGACTGACCCCTTGTATGAGGAATGTAAAGGTAAGAACCTTACTATGATTAAGGCTCTGTTTGGCTCGACCGTAGCGATGAGAGAATCAGTGATGGAAACAGTGGTGAGAAAATCTGTTTTTTGCAGAATAATGGGAAAATTTGTGAAACTGTTTCGAAGTACAAATTTCTCAGTGTTGTTAAGAAATAGAAAATTGTTTTAACTATTTGAAAGAAACTGTGGTGGGAAAAGCTGTGATTTTTTTTCATAAAACTAATTAAAATTATATTAAAAATGATAATTGTACAACCCGTGTTCGCCGAGTGGGTAACCCAGGAAGTCTAAGGCACAAAAGGGTCCTCAGACCCAGACGAGCCGAGTGGCGGGGCGAGTCGGGTGGCGAGTAAGACGGTAGGCTCACGCTTGCCCAAGGCAGCAGGCGCGCAGTTGGCGGGACGAGTCGGGTGGCAGGGCCGCACTCTCCCCAGGCCGCGAGTAAGAGGCTGGCGAGTGCTACCTTCATCAAGCACTCGCCACTCCGATCGGGGCGAGTCGGAGAGCAGGTCCACACTCGCCCCAGACAAGGAGTAAGAGGTTAGCGAATGTCTGTTTCACTAAGCACTCACCAGGTAAGGCGAGGCGAATCGAGAGGCAGACCCTCACTCGCTCCAGGAAGCGAGTTAAGTGGGCGAGTGTCGGCTTCTTCAGACATCCGCCACCCTCGGAGGCTGAGACCTCATCATTGACTCATTTTAGAGAATTTTCCATAGAACATTATGCTTGTTCCTGTCTGCCAATAACCTTTCCAAACAACGGAGTCTGACTATTGACAGACCAATTTGGGGTGCGTTTAGTAAAACCAAAAGGCGGGATTCTGCTATGTGCAGACCAGACTTGGAAAACTATAAATAGACCATGAAGGACACCTTTGGAGGAATCCGATTCTTTGGTTTCTTCCTCCTCAGATCAGCTTTGGTTGGCTAGCGCCCTCCAAGGTGCACAGCTTCAACATTGGTTTGGGAGGGAAAACACTTTAAGATCTTCCGATTGTGTGGTGGGACCTCCGCGCTGTAGTCCAGGGTCTGTGTTTAGTTCTGAGTCTTTGGCCAAACGCTCTTCCTCGGGAGAAGTGCAAGTTACCCCCTTTCGGGTCCGAACTCCTCGTTGGACCGAATCTCGATTCCAATATTTTTGGTGTAGTGAGCGTGGACCGTAGCCTGCACAAGAAAATCCTAAGTAAGTTCCATGGCTGGAGGTGAAGGACAAGGTACCGACCATGACGACTCGCCACCACCCGCAACACCAGCTACAATCAGGATGTTCGAAGATTTCAAAAGGGTGATCCTGGAGACCATTCATCATGCATTCGTCGGGCGTGCCGAGTGCTCAACCCCTTCTGACTTGGTATTCACGCCACCATCCCTAGGAGAGAACGCTCCAGGAAAGAGGTCGGGAAAAGAAGTGGCGAGTGAGGGGTTTGAGCGAGATCTCGCGGGGCATGAGCTCTCCCCCAGCCCGACGGGGGTTGGCCCGACCGGCGAGCTGATCACGCGAGTGAAGCAGGCGAGACCGGCGAGTGGAGGAAGCTCATTCTGTGAGTTGATCGTTTTGGCACCGGTTCCAGAGGGGTTCAGGGTGCCGGAGATAACATACTACACCGGCAAGGACGACTCCGTCCAGCACTTGCAGTGGTTCGAGGACGTGGTCTACATTAAACAGATGTTAGACGCGTTCAAATGTTGTCTTTTTGCTACCACACTGAAGGAGAAAACAAGGGACCGGTTCCACCGGCTCCCAGTGGGATCGATCTATGGGTTCAAAGATTTGTGTCGAAGTTTCCAGCTGCGTTTCTCGACATCCAAGAAGAGGAAAAGAGTGTTAAGTTACTCTTCCTGATCAAGCAGCGGGGCGGAGGAGTCGCAGGCCAGCTACGTGGATAGGTTCCAGGAGGAGATCTTGCTCATTCAGGAGGTGCCAGGATTTACCCTCGAGCTCACGTTCACCATGGGGTTGCGACAGGGATTCTTCAAGATAAGCTTGAACCGAAAGCCCCCCTTGTCCTTTGAAGAGTTGATGGAAAAGGTGGCAAAGGAGATCGAAGGAGAGGCGGTGAACCCGGCGTTCGCAAAAAAGTTGGCAAGGCTGAGTGACTCGGAGTCGAGGGAGCAGGGAGGTTCAAGGTAGCAGGAGGGAAGGAGGAGAGAGGAGCCAAGGGCACAAGGGTATCAGAGACCTCACGGGGGGTCAAGAACCAGGTTGGAGGCAGCAAGGAGGGGTCGCTCAGGGTCAAGGAAGAGGGTTTGCCCAGGGAGGGGGAACTTTCATGGAGAACAGGGAGATTCAACCCCCAGGGGTGGATACAAGACCCTAGGCTGCTCCTACCCCCGCCGCAACAAGTTATGGTGATCGGCCGAGGAAGAGGTAGAGGAAGAGTGGGAAGTAGAAGGAGAAATCAACCCGCGTAGGGGCGAAGAGAAGAGGTGGCGTTGCCTTACTGTGACTACCATCAGGAGGAGGGTCACGCGACGGCCACCTGTTCTGAATTCCTGGAGGTCAAGAGGGCGACAGGCCCGAGAGAGCAACATCCTCCAGTGCGGATTGAGAAGGTACCTGAAGGAGCGGAGGAAGAGGACCGGTGCGTGGACAGGGCTGACGTGAGAACCTGAGGGGGGGGGGGTCGGGGTGATCCACGGAGGGGTGAGGATCGAAGCCGCCCGCAAGACAAGCCTCCATACCATGTATCGCTGGAGCGTTGCTTCGCCGTCTCAAGCCCCACCGCTGGAAGAGAAGATCACCTTCTCACTAAAGGATATGCCAGATCACGAGGATCCGTTCTGCGATGCGCTGGTGATCCAGACAGCCATCGAGAACTTCACCGTCTCACGGATCCTCGTCGACAATGGGAGCTCGGTCAACGTCATCTTTAAGAAGGCGTTCAACGAAATGAAGGTGGAGTCCAGAAGAGTGCTGTCCTCGGATGGGCCCTTGTTTGGGTTCTCCGGGGAGAGAAAGGTGGTGGAAGGGGGAGTCGGACTTCATGTGACTTTGGGGGGTCAGTCCCGGAACTGTCGATTCGTCATCGCCGACGCTCCGAGCAGCGGGAGTACAGATCAGGGTGCGAGGAGACTCAAATGTAGTAAGGCAGTGCTACGTTATAGCCGCCAACACTATCTCCTAGATGACGGAAGATGAGGAAGTGGAGAAGGTAATGGAGGAGCAGGCAAGGAAGGAGGACGTGGTTGAAGTGGCTGAGGAGGAGATAGTGGATTAGGTGGGGATGGAGGAGGTGATGGAGATATATGAGAAAAGGGAAGAAAAGGAGATCCTCGCTCGGGGAGGGAGGATGGAAAGTGAGCAGGGGGAGCAATCTCGGTTGGAGGTAGCAGAGGAGGTAGTGGAGAAGGAGGTCCTGGCCCAAGATGGTAGGGCAGAGAAGGTGAAGATCAACGAGGAGCTGAGACCGGAGGACCAAGAGAGGATCCTGGCCTGCGTCCAGCAAAAAACGTGGACGTCTTCTCTTAGAGCGCGGCAGACATGTCAGGGTTCGATGCGAACGTGGCATGCTATCGTCTCAACCTCGACTCAAATGCCCAACCCATCCGACAGAAGAAAAGATCTATCGTCGGCAAGCTGGTCGAGCCCATTCGGGAGGAGGTGGGTAAGCTACTCAAGGCCGTGTTTGTATCGAAGATCCAGTATCCAGGCTGGGTCTTCAATGTGGTGATGGTTAAAAAAGGTAATGGAAGGTGAAGTATGTGTGTGGACTTTTTTTACTTAATAAAGCATGCCCCAAGGATTGGTATCTCTTGCCCCGAATCGACGCGCTGGTAGACTCAGTCGTCGGTTTTTCTCTAATGAGTTTGTTAGAAGTTTTTTCAGGTTACCATCAGATCTGCATGCACCCGCCCGACATAAAGGATGTGTCCATCACAGGGGATGAGTGTTACTGCTACAAGATGATGCCCTCTGGGCTAAAGAACGCAGGGGAAACGCATCAAAGGATGATGGACTGGATCTTCCAGGAGCAAAAGGGCAGGAACCTGGAGGTCTATGTAGATGACCTTATGGTCAAAAGCAGGGGCATCTGGTTTCACCTCCAGGACTTGGAAGAAACGTTTAGCATCTTGTGGAAGTATAAGATGAGGCTCAACCCCCAGAAGTGTGTCTTTGGGGCTAGCAGGAGAAAGTTTCTAAGCCATCTCCTCGCCCCAGTAGGGGTAAAACCCAGCCCTGACAAAGTGAAAGCGATACTGGAACTGGAGTCGCCAAAGAACGCGAAAGAGATTCAGCGCCTCACGGGGAAGCTGGCGGGACAAAGCAGGTTTCTCTCCCAGACGGGGGAGAAGTGCTCTCCCTTCTTCAAGGAGTTGCGCGGGAACAAGAAGTTCGAGTGGACCCCCGAGTGTGAGGGGGATTTCCAAGCTTTGAAGAGGCGACTCACTCAGGCCCCACTATTTCAGGGTTCGAAGGAGGGAGAGGACCTAGCCCTGTATCTGGGAGTGGGGGCAGAGGCAATAAGCTTCGTCCTGGTGCGGGAGGATGGGAGAAGGCAGCTCCCGGTTTATTATGTCAGCAAGGTCCTTAGGAAGGCGGAGTTTAGGTACCCTATCCTTGAAAAGCTAGCGTTTGCCCTGGTTGTTTCGGCTAGGAAGCTCCGGCCTTACTTCCAGGTGCATTCAATCCGGGTAGTGACAGATCACCCCCTTCGCAACATCATGGAAGGGGTGGAGCACTCAGGGAGATTGACAAAACAGTTGGTAGAGCTGAATGAGTTTGACATCTCGTTCGTCCTCAGGTTGTCAATGAAGGCGCAAGCAGTGGCAGATTTCTTGGCAGATTATGCGTGTCAAAGAGCCCGAGTCTCTCCACCCGGCAGCGTGGAAATGTTGGTGGACAGAGCATCTGGGAAGCATTCCTTCGGGAAAGGGGTGATCCTAGTAAGCCCCCGGGGGACAAGGATCGAGTAAGCGATAGGCATTCACTTCTTACTCACCAACAACCAGGCCGAGTACGAGGCTGTGATCACGGGGCTTCGCCTGCCCGAAGAGTTGGGGTGCAAGACGTAAGGGTCTCTGCGGACTCAATGGTGGTGGCTTGTCAGATCAGAGAGGAGTTTGAGGCTACATAGTCAAATCTCCAACGCTACCTTGTGAAGGTTAAAGGCCTCATAGGGCAATTCTGCACTTTCTTGATTCAGCGAATGTCAAGGGAAAAGAGTTCCCCAGCAGACCATCTGGCCAAGTTTGGCCTCGGGCAGGAGGCACGGTGACAGATCTCTTTTGGCCGTCTATTGAGGAAGGGGAGTTGATGGAAGTGGAGCAGCGGGCGTTGTGGATGGATCCCTTCATCGTCTTTTTAACTTCGGGTAAGCTCCCGTAAAGGGACTTGGACAAGAGGAGGTTCAGGCATAAGTCGGCGTATTACTTATTGCATGAGGGAGAATTGTATCGATGCATGTCAGAAGAGGAGATCCTAAGAATCTTGGAGGAGATCCACTTTGGGGAATGTGACAGTCACTCAGGGAGCAGGACCCTTGAAGGAAGGGTGTTGAGGCGAGACTACTTATAGCCGAGCGTCAGCAAGGATGCAGTAAAGTTTGCAAGGAAGTGCCAGAAGTGTCAAATGTTCACGCCCCTCCAGCTCCTACTAGTCCAGAGACTCAGAACCATTACATCCCCATGGCCCTTCGCAATATGGAGAATGGATCTGGTAGGTCCTTTTCACCAGGCCTACGGTCAAAGGAAGTTCCTGCTTGTCATGATCGATTACTTCTCAAAATGGTTGGAAGTAAAGGCGCTAGCTAAGGTAACCTCTCAAGTTATTAAAAATTTTGTATGGGGGGAGATAGTCTATCGACATGGACTACTTCTAGCCATAGTCACAGACAATGTGCCGCAATTCACTAACGAGGAGTTCGTCGGCTTCTATGGCCAGTTGGGCAAAGATCTCCGTTTCGCGTTGGTCCACCACCCTAGGAGTAACAGACAGGTGGAGGCGGCGAACAAGAAAATCGTAAATCTGTTGAAAAAGAAGGTTGAGAACCTGAGGGATAACTAGGGTGGAGCAACTCCGCTCAGTCCTTTGGGCCTTGAGAACTACACCTAACACGCCCACAGGTGAAACCCCCTTCAAACATTCTCATGGCTCTAAAGCCATGCTGCAAGTAGAGTTCGAGTTGAAGTCCCCGCGGGTGGTTGCTGCAGGAGAAGGAGACGAGGAATGGCGGGTGGAAAACAAAGAAGAACAAAGGCTCTCACTGGATCTAGTAAAAGAACTTCGAGACTTGGCGACCATCCGACAAGAAGAAATCAAGCGTCGAATGACTAAGTATTTCGACAAGCACATCCGGATAAAACAATTTGTAAAGGGAGATCTTGTTCTCAAGAAGTTCAATGCAGCCGGGAGGGGGGCAACGGTTGGGAAGCTCAATCCCAACTAGGAGGGTCCTTATATAGTAGAAGAAGCTTTGAAGTCAGGAGGGTACCACCTCTGGAATGTGTAAGTGATATCCCTCAACCGCGCTTGAAGCGACGATGATTTGAAACGTTTTTATCCTTGACTAATTAATTTCAATATATTATTGGTTTCTTTCATAGCCCCATTTTTTACTTGTTTATGTGATGTGCATGGTGAATGAACACCCCTGATTGGATCCCGCTGACTGGGCTCTCACTAGCCAGCAAGGCAGTCAGGTCGCTCGGGTGGTGGATGAGAAAAAAAGTTTGTTTGTGAACACCCTCGATTGGATCCCGTTGACCAGGCTCTCACTAGCCGGCAGGGCAGGCAGGTCGCTCGGGTGGTGGATGAGAAAGAAAGATTGTTTGTGAACACCCCCGATTGGATCCCGCTGGCTGGACTCTCACCAGCCGACAGGGCAGGCAGGTCGCTCGGGTGGTGGATGAAAAAGAAAGATTGTTTGTGAAATCCCCCAATTGGATCTCGTTAACCGGGCTCTCACTAGCCAGCAGGGCAGACAGGTCACTGGGTGGTGGATGAGAAAGAAAGATTGTTTGTAAACACCTCCGATTAGATCCCACTAACCGGGCTCTCACTAGCCGGCAGGGCGGGCAGGTCGCTCGGGTGGTGGATGAGAAAGAAAGATTGTTTGTGAACACCCCCCATTGGATCCCGCTGATCGGGCTCTTATTAGCCGGTGTAAGAAACGAACTAGAAACAAGCCGGAACGGGTATAACTGAAATTTTATTATCAGAAAAAGGTAACTATTACAAAGGTATGGCCTCCCTTATATAGAATGGAGGAGATGGGAGAGAATACAAATACCCAATGTGGGACTAAAAATACAAAAGACAACATCTACAAAGTTAACCGCCAAACCGCCAAGCAGACCGCCTAACCGTGCGGTTAGTAGGAACTAACCGCCCGGTCACTACCAGAGAACACTCAGCCGACCACCAAGATCCCAGAGACTAGCCGGCAGACCGCCTGGCTACCAAACCGCCAGACCGCCCGGCTACCAAACCGCCAGATTAGCCGGGCTGACCGCCCGGCTACCAGACCGCCAGTCCTAGCCGCCTGTCCGCCCAGGACTATACAGCAACACTCCCCCTCAAGCTGGAGCATAGATGTCAATCATGCCTAGCTTGCTGCAAATGTGGAAGAAAGAGGCGGACAAAGGTTTTGTGAATATATCTGCCAGCTCTTTCTCCGAAGTAACAAACGGAGTGCAAATCTGGTTCTTCAACACTTCTTCCCGAATGAAGTGACAATCAACCTCTATGTGCTTTGTTCGCTCATGGAATACCGGATTTTTGGAAATGTAGATCGCAGCCTTGTTGTCACAGAACATGGGAAGAGGATAGTTATAGACCTCTCCTAGATCCAGCATGAGAGCCCGCAACCATTTTAACTCACACGTGGTTGATGCCATGCTACGATATTCTGCTTCCGCACTAGACCTGGAGACGACTGACTGCTTCTTGCTCTTCCAGCTAACCAAGTTTCCTCCAACAAACGTGCAAAATCCGGAAGTCGACTTGCGATCCCCTTTGTCGTCCGCATAGCTAGCGTCGAAGTACGCTTCGACTCTTAGGTGACCGTTTTTTTGAAAGAGAAGACCTTTCCCAGGTGCGGACTTCACATACTCCAATATCCTTAGAGCAGATTGAAGATGACATTCCCTAGGCGACTGCATAAACTGGCTGACCTTTCCCACTGCATAGGAGATGTCTGGTCTGGTCACCGTAAGGTAGATGAGTTTGCCAACCAGACGCCGATACCTCGTAGTATCCAATAGAGGAGGTGATTCGTCTGTCCATGTCTTGTCTTCTCCAGGAGCCATGGGACACCGGACAGGTTTAGCACTCGTCAACCCTGCCTCTTTCAACAAATCAAGAGCATACTTCCGTTGGGAGAGAACCAAGGAACCCGGTTTCCGAGAGATTTCAATTCCCAAGAAGTATTTTGGAGAGCCCATATCCTTCGTGACTAGGTGTTGGCGGAGATGGACCTTCGTCAAGGCTACACCAGCTTGATCGTCGCCAGTAAGAAGAATATCGTCCACGTAAACAGCTAGCACAACCAGACCCGAAGATGTCTTGCGAATGAACAAGGAGTGATCAGCCGAACTCCTGGTGAAACCGATGGCCCCAACGATGCTACTGAACTTATCGAACCACGCCCTGGGACTTTGCTTTAGGCCATAGATGGCCTTCTTCAACCGGCATACTTGAGTCTCCCCCTGAGCAACATACCCAGGAGGTTGCTCCATGTAGACGTCCTCGTGAAGGTCACCATAGAGGAAGGCATTCTTGACGTCCAACTGCGAAATAGGCCAATCCCTGTTGACCGCCACCGACAAAAGGACCCGAATGGTGCTGAGGCGAGCAACTGGCGAGAACGTGTCAAAGTAATCAACACCATAGGTCTGAGTAAACCCTTTTGCAACAAGACGGGCTTTGTACCGGTCCACATTGCCATCAGGACGGAACTTGACGACAAACACCCAGCGACAACCAACCACATCCGTGCCAAAAGGAGGAGGCACAAGGGTCCAAGTGCCCCGGTCAGAGAGAGTAGCAATCTCGTCATCCATGGCAGCCTTCCAGTGAGGAATATCAAGGGCTTCCTGGTAGGTGCGAGGTGTGGTAGTCGCGGAGATGGCTAGGGCGAAGTCCCTGCGAGAAGGTGTTAGCCGATCATAAGAAATAACAACTGCCAGCGAGTGTTGGGTGCACTTCCGAACCCCTTTGCGAAGGGCAATGGGCAGCTCCAGGTCCTCGAGTTCCTCAGTCGCCGGTGCATCCGTGGCGGAGATAGCTGGCCCGGGAGAAGAGAGAGACGGCCGAGGGGACGAGGGAGAAGGATCATGATCAAGAGAAGGAGCGGCTGGTGGAGGTGGGGATGGAGGAAGCTCAAGAGGAGTGGATGTGGTGGAGAGAATGGGTGGAGAGGTCGAGTCGGTAGGAAGAAGAGGGAGGTTCGATCCATCGACCTGTGGGAGATCACCAAGATCCCAGAGACTAGCCGGCAGACCGCCTGGCTACCAAACCGCCAGACCGCCAGACCGCCCGGCTACCAAACCGCCAGATTAGCCGGGTTGACCGCCCGGCTACCAGACCGCCAGTCCTAGCCGCCTGTCCGCCCAGGACTATACAGCAACAGCCGGCATGGCAGGCAGGTCGCTCGGGTGGTGGATGAGAAAGAAAGATTGTTTGAGAGCACCCCTGATTAGATCCCGCTGACCGGGCTCTCACTAGCCGGCAGGTTGCTCGGGTGGTGGATGAGAAAGAAAGATTGTTTGCGAATACCCCAATTGGATCCCACTGACCGGACTCTCACTAGCCGGCAGGGCAGATAGGTCGCTCGGGTGGTGGATGAGAAAGAAAGATTGCTTGTAAATACCCCTGATTGGATCTCACTGACCGGGCTCTCATTAAACGGCAGGGCAAGCAGATCGCTCGAGTGGTAGATGAGAAAGAAAGATTGTTTGTGAACACCCCTGATTGGATCCCGCTGACCGGGCTCTCACTAGTCGGCAGGGCAGGCAGGTCGATCGGGTGGTGGATGAGAAAGAAAGATTGTTTGTGAACACCCCGGATTGGATCCCGCGGACCGGGCTCTCACTAGCTGGCAGGGCGGGCAGGTCGCTAGGGTAGTGGATGAGAAAAAAAAGATTGTTTGAGAAAACCCCTGATTGGATCCCGCTGACCGGGCTCTCACTAGCCGGCAAAGCAGACAGGCCGCCCGGGTGGTGGATGAGAAAGAAAGATTGTTTGAGAACACCTCCGATTGGATTCCGCTGACCGGGCTCTCACTAGCAAGCAGGGCGGCCAGGTCGCTCGGGTGGTAGGCGGTCGTAAAAAGGGAGATGGTCATGATAGAGCCTTGGTCAGTCCCGCAGATCGAGCACTCGCTGGATAAAAAGGGCTTCCTGGTAGGTGCGAGGTGTGGTAGTCGCGGAGATGGCTAGGGCGAAGTCCCTGCGAGAAGGTGTTAGCCGATCATAAGAAATAACAACTGCCAGCGAGTGTTGGGTGCACGTCCGAACCCCTTTGCGAAGGGCAATGGGCAGCTCCAGGTCCTCGAGTTCCTCAGTCGCCGGTGCATCCGTGGCGGAGATAGCTGGCCCGGAAGAAGAGAGAGACGGCCGAGGGGACGAGGGAGAAGGATCATGATCAAGAGAAGGAGCGGCTGGTGGAGGTGGGGATGGAGGAAGCTCAAGAGGAGTGGATGTGGTTGAGAGAATGGGTGGAGAGGTCGAGTCGGTAGGAAGAAGAGGGAGGTTCGATCCATCGACCTGTGGGAGATCACCAAGATCCCAGGACGAGGTGGAGCCATCAGAATTGGTCATCCTGAAGAGAGGTCGCGCGGTTAAGAGGAGAGGCCGGGCGAGCAAAGGAAGGAAGAGTTCGCAGCGGTCACAATTAGACCAGCGGCAAGCAATGCCACGACCAAGCTGCGAAGCACAAGAAGAGAAGCCGCACGGTTAAGAAGGGAAACCGGGCGGGAAGAAAAAGAAGCCGCGCGGATAGAGAGAGCGAGAAGACCGCGCGAACAAAAAGCAAACCGCGGCGGGCAGAGAGAACAAGCTGCAACGGTCACGTTGTCAGCACACTAGCGGCAAGAAGGGCAGAGAGGCCGCCTAAACAAGGCAGAACTCGCGCGAACAGAGAGAAATCGCGCGGATAGGAAGAAAAAGATCTGCAGCAGTCACGATGGCAGACACCAGCGGCCAGAGAAGCCACGACCAAGCCGCAGAACCAAACAGAGGGAGAGAAGTCGGGCGGCTAGCAGACAGACCGCGCGAACAGAAGAGGAGGATAGAAGAATCCACTGGAGAGGAGAGCTCGCGCGAGCTGAAAGACAGACCGCGGATAGGGGGCAGAGGTCGCACGGACAGAAGAGAACACAATCAGGAGGACTAGATCGGGTCCTCTGATACCATGTAAGAAACGAACTAGAAACAAGCCGGAACGGGTATAACTGAAATTTTATTATCAGAAAAAGGTAACTATTACAAAGGTATGGCCTCCCTTATATAGAATGGAGGAGATGGGAGAGAATACAAATACCCAATGTGGGACTAAAAATACAAAAGACAACATCTACAAAGTTAACCGCCAAACCGCCAAGCAGACCGCCTAACCGTGCGGTTAGTAGGAACTAACCGCCCGGTCACTACCAGAGAACACTCAGCCGACCACCAAGATCCCAGAGACTAGCCGGCAGACCGCCTGGCTACCAAACCGCCAGACCGCCAGACCGCCCGGCTACCAAACCGCCAGATTAGCCGGGCTGACCGCCCGGCTACCAGACCGCCAGTCCTAGCCGCCTGTCCGCCCAGGACTATACAGCAACAGCCGGCATGGCAGGCAGGTCGCTCGGGTGGTGGATGAGAAAGAAAGATTGTTTGAGAGCACCCCTGATTAGATCCCGCTGACCGGGCTCTCACTAGCCGGCAGGTTGCTCGGGTGGTGGATGAGAAAGAAAGATTGTTTGCGAATACCCCAATTGGATCCCACTGACCGGACTCTCACTAGCCGGCAGGGCAGATAGGTCGCTCGGGTGGTGGATGAGAAAGAAAGATTGCTTGTAAATACCCCTGATTGGATCTCACTGACCGGGCTCTCATTAAACGGCAGGGCAAGCAGATCGCTCGAGTGGTAGATGAGAAAGAAAGATTGTTTGTGAACACCCCTGATTGGATCCCGCTAACCGGGCTCTCACTAGTCGGCAAGGCAGGCAGGTCGATCGGGTGGTGGATGAGAAAGAAAGATTGTTTGTGAACACCCCGGATTGGATCCCGCGGACCGGGCTCTCACTAGCTGGCAGGGCGGGCAGGTCGCTAGGGTAGTGGATGAGAAAAAAAAGATTGTTTGAGAAAACCCCTGATTGGATCCCGCTGACCGGGCTCTCACTAGCCGGCAAAGCAGACAGGCCGCCCGGGTGGTGGATGAGAAAGAAAGATTGTTTGAGAACACCTTCGATTGGATTCCGCTGACCGGGCTCTCACTAGCAAGCAGGGCGGCCAGGTCGCTCGGGTGGTAGGCGGTCGTAAAAAGGGAGATGGTCATGATAGAGCCTTGGTCAGTCCCGCAGATCGAGCACTCGCTGGATAAAAAGGGAAGAAAAAAGCCTCTGCAGCATAGAGACAAGGCAAAGAGGTTGGTGAGTGCAGGTCTGCACTCGCCCCAGTCAAGGGGTGAGGGGTCGGCGAGTGCCTATTGCACTAGGCACCCGCGGGTTGATGGGGGAAGCAAAACTTCCCCGCGGCATGAAGGCAAAGCAAGAAGTGGGACTAAGTCCCCGAACTTCTGCTCGCATGTACTTATCACTCGCGCCTCGACAATAGCCCGGGATGCCCGAGCTTGGAATCCCGCAGGCACGGATGCAAAGATAACTGAAATGAACAAAGTTTGTCCAAATCTCAGGGGGGGACACAAAGAAATTTAAAGGTGGTTTGCTCTCGCAAGATGACCTACACAGTTGCGTTTCTATATCTACCAAAGCGCTAAGAGCCCGTGGAGTGCGAGTTCATGACGCGGGTACAAATGATAATCAAAGAGAAAGGTTACAAGAAAGCACAAAAAAATGAGCAAAATTACAATGAGGGTCTCGCCCATAAGAATACAGAGTTATACAAAATGAGGGTCTCGCCCATAGGAATACAGAGTTATACAAAATGAGGGACTCACCCATAAATACTGAATAAACAAAGTTTACAAGGACGAACAAAATTTAGGAAGGACGCCGGACGACGCTTCAGGCGGAACCCCATGACTTATCGCTCTTGTGAAGGGCCGAGTCGGCGTCATCCTCAGATTCCTCGATGAGAAGGAATAGCTCTGAAACCAGGTCTTGCACTGTGACCCTCTCGCTACCACTCTTCAGGAGGTCAAACCTATGCATCATCCGGAGCGCGTACTTCACCACCTTGGTAGCATTTTGTTGCAGCATCTCCTCGATCTCATGGTTGGAGTATTGCTTGAACTTACTCCTCCTACCGGGAACCAGCGGGAGGACGGCCTCGAGCAGCTATTTGTTTTGGGCATTTAGCCACTTGTTCTCCTCCTCGAGGGTGTCGATTCACACGTGTAGTCGCTCGGCGGTTGCGGCATCCTGCGAGAAGAATTGAAAGACAAGAATTAAGGTGAGGTAAACGTGTGAGCGAGAGGGCGCGGGTGAACTAATACTTATCACTCCGCCGGAGTGGCCAGCGAGAAGTCTTTCGGACGTTTCCAGTCTTTTCTTGAGTCTCGTGACCTCTTGCAACGCGAGACCCCGCGAATGGTCGGTCTCTGCAAGGGTCCCCGCAAGGTGAACACGGTGGCGTGCCGTCACGTGAGCGAGCACGAGCACGGAGTTGGGCTGTAACTCCCCAGAGTTTACCGGAAATAGCTCTCTGCGAGCTACCGCCCGGCGGTAGTGCCAGCGTCGGCGGTAACATAGCTGATTTAATTGGCGTGACTCTCTGTGAGCTACCGCCCGGCGGTAGTGAGCGTCGAGTTGATGGCATCGAAGTCACGTGTCGGCGTTTGTGTGGAGAGTTTAAACGGTGGGCTTGCTGGAGAAGCCACCGATCAGGAGCATCGAGGCGGCGAGAGATAGTAGGGTCGATTGGGGTTGAGCCACGAGAGTGTTTAATTGCACTATGGAACGTAGTTAGGGGATACTTACTTGGCGTTGTACTGGATGGGGCGGAAACAGGGTGGCGAGTGGCAATGCTAGGAGCAGGGGCAGCGGAAACGGTGTTGTAAGCCTGAACGAGGGTGGTCGGGGATAGGAGCAAGGATGATAGTCGCAGAAGGAGTCACAGAAGGTGGCGGAGGTTGCAGTAAGCTTGGAGTAGCAAGTACATGGCAAGCGCAGAAGAGGAGCGGGCGCGGACGAGGTGAGGGCATGGAGGGCACGGATGAGGCGTGGGCATGGAGGGCGCAGACGGGGCGCGGGTGTGGCAGTCGGGGATCTGTGGGCGAGGTGGGCACCGATGAGATGCAGAAGTTGAGGATTAGTGGGCGTGGATTGGCCTTCGGGTGTTGCGGCGCGGATCAAGCAGGAGCATAGCAAATGACAGATGCAGACAAGGTGCAAGATCGTGTTTCGAGTGGCGAAGATCACGACCAGAAGAGGGAAGGTCAAACCAAATATTACAGTGGTGGGTTTTGAGGAAGGGAGGGGGAAGAATGAACTAGAGAGGGGAATTTCAGCCCTTATGGCTAATCCATTGATCATACCTCCAAGATACATAATATTAGGTCTTATATGGACTTATATGGTGCCTTGTTCAAATACATGAAAGGGCAAATGTTAATTGACCAAACAGGCCAGAAATACAAAATATGATAATAAGATAAGGATGACAGTGTGTGTGATGCCCGTGCGCAATGTTGGCCAACATCCGCCGTCTCACTGGAATCGGTGTCCTTGTCTCCTCCGTTCCGACATTGATATACACGTCACACGCGAACGCGCTCCTCTCCCGCGTCTGTGTCTGTAACATTTAACCTAAAGGAGAGTAAATTACCTCTGCCAATACAGGTACCCAGATTGTGTGAGTTCCAATCTTCTTTCAAACAAAAGCAAAAAATTATTAATATTTATTTCATTTTGAGAGCTACATAATTCCAATAAATCTTTTCTAGTGGCCCAGTATAAAACGATTCATCATTTGCACCAAGTCACAGTACTGACCTTATCTGTAAAGAAGCCAGCTAAACGTACAATTAATTCATCCATTGCTTCCTGAGGAGAAGGACTATCAACCGCCGATTGAATACCTAACTGTTCAGAGAAAAGCGACTTAAATGAGGGGAGATGGCACAATATCAAAGGTACACAAATAAGAGTATACACTTCCCCAAGAAAAGATGAAAGAAAGCTCAATATACAATACTATTACACCATAATGTTGAAGTTACATTGTCACTATCACTTCAGTTCATTAACTTTCTAGACATTTCAAACAACTAAAAACAAGAATGAAAACACAAAAGACAGATGTTATGAATCAAATACTACCATTTTAGAGCAAAATACAGAGGTAATACATATATATGTAACACGCCTAAAGGGGGGCAGTGCATTAATACTGAGACAAAAACGCTCTCTTCAAACACTTGAAGCATGCATTTCAGGTCAGGAGACAACCAAATATATATATATATATATATATATATATATATATATATATATATATATAAGACCAATAAAAAATAGATAAATAAAAAAAAATTTAATTCTCAATCTTCATTTTTTTTCTTTGAGCTTCAAAACTTTGAGCACTGGTTTGGAGAGAATTAAATGGACAAAACATAGATGGTTAAAGACATCAAAAATTTCAGGATCATAATTCTTTATCTCACAAGATTACTTGTGAAAATATTGTCATATCTATATATATTTCAAATTTATAAGATATCACTTTATTCAATCATCCTCATCTTTGCTCCAACTATTTTAAGTTGGCTTTGTGAATCATTCTCCATTCATCTTTGCTACGTGCTAAGTATTGTTGTAACTCTTATTCTGCATAAGTCTAAGGCTTCGTTTGGGGGGACTTATTTTTACCGGTCAAGCGGTGACGACCGCATGAATCGGACCATAATTATGGTCCGATTCATGCGGTCGTAACCGCTTGACCGGTGAAAATAAGTCCCCCCAAATGGAGCCTAAGACTCAGTCTTATGAATAACATTCAACTTAACATCAACCCTTAACATTCTCATCCAAGTTAAAGCTAGAACCACAAGAATGACTCTTTTGTGAGGTTCGTCTGTGTGGTATTAGTTCCACAGATTTCCCATGGTTACACGTATGTGCATATAGATCTCAATACCCACCTCCTTTCACCTCGAGATTTTGGATGGAAGCCATGGGTTTCCAACTTAGTATCTGGGCTTGGTTTGACTATGTGTGGGGTGTGCTAGCGTGTTGGTCCCCAGTGAGTCCACTGTGTTATGTATAACTGACTGTTGTTCGGATTATCCCAAGCATGGATCGTTTGTGTGGTATTAGTTTCATGTGCCTACACACGATCACCCATCCAGGCCTTATAGATCTGAGGCTCCTCCTTCATTCACCTCAGGGTTTTTGGATGGAAGCCACGAGTTTCGATTTAGTATTAGAGACTAGTTTGAATCGGTGCAGGGCTTGTTCGTGTGCTGGTCTCCAGTATGTCCATGTGTTGTGTAGGACCAATTGTTGTTCGGATTACCCACTGGTTGCTTGCCATTGAGATATTAGTCTCACATTGCCTACCCATGGTCACTTGTTGTGCTTATGTCTTAGGAGCCATCTCCTTTCACCTCGAGTTTCAGATTCAATATTAGAGTCTGGTTTCCAAATCAAACTTCCTTTTGATCAACTTGCAGCAAGAAACAACTAGGAAATCGTTATGGATGCGGAAGAAGGCACAAAGCTCGAAAGGGCATCGACAATGTGACATGTCTATTCTAAGAGGAAGAGGGTCGCAACAGAGACACTGGTGTGATTGTTAATGCCTAGGCGGGGTGTTTTATCTTCTATTTAAGTTGTACTTTAGATTTCTTGCATATATGCGCTTTTGCCCGGTGAAGGGTTCTAGTACCCGAAAACCCTTGTATATTTAGATCATTTAGAATAAAAAGTTTTGGAGCCTAAGGCTGGCCAAGAATCCCACTTGGAATTTCTCTCTTCCTTCTCTTATACTTCCCGTATTTGAGTGGTGAAACCCTAAGGGGTAACATTGGTCCGACCTGCTGACCCCGTCCGTTATTTTGTTAGCCGACAAGACTCTTTCAAACCTCGCTTGCGTCCAACGTACACACACGGGAACCGTTTTCCAAACCGCTTCTGTCCAGCGCACAAAGCATCCCGGCACAGCAAGGGTCCAGGGAAGGGTCCCACCACAAGGGTGAAATGTAGGCAAACCTTACCCTGCATTTTTGCAAGAGGCTGCTTCCATGACTCGAACCCATGACCTCAAGGTCACAAGGCAATACCTCAACCGCTGCACTAAGGCTCCCCATCTTTCAGTAGAGTCAAAAAAATTATGTAGTTATATTGGGTTAGAAAAATCATGTCTACGAAAATTTAATAAAACTTGACCTTCTCTATAGCAATCTTTGCAGCAGCATGCTCAGCATCCCTCTTCTTTGACAGAGGGTCTGAAACAACAGAGAGCTCCGGCAGATCCAAATGACATTTATACAGACTCCGAACATTCTGTGTCAAAGCCAGACCAGGGAAACTATTCTCAGCAGGTCGCATCACTTCTTCAATCCTGTAGCAAGCTTTGCTACCAAATTTCTGATGTATTATGGCTTTTGGAGCAAGTGATGGCCGCTTCATTGTGGCGGGGAGCAGCTCTTCGGCTTCCAACATCATTCATATACTGAATGGCGATCTCAATAGCTAGCTAGCGAGTGCACCGCACTGGGAATCGTTCAGGAAACTTCGATTCTACACGCCGCCATGAAAGTCTGATCAATAACACCACAAGAAAAGCTATAAAATGGACAAAAATGGACTCATGGCGACAATGTCGGTGAGTACAGGATGTTTTTGGGAACATACCAACGAAGCCCCGAAACCACGCCCAGCGGCAACAGCTTGATCCGACTAGCACTTTTCTCGTCGGCTTCTAACTTCGACGGCGGCTCCCTCTCCTCCTCCCAGCTGCTAGGTTTTCGCAAAACTTCAACCAGAGGGAAAAGCTAGCACTCAGATCGCGCCGTGGGCGTCACCTCTGCTACAACGCCGAAGGAATCGGCGCTGTGACTTCCACCGTTCACCTACAGTCTCCAGTTCCGCCTGCAAAGGCTTTGATCGCGCGCGCAGCAAGAGCACATGGATCGCGGGTACAGCTGGGGAGGAACTGAACAAGAAGAAAACAAAATGGTTTTAGCTTTAAACTTGAGAAAAGCCCAACATCCCGGGGTTCAACGAGTTAGAGGATTCGATTACTTGCCTTCTCAGAAGGGGACAACGAAATCGCGCCGGAAATAGCAGAAAGGCGCCGGAGCCGGAGAAGAGTGAGAGAAGCAGTTCAGGAGGGAGGGAAAGTAACGGCGAGTACAGGACGACGGAATCGTTAATACGCACCGGTCTTTTCTAACTTGCGCCTTTGCTTTTCTTTCTAGAATAATAATTGGGCAAGGGCGGAGGGCTGATATCGAGTCGAGTTCGAGCGATTTTGGCTCGGCTCGAAATCGAAATTTTCGACTCGAACTCGGCTCGAAATCGACTCGAAATTGAAATTGATTTCGAGTCGAGTCGACTCGACTCGAAATGGCTCGATTCCGAGTCGGCTCGAAGTCGAATCGAGCCGGCTCGAAATCGAATTGAGTCAGCTCAAAATTGAATCGAGTCGGCTCGAAATCGAATCAAGTCGGCTCGAAATTTAGCATTTTTTCGGTTTATTCATAGTTTGGGCAAAATAAAATTGGGCAACGTATAAATTTAGCAAATGAAACACTTAAAGCCTTCATTCTTTTTATTTATGTTTAAATTTTGTTATTTTTAATCTTAAAATAAGAATATATTAGTAAATACATAATTTTTTAAATTAATTCGAGTTGATTCGAATCATATTTCGAGCGATTCAGGACTGGCTCGAAATCGACTCGAAATCAGATTCGAGTCAAATTGAATCGACTCAAATTGAGTCGAATCAATTTTAACCGATTCCGATTCGGCTCAATTTTCGAACGATTTTCGAGCGATTTTCGAGTTTCGAATATTATGCTCAACCCTGCAAGGCTAACATTTCTTCCTTTCAGAAGGGGAAATTTTTAGATCAGGACTCCTGATCTAAAGAAAGGTCAGGACAATCAATGAGGAGATAGAAATTGCATGGGTCCCGCGCAAAAGTGTATGACACAAGTCACAAGTGCGTGGGCTCCACCTCCATTGCAAGCTCCTCATTGGTGGAGGACCATGAGCATCGTCAGGAGTCCTGACCTAAATATTGCTCTTAAAGAAGAGGTGAAATTTAAGCTCCTGATCTTGTATATTTAATGAAGAATATTCAACGTCGATAATCTCGTCAAAATAAATAAAAACATAAAATTTTAAAACACAATTGGACGACAAGATCATAATCCGCTCTCTTTCTCGGAGAACTAAGGCTCTGTTTGACGTTCCGGTCCGGCGGGAGGCCGGGGAGGAGAGAGAAAACGATCGTTTAGAACGGTCGACTGGCGCTCCTTCCACCAGCTGCAAAACACCGGGCCGGCACCCTTTCACGCCGGCCGTTCTCAGCCGGAGCGCGCCAAACACTATTTCGTCGGGCCGTTCACGCCGGAACGGAGTGACGCTGGGTTGTCAAACAGACCCTAAGTAAGTAACGAACCCAAAAATTATTTCTTCTTTAGAACCCAACCAACACGGCCGGATCACTATAATTAATTATACATATATATCATGTGCACGGGAAAATTCTCTCAATATAAATATATTTAAAGTTTAATTTATTAATAATAAAAATTTTGTTGAATTTCCGAATTCATTGATGGATTCAGACAATATTTTTTGATTAAATATTTATTTTTTAATTCTACTTTTTTTTAATATTGAAAAATGGGTAAGCATATGGACAAAATCTCTATCTATAATAAAAAAATATGTTCTTTTCGTCATTTTCAAATTTCCGTGCACTTTACAAAAATGAGTGAAGAGTGGAGTATAACGTTTAGGGGTTTGTGAGCAGCGGATGTGTCGTTATGTCGGGACCGAGATAATGTCGTGCGTGGCAAGAAGGTCTCGTGCACTGTTACCATTAAAGTACTGTCACGATTGACCGTAGAGACAGAGCCCGCACCTACCACTCGTTTACCTATAAAATTGTTTATTGGTGCTTTTTTACTAATATTTTAGAATAAATCAGATATATATGTTTAAGTAAAAAAACTGTCTTTATAGTTGTTTAAATGTTCTCAATTATGTCGAAAGATATGGTGTTCAATGATTACCACCAGTATATAATAAATTAAATTTTAATATTTATTACCTTTCAAATATAGTATAAAAACTCGTCATATGTTTAATTAATATATTCAACTAAATGCATCGAATATTCATAAAGATGGCAATGATTCTGTGAGTGCGCAATGGTAATTTCAAAATATCGGAAATAAAATAAAAAATCATGAGCCCGGCACAGCGTGCTCATAGGGGTGCAAGAGGTTCGGTTTGGGTCGGTTTGGACCCAAACCGAAACCGAACCGATGTTTATCGGTTCGGTTCGGTTTTTTGGTCGGTTTACTCGGTTCGGTTTTCGGTTTTTCAATTATACTACTTAAAATAATTGTGTACTTAAATATCTCAAGAAAATTTAAAAAAAGATATGATAATTAAAAATAAATATCATCAAGCTCTATTTACATGTGATATATTACAACTAATAGCTCATATTACATAAAAAAATTATGATTAAATATTTTTATTGCGAAATCGAGTAATAAATATAAAAAGATATAAATAAAATCAGTTAAACAAAATCTTTAATTCTTCTTGATGCATAAAATATGTGTTTGAGTCAAAATTGACCTAAACGAATGTTCAAAACCGGGGTGCAGCCAACACCTACTTCTCTCAAGCTCTGCCCCTCGACTGGTAGCTAACGACCTAGGACTGACCCAAAGCCTCATCAGGGATGTCCCACCTCACACCCGGAAGATCTCTGAGAGCTTCTCCTCCAAAGCCAAAAGCTGGGTTTGGAGCTTCTCAGAAAGCACTAGAGATATAGAGAAAAATGAGAGTCTGCTTTCTAAGGAGCCCTTATGGGTCTATTTATAACCTTTTGCTGACCTGAAGTTACTGAAATACCCCTGGTTGGTCTGCCAATAGCCAAATCCCGCTGCTTGTAAAGCACTAAAAGCAGCCCCTGGGGGTATAAGGGTAATTTTACCCGAGAGCAATTAAGAATTTTTACCCTGAACCCTGGGCCCCACTCGACGAGAACTCTATGCCGGGAACCCTCCTGCCTTCATTTGGCGAGAGCTAAAAGGGAGTGTCAAAAGTCCCAGGCTGAGCCACCCCCCGCCTTCTCGCCAGTTTAATCCATCTCGCCGACTCTACCGAGAGCGGGTCCTGGCTGACCGAGGGTGAACGTTTTCGCCCCTCTCTAGGCGGGAGCTCCTCTAACCTTGACGATGTCGCTGTTGGACGCGACGTTGAGTGAGTGGAGCTCACCCAACGCCCTTGCTGCTGACCACGGCGTTGAGTGAGTGGAGCTCACTCAGCGCCCTTGCTGCTGATCACGGCGTTGAGTGAGTGGAACTCACTCAGCGCGACGTTGAGACCACTCGACGCCTTCTCGCCCGCTTCTGGTCACGGGCGGGACCTCGCCTGCTCCTAAGCGGGAGCTCCTCCGGCGCGAGAGCTCTTCTGGTCTTCATGCCCAAGCTAGCCCGAGGCTGGTTCCCCTCGACCGTTGATGCCTCCGGGTCCTACCCAGCGAATATGGGTTGTACACAATCCCCGCTCTTTTTGACCTAGCTCTGCGCTTGAAAAGACACGTCTAACCCATAAATATTTAATGGGCACGTGTCACTTCCTGCAAAGAGAATCTATTGGTGGGCCCTACCGCGGTTATATATTCGCGCTGATAGACGACCGTAAATCTGCCCCTGACCGTTGTTGCCATCCTGAGATTTCGCGCGACCTCGCGATACGCCCCAAACAAGCTGGTAAGCCACTCTCGCAGAACCTTCAGGACCGAATAAAGGCGGCGCAAGCGCGAGCCCTTGCCAATAGCGCACTAGTAGCTCCTTGGCTGGCGAGAGAGGCACCCACTATGGAGCCTCCGCCGCCGCTGAAAGAGAAGAAGAAGAAGGCGAAGAAGGTCCATCGGGACCCCTCGCGAGAACACCGAGCCTCTCCAACTTCATCCCCAAGCCATGCGACCGACCCTCTTCTGCTGTAGAGGGTATGTTTCGCCGACTAGCGCACTACTGTACTTGAGAATTGGTCACTGAACCTTTCTTGGCAGGTGGTCCCGGAAGGTGGTGCTGGGCTTCCGCCGGTGCCACCGAACCCATCGACTTCTCGCCTACCTGAGGATCAGCCACAGGATCCGGAAGGGGCTCCTGCCGATGGTTCGAGACCTTCAGGTAGCCCCTCCTCTCTTTTGTCCGTTTTTCTTTTGGTCACTTTAACCCTTGGGTGGGACTCTCGCAGCGTCTGCTTCTGCCCGTCCGGGTCTTATCTTGCTGGGAACTGACGTAGGGGTTGCCCCCCGTGACGATCCAGTAGCCAATCCCCACACATCCGCAGGGGAGGCGACTGCCGACCCATCCTTGACGCTGGAGGCCGACTATTCCGTGAGGGAGTGCGACCCTCCTCAGACTTCGGGCCTGGCGGAGGTTACGGCGCGCGAGATCTTCCGTCCGGGTCGTGGAAAGCCACTCCATCTCCTGTTTGGGAGGGATGCCGAGGGAGAGCCCGAGCCTTCTCGCCTTCCACCGGCCGACGGCTCTCGCCATGCTGCTGGTCTGCCACATACTTCTGCTGCTCTCACCCTGTTCTCGCATTGACCGTCAGGTTGTCTTCTCAGGAGATCCAGACGTGCGATCGGGAGCTGACGAGGATGAGGATGATTACGGGGATCGGGAGGAGGAGGACGGCGACAGCTCCCCCCTTTCCCTCTTCTGACAAAATGGAAGGAATCTTGATTGGCGCGGGAAGCGCGAGAAGGCGGGGTAAAAGGGTCACGACCATCCTCTCCAAGCTCGTGCGGCGGGAGCGGGCCCAGGCCCACGCGGCGAGAGAGTTTCGCCGGTCGGTGGAGCAAAGGTTGGAGGCCCTGGAGCGAGATTACTTCCTAAGCGAGACGGAGCGGTCGGGCGGCCATACTGCGGGATCTTCTCCCGGGAGGTGCCTTGCGCGGATACGCGACCAAGCTCGCCGGATCAATCTAGGGTGCACCGTGCTCTCCTCCTACTTCAACCCGTTGGCGCCCCCGAGGACCCGACAGTGAGAGCGAGGACGCTGGCGCTGGGAGCCTTATTGATTCCTGATATCTCGCCCCTTCTTGCCCCTGGCCTTCCCTTCTCGTCATGTACCCTCTTTCAATTTTATTTTGAACCTTGGACTGCTTGTAATCTTATGAACTGTTTTCATTAGTTAATTGTTATCGTTACTACTATTATCTTAGGTCTCGCCTAATGAGAACGTTTTTTGCTTTCGCGTCTGTCATGCCATGCGATTCTTGCGCAAACTAGGGTTGTCGATCAGTCATTGTCAATTCGGGCGGGGGACCGATGCGCCGTTGACCTAGGGCGTGACAGTTGTACCTCCGCCGCTCTTTCTGGGAAAATCATCATTTATCATGGCCTCCTATAAATAGGTGGATTCACCCACCACATTTATTTCCTTGGTCCGGAACCTTCACCTTTCTTCTTTTCGCTTTCGCGTTCTGCCGAGAACATCTTGCTTTTGCCTCCCTTCCATTGCTTCTCAGTTGATCTCTCCCTCTCACCTCCTCTCTTGCGCTTTCGCCTTCGAGTTCGTTAGACATAATGCCGGGCGAGAACGAGGGACGCTCTAATTGCGCGGAAGCTTTCCGGAAGCACCGATTTCCGTTGTGCCGTCTGACCCTGGAGGAATATCAGCTGATTACCTCTCGGTACGTTCCTGCCGGCTTCGCCGCGAGAAACCCATAAAATAACGACAGGGTGAGCACTGCGCGAGAGGGGGAGCTCGCGATCCCCCTCGAACACTTTGAGGTGGGCTTTCGCCTCCCCCTTTGGCCAGAGATGCGCCTCGCCCTCCGATACTACGGAGTCGTTCCCGCGCAGCTGAATCCGAATTCGGTCGCCATCCTTGTAGCGTTCATCTGCTACATGCGATCCGAGAGGATAGAGTTCAACCTTTCGATCTTCCGGAAGCTGTTTGTCTTTCGCGCGAAGGGAGGAGTCGTCTTCTTCTCCGGGCAACTGCTCAAGACAACCGGTCTTGCCAACAAGCATCATCACTGGGGCGAGAAGTTTGTCTTCGTCTCCGGTGACTTTGGGAACGTTCCGCTTGCACCGATCCAGTATGAGGATACCGCCTACAGGCCTCCATCCCTGGGGTCCCGCGAGAGCGTGCTCCTCGAATTCTTTGGGACCAAGGAGTTTGACGTCCCCTTCCTTACGCGGGACGTCGACTCTCTTCCCACCGTTCCTCCTGGCGAAGGTGAGATCTCGTCTCTTCTTTCTTTCGTTCGGTATTTACACATCCCGCCTCAATGCTGAGCGTTCTGTTGCCTTTGCAAGAGAGCGGGAGATCCCCTTGCGCCAACCCTTCCCTGAGACGCAAGCTACCGAGGGCCAGACTGTGAGAGATCCGTTGGCTCTCTCGAAGTCTGCGGCCCACGCTTGCCGGGACGAGCCTGCTCCGCCTCCGCCGTCTTGTACCGGGAAGCGGAAACCCAGCGACTTTTCGTCTCAGCGGATGAAGAGGCCGAAACCATCCGCTGCCGAGAAGGGGAAGTCTAAGGTGCCTTCGCCTGCCCGACCTCTCCCGTCGGGCCGATCCTTCGCTGAGGTTTTAGCGGCGGTCAGCGAGATAAGGGACGCCACCAGGAGTAGTGTTGGGGCCCCTGCCGAGAACCTTCCGGCCTCGATCGACGCAGGTGGCGAGACGGGTGCTGAGCCAGCGGCCGCCGAGAGCTCTGCCAGGCTCCCGCCCAAGCCTGTGCCGAAGGGGCACGGGAACTTTGGTTTAGGCGTGAAAATCCTTGATGCGGAAGGGAAACCCTTGCTGCAATGGGACCCATAGGCCAACCGAGTATCCCTCTCGACGCTGCTCCCGAGCTGGGCAGAGCGTGACGAGGTTACCGGTGAGGCCTTCGCGCTGGGCTATGGCCTCTATAGCCGGGAGTTCGCGGGCCTGTACGACCAACTGCCCACTCGCATCCTCGCTTTTGAATCCATCCGGGCCCTGATGCGTGGGTTCGATATGTACAAGGCGAGAGAGGAAGCGGTGGCTCGGGCGGCGGCCCTAAAGACCGAGCTAGAGGACGCCCAATGCATGCTGTCCATGCGCCCGGCGGAGGAGGTAAGCGAGACCCTTTCAGACCTTCGTTCTCGCCTATGAGATCCACACCCTCGTTCTCGCCGCTGATAAAATGCTTATATGCAGGACTCTCCGCAGGTCATGGTGCTCTGTGCGCAGCTGGCCGGGGTGGAGTGCGAGAACGCCCTGCTGAAGGGCCAAGTCAAGCGCCTAGAGACGGCGGCAGCTGCGGTCCCGCCCCTCCCACGCTCGATGAAAGGCTGAAGAGCCGGAATTATTCTGAGTATGACATCGACAAGCTCTTGCAGGTCAATGCCCAAGCGACGACCAGATTGATGATCGAGACGCTGCGGGACGTGGGATGCCTGGACGAGGGTGGCGAGACCCTGACCGCTCCCCAGCTCGTTCCCTGGCTCTTCGAGCCTATCCCGAAGCCCCCAGACACACACGACTCTCCGCCCCCGGACGTCCCGAGATCCCCCGCGGCTGTTAGCGAGACATCTGGGGAGAGCTCGGGCGAGAGCTCCTGCAGAAGCTCAAGTGGAAACTCGAGCGGGAGCTCGAGCGGGAGCTCGAGCGGGAGCTCGAGCGGATATAGCGCTTCTCCCTGAGGGGTTTCCTTCTTCTACTTTTGTAATGAGCGAGACGCTCTGATTTTTTACAACTATTTGTAACCATGTTTGCATATATAAATTGTTAGTGTTTGTACCCCTTTTTTTTGTTGATAGAGAATGCTGCTTAAGGAATCTTCCGCCGAGGCCCCTTGCCCCCTCTAGAATAGTCTCTCTTAGCGACCGATAGGTGAGAATCTGTCGAGAGCTCAAGGCTCAAACACGTCGCTCATGCGTTCTGCCGAGAACCATTTGTGATGAGTGTCATTCATAGGCTAAGGGAAGACCACCCCTCCTTACCTTGCGCGAATGATCAGTCTCCTTGCCTAGACCCGTCGGGAACTTCGTTTGGCGAGATCCCTCAGCAAGGATCTCCTGGCCGAGACCTCCCCTGGCCGAAACCCCTTTGGGTCTGTCTTCAGGATGTCTTTTGCCTAGCCTAGAACATCCGTGTCGAAGCTTTTCCAAACACCAAACCTATCCCCCACAGGCAAGCCTTCGGACCTGCCAGCTAGATAAGAGCATGCGCAGCGGGTCTACCTGGGGCCGAGCCGAGCTCGGGGTGTCGATGAAGATTTCTAAACATAAGAACTCTCCCCCACAGGCGAGCCTTTGGACCTGCCCGCTAGATGAGAGCATGCGCAGCGGGTCTACCTGGGGCCGAGCCGAGCTCGGGGTGTCGATGAAGGTTTCCAAACATAAGACCTCTCCCCCACAGGCGAGCCTTCGGACCTGCCAGCTAGATGAGAGCCTGCGCAGCGGGTCTACCTGGGGCCGAGCCGAGCTCGGGATGTCGATGAAGGTTTCCAAACATAAGACCTCTCCCCCACAGTCGAGCCTTCGGACCTGCCAGCTAGATGAGAGCCTGCGCAGCGGGTCTACCTGGGGCCGAGCCGAGCTCGGGGTGTCGATGAAGATTTCCAAACATGAGACCTCTCCCCCACAGGTGAGCCTTCGGACCTGCCAGCTAGATGAGAGCCTGCGCAGCGGGTCTACCTGGGGCCGAGCCGAGCTCGGGGTGTCGATGAAGATTTCCAAACATAAGACCTCTCCCCCACAGGCGAGCCTTCGTACCTGCCAGCTAGATGAGAGCCTGCGTAACGGGTCTACCTGGGGTCGAGCCGAGCTCGGGGTGTCGATTAAGATTTCCAAACATAAGACCTCTCCCCCACAGGCGAGCCTTCGGACCTGCCAGCTAGATGAGAGCCTTCGTAGCGGGTCTACCTGGGGCCGAGCCGAGCTCGGGGTGTCGATGAAGATTTCCAAACATAAGACCTCTCCCCCACAGGCGAGCATTCGGACCTGCCAGCTAGATGAGAGCCTGCGTAGCGGGTCTACCTAGGGCCGAGCCGAGCTCGGGGTGTCGATGAAGATTTCATAACCAAAACATGTTCTCATCCTAACCTTTAAAAGGAGTTGACAGTGGATCAAAGAATGGGATGCATTATGATAACACATGATAATCATGATAATATTTAGAGACAAAATTACAACCATCTCCTCCCCCTCACGGGTAGAAGCGTCTTAGATCGTCACCGCTCCAAGTGTGGCTCAAGGTCCTCCCTTCCACATCCTGGAGGTAGTAGCTTCCAATTCGAAGGACCTCCTTTATTATGTAAGGCCCTTCCCAGTTCGGGTTGAGCTTGCTCACGGGGGCTGACCTTCCCGCCGCATCAACTTTCTTCAACACCAGATCCCCTTCGACGAACTGTCTGATCCTGGCATGCTTGTCGAAGTATTTTGCCATGCGCCGCTTGATCTCTTCTTGCCTGATGGTTGCGACATCTCGTGCTTATTCCATCATGTCCAGCGAGAGGTGCAACCCTTCCTCATTTTCCAACCTCTAAGTCTCATCTCCTTCTCTTGCCGCTGCGACCCGAGGGGACCGAACTTCGAATTCCACCTGCAGGACCGCCTCGCACCCGTAAGAGAGCTTGAAGGGGGTCTCGCCGGTGGCCGTGTTCGAAGTCGTTCTCAAGGCCCATAGAACTGAGGGGAGCTGTTCCACCCAATTTCCCCTCAGGTTCTCCACTTTTTTCTTGAGTAGGTTCACGATAATTTTGTTTGCTGCTTCCACCTGGCCGTTGCTCCGGGGGTGGTGGACAGAGGCAAATCTGAGATCTATCCCCAGCTGGGCGCAGAAGCTGAGTAACTCCTCACTGGCAAACTGAGGACCGTTGTCTGTTACTATTGCTTGAGGCAGCCCGTGTCTGCATATGATCTCCCTCCAGACGAAGTTCCTTATGACCTGCGAGGTGACCTTAGCCAAGGCCTTAACCTCCAGCCACTTTGAGAAGTAATCGATCATGACAAGGAGGAACCTCCTCTGTTCACTAGCTGGAGGAAAAGGCCCGACCAAGTCCATTCCCCAAATGGTGAAAGGCCATGGTGACGTTATGCTCCTTAGTCTTTGAGCGGGCAAGAGCTGGAGGGGGGCGTACAGCTGGCACTTTTTACATCTCCTTGTGAATTCTGTCGCATCCTTCCTTAGGGTCTGCCAGAAGTACCCCTGCCTAACCACCATTGCCTCTAAAGTTCTTACCCCCGAGTGACTGCCGCACTCGCCTGAGTGTATCTCCCCAAGTATCTTCGGGACTTCTTCCTCGGTCACACACCTGGCTAGGAATCCCGACGACATCTTACGATGTAACCCCCCCTTCCAACATCAGGTAGTGAGCTGCCTTATGCCTGAAACTCCTTGCATCCTTTACCTCTTCCGTCAGTTTGCCGGTTGACAGGAAGGTTACTAGTGGGTACACCCACGAGGGTTGCCGACCTATCTCCATCAGCTCCCCTTCTTCGATCGCTGGTCGGAACAGTTCGGTTAAGGTCCCTCCTCCCCGAGTTCCGAACTTTGCCAATCGGTCGGCAGCCACACTCTCCTCCCGAGGGACGTGCTGGATTGAGAATGATCGGAAGCCTCCGATGATTGCTCTTACCATGGATAGGTACTTTATGAGGGTAGGTTCCCGAGCTTCAAACTCTTCTCGAATCTGCGATGTCACCACCATCGAGTCCGTAGAGACCTCCACATCCTGAATCTCAAGCTCCTTTGCCAAACGAAGACCAGCTATAGCGGCTTCGTACTCTGCCAGATTATTGGTCACCGGAAAGTGATAGGCCACCGCTTGTTCTATAGCTACCCCCTGGGGGCTTACCAACACCACTCCTCCCCCCATGGAATGCTTCCCCGAGGCCCCGTCAACCATCACCTTCCACGCCCCCTGCTGCCGCGACTCCTCTTCCCCGACTTCAACAACATAGTCTGCCAGGAAGTCCGCCACTGCTTGCTCATTAATGAAGAGCCTTGGGACAAAAGAGATATTGAACTCGCTCAGCTCAATGGACCACTTGGCCAGCCTCCCCAAGTGCTCCACCCCTTCAAAGATCTTGCGAAGAGGATGGTCGGTTACCACCCTAATCATGTGCGCTTGGAAATATGGCCGAAGCTTTCTTGCCGAAACGATCAGAGCATATGCTAGCTTTTCGAGGATGGGTAACGGAGCTCCACCTTCCTCAAGACCCGGCTTACGTAGTAGATGGGTAACTGCTTCTTCCCCTCCACTCTGACTAGAACAGAGCTCACAGCTTCCGCTTCCACCCCGAGATACAGGGCTCGGTCCTCTCCTTCTTTTGGGCTTTGCAGTAGGGGAGCCTGGGAGAGCTGTCTCTTCAGCTCTTGGAAGGCTTCCTCACACTCGGCTGTCCACTCAAACCTCTGGTTACCCCTCAACACCTTGAAGAACGATGAACATTTGTCTCCATACCGAGAAAGGAATCTGCTTAGACCAGCCAGCTTGCCTGCCAAGCGCTGGACCTCCTTGGCATTGCGAGGTGATTCCAGGTCTAGGATGACCTTCACCTTATCCGGGTTGGGCTCCACCCCCGCCGGAGTCAAGAGATGTCCAAGGAACTTCCCGCGACTGGCCCCGAAGACACACTTCAAGGGATTCAGCCTCATCTTGAACCTTCAGAGGGTGGCAAAGGTATCTTCGAGGTCCCGCAGGTGTGATCTCACACACTTGCTTTTCACCATTAGGTCATCGACATAGACTTCCAAGTTTCTCCCTCTCTGTCCCTGGAAGATTCGATCCATCATGCGCTGGTGTGTGGCTCCTGCGTTTTTCAGCCCAAAGGGCATCATCTTGTAGCTGAAGCATCCTTCCCTAGTGATGAAGGAGACGTATTTGACGTCGGGGGGGGGGGGGTGCATGCGAATCTGGTGATAACCTGAAAAAGCATCAAGAAAACTCATAATAGAAAAACCGACGGCTGAGTCAACCAGCGCGTCGATTCGAGGCAGAGGGTAGCAATCTTTGGGGAAGGATTTATTTAATAAAGAGAAGCCAATACATATGCGCTACTTCCCTCCCCCTTTCTTAACCAGTACCACGTTGGAGATCCAGCCTGGGTACTGGACCTCCGAGATGAAGCCTGCCTCCAAGAGCTTTCTGACCTCCTCGCGGATGGGCTCCTCCAGCTTGGTGGCGATGGTCCTCATCTTTTGGCGTATGGGGCGAGTCCGGGGGTCCAGGTTCAGACGATGACAAGCCACATCCGCGTCAATTCCCGGCATGTCCGCCGCGCTCCAGGCGAAGATGTCGACATTGTTCTGGATGCAAGCTCTCATCTACTCCTGGTCCTCGAGACTTAGGCCCCCGCTGATCCGCACCCTCTGCACCTGCCCTGCTCTGGTGGAGACCTCCATCTCCACCACTTCTTCGTCCGGCTCCAACCGTGATTGCTCTATGTCGTCTCTTGCTTCTTCCTCGAACTCCAACCCCTCCACTCCTTTAGCCTTCATTGCCTCCTACGGCTTCTCCTCCTGGAGCTGATGAATCTCCACACCCCTCGGGGCCTCCTGCTCAACTCTCGCCACTTGGCCCTCCTCTTCATCTATCACTTCCTCCAGACCCTCATGCTCGATTCCAGCGGCTAGCTTCTCCTCTACCTCCAGGCTCTCCTCCTGCTGCGGCTCGACCTCCTCCTGCTCTACTAGCTCCCTCTCCAGCTCTTCTGCCTCTGCCATCCAAGACACAGTGTTAACTGCCGTCACGTAGCATTATCTTGCCACCTTTAGATCCCCCCTAATCCTGACCTGCACCCCTCCGTTATTTAACTTGAGACATTGATGAAATGAGGAGGGGACGCAGCGAAAGGCGCTGATGAGGGGACGCCCAAAGATGACGTTGTAACTACTTCGGGCGTCCACTATCACGAACCTACAGTTCCGTGACACCCCCCCCCCAGTTTTACATGCAATCCTACTCCTCCCTCTACTTCTTTACTCTCTCCAGAAAACCCGAACAATGGTCCATCTGAGGCTAGGACCCTCTTCCCCTCAACCTTCATCTCATCGAAGGCTCTCTTGAAGATGACGTTCACCGAGCTCCCATTATCCACCAGTATCCTGGAGACCGTAAAGTTCTCCACCGCTGTCTGAATCACCAGAGCATCGCAGAAAGGGTCCTCGTAGTCCGACATATCCGCGCATGAAAAGATGAATTTTTTTATTCCGGAGTGGGAGCTAAGGAGGTCGAGGCAACCCCTCTGCGGAACATGGTCTGCAAGCTTCCCTTGTGGGTTGCCTCAATCCCGACCCCTCCGTGGATCACTCCGATCCCTCCTCGGGTCCCCACGTCTACCCGGTCCTCGCATCTATCTTCCTCCCCTCCCTGCTGCACTTCCACGATCCTTACTGGCGGATCCTGTCTCCCCATTCCTCTGGCTTCCCGCATCTCCAGGAACTCCGGGCAGGTGGCCGTCGCGTGACCCTCCTCCTGATGGAGATCGCAGAAGGACAACGCCACCCTGCCTCCTCTTCCTTCTCCTCCTCTTCTTCCAGCCCCTCGAACTCCTCTTCTTCCTCCTCTTCCTCTACCAACCTCTATCGCCTCTTGCGGCTGCAGGACGTGGTCTCTTGGTCCCTGCCCCCATGCCTGCTGATCGAACCTCCTCGGCTCCCGAAGGTTATCCCTTCCCTGCGGACCTCCTCCTTGACCCTAGGGGCGACCCTCCTGAGGCCTCCTACCCAACCGGTTGTGTTGTTCCCAAGCCCCCCAATTTTGGTTCTGTCCCTGCCTCCGGGGTTCTTCTCTTCTCCTTTCCTCTCTCGGCTCCCTCTGCTCCCTCTGTTCCCTCTACTTCCCTTACGTTGGTTCCTTCACATTGTCCTCCGCCAACCGGGCCAACTTCCTAGCGAAAGCCGGGTTGGCTCTTTCGAAATCGATCTCTTTTGTCGCCCTCTCCATTAGCTCTTCGAACGAGAGAGGGGGAAATCTCTTCAGCTCCATGCTAAAGAAACTTGGTCTCAGCCCCAGGGTAAAGGTGAGCATCAGTGCATACCCCGGGACTTCCTGGACTAGGAGGATCTCTTCCTGAAACCGGTCGATGTAATGACCCAGCGTCTCGTCCTGCTTCTGCCTTACCATAAACAGGCACTCAGCCTCCTTCTTCCGCTTCTTCGACGTTGAGAACCTTAACAAAAACTCCCTGCGCAGATCTTCAAAGCTGTATATGAAACATGACGGCAACTGGTGGAACCATTCCCGGGCCTTTTCCTTCAACGTGATGGCAAACAGCCGACACTTGAATGCATCCGTCATCTGTCGGATCGAGACAACATCCTTGAACCACTAAACGTGCTGCACCGGATCATCCTTCCATGAGTAGTAAGACATATCGGGCTCGCGGAACCCTTCCAGCACCGGGGCCGAGATGATAAGCTCGCAGAAGGGGCTCTCGCCTCCCGCTTGGCGAGAGGGCACGTCTCGCGGCCTCGGCTGGCTTGCCCGATCCGCGGTACCGTGCCCAGGGAAGAGGTTTTGCACCGCCGCCTCCCTCTCGCCAACTTCTGCCGGAACCTCCTTTCCGTGGCGCTGCCCTGAGAAGAGTTCCCGCGCGGCCACGTCTCTCTCGCCAACTTCCATCGGGACCTCCTTCTCGGGGCGCTGCCCTGGGGCATTCTCGCCTAGAAGCGGGACCGCCTCCACCGGAACCTGAGGCGTCTCCCACTCACTCCTTGCCGAGAAGGCCAAGCTGATGGTTTGTAGGACCTCTCGCCTAAAGTCTTCCAACATCTTCCTCGTCGCTTCCTCCCCCGGGGTGGGGATACCCCATGAGCCAGACGCTTCACCGTCACCCCCAGTCATGGGACCAAACTCAAGGCTTTCTTGTACCGGCTGCCTTCCACGCTCACCGCACCAGAACTGTTGGAGCAAAAATTGATCTCAACAAATGTTCAAAACAGGGGTGCAGCCAACACCTACTTCTCTCAAGCCCTGCCCCTCGACTGGTAGCTAACGACCTAGGACTGACCCAAAGCCTCAGCAGGGAGGTCCCACCTCACATCAGGAAGATCTCTAAGAGCTTCCCCTCCAAAGCAAAAAGCTTGGCTGGGAGCTCCTCAGAAAGCACTAGAAATACAGAAAAATGAGAGTCTGCTTTCTAAGGAGCCCTTATGGGTCTATTTATAACATTTTGCTGACCTGAAGTTACTGAAATACCCCTGGCTGGTCTGCCAATAGCCAAATCCCGCTATTTGTAAAACACTAAAAGCAGCCCCTGGGGGTATAAGGGTAATTTTACCTGAGGGCAATTAAGAAATTTTACCATGAACCCTGGGCCCCACTCGGCGAGAACTCTATGTCGGGAACCCTCTCGCCTTCATTTGGCGAGAGCTAAAAGGGAGTGTCAAAAGTCCCAGGCTGAGCCAACCCCCCCCCCCCGCCTTCTCGCCAGTTTAATCCTTCTCGCCGACTCTGCCGAGAGCGGGTCCTGGCTGACCGAGGGTGAACGCTTTTGCCCCTCTCTAGGCGGGAGCTCCTATAACCTTGACGATGTCGCTGTTGGACGCGACATTGAGTGAGTGGAGCTCACCCAACGCCCTTGCTGCTGACCACGGCGTTGAGTGAGTGGAGCTCACTCAGCGCCCTTGCTGCTGACCACGGCGTTGAGTGAGTGGAGCTCACTCAGCGCGGCGTTGAGACCACTCGACGCCTTCTCGCCCGCTTCTGGTCAAGGGCGGGACCTCGTCTGCTCCTAGGCGGGAGCTCCTCCGGCGCGAGAGCTCTTCTGGTCTTCAGGCCCAAGCTAGCCCGAGGCTGTTCCACCCTGACCGTTGATGCCTCCGGGTCCTACCCAGCGAATATGGGTTGTACAATATGCATTATGTTGAAGCCGAGAAATTCTCAACCTCAGAAATCGGACTAGGCAACCTGAAGTTACTGGTCGACCAGTCGGGAAGATGATCTCTGGTCAGGAAACAGGAACGAATTGCGCAAACAAGACCCCAGGTCGCTACGGCGGGAAGGTCCCACCACGTACCTAGTTGCTTAGGAGAAGCAACCCCTTCTCAACCAGATTGGCCGAGCTAGGTACGAAGGAGGCGAGCTGAGCAATAACGAGTCAAGGGCAGTTGCTGGAACTCACGAGAGCTCAGGCCGAGAATTGCTTGTCCTCTCCTTCGTACCCCTGGGGTCCTATTTATAGGGAAAACCAAAGAGGAGGGGGGGGGGGGGTCTTACTTATACCCCCACCCTGGCGAGTTGGAGACTTCCTTGGGGGGCTCGCCTGCTTGAGGCGTGTATCTGGTCATAGTCGCCACCTGGCGAGTTGGCCTGGGGAGCTCGCCATACTCGCCCGAACCTTCCGCGGCCCGGGGTGCTGGCCTGGATCCCCACCTTGTCTTGTTGACTTTGACTTTTGATGACCTGGCGGTGGTAGGGCCCTCCCTCGTCGAATATGGGTTGTACACAATCCCCGCTCTTTTTGGGCGACGTAGGAGCCCGGAAAGAATCATCCAACGCTTATTCGGCGAGGACCTCTGCCGAGTATCTGGACAGCTCGCATCGTCTCCTGCTGGTAGAGTAGTCTATAAATAGGGGGGGCTTTGTTTTTGAGACGGTCCTTGGAGCTCGCCGAAGATGTCGGGTGCTGAACAGCTGTTGAAGGACAATCTCGCCGCCCTGTCGGGCCTCCTCGGCGTAGCCAGGTCGAAAAGACCGCGCGAGGATAATCCTACTTCCTTGCTCCCGCCGAAGAAGAAGAAGAAGACAAAAAAGGTCAAGCAGCCCGCCACTACGGTGGTCGGCTCGCCTCCACTGGCGCACCAGGTCGCCGCGGCGACCGACAATCCTGTAGTGTCGTCCACCACCCAGAGGGTGTTGAACGACCTAGGGCTCGACGACCTCCCCGGGTCGACCCAGGGCAGCTCGCTGGAGAACGCGGGAGCGACCGAGGAGCCCGCGGTCGTGAAGGAGCCCGTGGTGTCTCAGGCCGAGGTCGTCACCCTGACAGGTCGCTACCTCGAACTCTTCCCTGCTGGGTTGTCGCCGCCACTTTGCTGACTTCTTTCCTTATGCAGATTCTCCGATTGCCGTGGACGCGGCACTTGATGTCGTCCCCCTCAGCTCGGCGCCCTTACTCGCCCTGGCGGCCGACAGGCCGTTCAAGATCGCCCGCACGGTCAGGATAGGCCTCAGCTCGGGGAAGGCGTCTGGGGCGGCGTTGGCGAGGGACCCCCCGCCTGCGAGCAAGGAACTGCCGGCGAAGGCCACCCCTGCCGGGTCGTCTGGGCCGGTGCGCGAGGTCCCTCCGGCGAGTATGGCGGCCTTTGCTGTTGCGCGCGGCGAGAAGGTACTCCCGACGAGCGCTCCATTGCCGCCGCCGCCGCCCGCGGCGGCCACTCCTGGCCAGACGCCGAGCACCGGCTTGCCCCCTCCGCCGCCTCTGTCGAAATCGGACTATCCGCGACCTCCTCCTCCTCCTGCGCCGAGGGCTCCGCACCACTCGGCGAGCTCACCTCAAGCTTCGCCGCCGGCGAAGAAACCGGCGAGGCCTCGGCCACCCTACTTTCCTCCGCGGGTTGGAGACCCCGACTACGTCGGCCGAGGGTCTGGAGAGCGCGGGCAGGGCAGGCCTGCCGATCTTCCGAGCAGCTCTTCGGGGAGGCGAGATACCTCCGGGCGACCTCCTTCGCCGCGCCGATCCCGATCTCCTCGCCGTGGTGAGCCTCCTACCCCTGAATACCGCTCTGCTTTTTGCTTTCTGTCCTGACGATCCATCTTCCTGCTTTGTCAGATCGCCCGGCGACCTCTGGGGCGACTTTCCTCGACGCTATCGGGCTGTCCGGGAGCGAGTATCGCCAGGCCGCCATTCGCGCCCACATGGAGCTGGAGAGCAAGTTTGACCAGCTCGCTATCTGCGATTCTCACCGACGTATCTCGGCTCTGGAGGCGAGGATGGCCAAGGTCGAAGGGCTCCAGTCGACCTTGGAAAGCTATGAAGCTCGCTTTCACGTGGTCAAAGAGAACGACCGCCAGCTGCAACTGAACAACCACCGTCTGCAGCTGGTGCTTGACGAGCTGGCCGGCATCCGGGCGAGCATGGGGTCCGCTGGACGTCTGGCGAGGATGGAGGAGCAGCTCAGGCTCGGCGATGATGCGACAGCGCTGGCGACGGAGCATTACCGGCGTGCACGCGAGATCGGCTGGGCCGGGCGACATCCGCACCCTCCTGAGCGGCCGAGGGCGCCATAGTTTTTTATTTTTCGAATGTAACTCGCCTTGTGCGACTTGTACTTCCGGACATATATTTCTAATTTGATTAATTCATGTGTGCGAATATTCCTGTCTCTGTGTGCGCGCTGTTATTTTTTTTACGTGCCGAGCTTTAGTTCACTTGATAATGTCGCAGGTTCATCTTCATCGCGCGAGCTCGTTAGATACTCGCTGAGACGGCTGACCCCCCCCCCCTTTGGGCTTGTCATATCTATAAATAGGAGGGGTAGGTGGGTCATAAAGCGTACTGCTGTAGCGACCTTCTCTCCTCCTGCCGAGTATCTGAACAATCAACTCGCCGCTCTCGTTGCTTTCGAATCTCGCCATCATGGTCGGTGACGACGCCAGCGCTCGCCGACAGGCCCACGCAATTAACTTCGCAGATGCGGCTTTTAAGAAGTCCATAAACACCGAGAAGGAACTGGCGACCTTCAAGGAACGCTCCCTGCCTGACGGATACTCGACAAGACTCCCCACTCGCAGCGAGCGCCTCAATACCCATATTGAGGGTTCGCTTGTAATGTCGCTGCGTCACTTCGACGCGGGCCTGCGGCTGCCCTTCTGGCCGGAGTTCTGCGAGATCTTGCGCTACTTCGGGATTGTCCCTGCGCAGATCAATCCCAACGGCGTGGCGATCATCATGGGATTCCTCTGCTTCCTTCGGGAAGAGAGGATCGCTTTCGACCTCTCCGTCTTCCGCCGCATCTTCGCCTTTGCGGCGACCTCGGAGGGGGTCATCTTTTTCAGCAGCCATGTCTGCACCTTGGTCGGGACCGCGAACAAGGTCCATCGCTGGAGCGAGCAGCTGATTGTCGTCCATGGCGACTTCGGCGGTATTCTCGGCAGGCCGCATCAACCAGCCGATGTCGCCTTCCTTCCCCCCATCCTCGAAGGAGCTCGCGAGCAGCTCTTTGAATACTTTCGCGGTCGGCATTTTGACGTCATTTTCTGGCGACTGAACGTCAACGTGCTCGAGCCAGCCCACCCTAACGAAAGTATGCCGAACTCGAAACGCGCCCTGGTTACTCGCTCGCCCTTTTGCCGCTGAAACTAACTTTTGTCGCGCGTTTTGCAGTCTCCAACGAGCTTCCGGAGAAGCCGCTTCCTTTGGCGAAGGAAGCCGCCGCCACGCAGTCGGATTCTCGCCCTCCTGCCGACGTTGGGGAGAAGAAGGCGGTTAAGGGAAAGTCGCGGGCCAGCTCGCAGGGTCCCGCGAGGAAGAGGGCGAAGACCTCGTCGCCGCGATCCGTCGATTACCGGTCGCCGACGGGCGCCCAGTCGCCCCATTTCCACCCCAACTACGGCCTCGGGCAGGGGTGGTGGACGCCTTCGGTCGCCCGCTCGTGACCTGGTCGGCGGGGGAAAACTCGGTGTCGCTGAGCACCAACCTCCCGTCCTGGTCGACTGACTGGGAGGACAATGGGGAGGCGTTCGCCGTTCTCCACGCCATCTACGGTCGGGCCGACGCGGAGTCCGTCATGGAGCTGACCCCGACGGAGCTCGCCCATCAGTCGTCCTGCGCGCTCGCGCGGTCTGCCGAGCTGGGTCACTATTCGGCGAGGAAGCTGTTGGAGACGACCGATGCCCTCAAGGTCGTCTCCAAGAAGGCCATCGACCTTGGCATGCAGTCGGTCCGCTGGAGGGACTTCGAGGTGAGCTGTCCCTGGGTGGGTTTGTTCGATTTGTTTCGTTTGATAGATCCTGACGTCGATCATTTCGCAGGCTGCCGAGATAGAAGCGGCGAAGAAACTCTCTGAGTGCGAGGAGAAGCTCGCTGCCTCCCAGGCCAAGCTGGAGGCGGCCCAAACTCGCGCGGCGGTGATGGAGACGAGGCTGGTCGCTGCTGAAGGACGGCTGAGCTCCTCGACCCCGCTACCCGAGGACCCGGCGCGAGTGGTGAAGCAATCTCGCGTACTCTGGGAGGAGAGATCCTCTGTTCGCCGCGAGATTGCGCGGGCGGCGGGGAACGTCATACTCGCGCGCCTTAGGCTCGGGGGTCAGCTCGTCGAGGGGGAGAAGCCACTCACTGTCGACGAGCTCATTCCCGAGCTGCTCGCCGAGGGGACTGTCCCGCCGTATAGCGCGTCGTCGCCGGCCAACTCCAGTGATTCTGACAGTAGCAGAAGCGGCAGCGGCAGCGGGAGCAGCATCGGCAGCGAAAGCAGCAGCGGCGAGAGCGCAGAGAGCGACGACTTTGCGGATATCGGCGATGTTGGTGATGATGAATATCGGCCTGATACTGGCGACGACGAGTCCTAGTTGCTCGCCGATATTCTTTTTGTAAACCAAATTTTTGACTTAATGATTTATACAAAGTTTCGGTTTTTGCCTTTCTGACTGGATGTTACTCGCTAGGCTCATAGGCTCGGAGAGGAACGCTCGCTAGGTCGCAGGGGGATGGTCCCGACATCGACCATCCGCTCGCCGGGACCTACTCGCCCCTGCACCCGGATACTCGTGAACCTGCTGAGATAACCGCGCGGGTGGCGTGTGGGACATACTCGCATGCCCCCCGGGGCTCGCTTACTCGCGCGGTTCCAGCTCGCTTCCCCGCATGGGATCAGCTCGCCTACTTGCACGAGATCAGCTCGCCTGCTCGCGCGAGGTCTGCTCACCTGCTCGCGCGCGACGAAAACTGAACCGGGCTTAGTCGTCGAATATAGCCTGCGGGCCCCTCATTCTCGTCATCGAGGAGATCGGCCGATTTCCGAGGAGAGGAGCTCGTGGGGATACCGGTCTTACGACACTGCTCAACTCGAGATCTTGGATCACAATCGAGGAGATCGGCCGATTCCCGAGGAGAGGAGCTCGTGGGGATACCGGTCTTACGACGCTGCTCAACTCGAAGTCTTGAATCACAATCGAGGAGATCGGCCGATTCCCGAGGAGAGGAGCTCGTGGGGATACCGGTCTTACGACGCTGCTCAACTCGAAGTCTTGAATCACAATCGAGGAGATCGGCCGATTCCCGAGGAGAGGAGCTCGTGGGGATACCGGTCTTACGACGCTGCTCAACTCGAAGTCTTGAATCACAATCGAGGAGATCGGCCGATTCCCGAGGAGAGGAGCTCGTGGGGATACCGGTCTTACGACGCTGCTCAACTCGAAGTCTTGAATCACAATCGAGGAGATCGGCCGATTCCCGAGGAGAGGAGCTCGTGGGGATACCGGTCTTACGACGCTGCTCAACTCGAAGTCTTGAATCACAATCGAGGAGATCGGCCGATTCCCGAGGAGAGGAGCTCGTGGGGATACCGGTCTTACGACGCTGCTCAACTCGAAGTCTTGAATCACAATCGAGGAGATCGGCCGATTCCTGAGGAGAGGAGCTCGTGGGGATACCGGTCTTACGACGCTGCTCAACTCGAAGTTTTGAATTAAATCCTGCGTCCTTACATATTTTGGAGATTAATCCCAGAGACATCTTGGCAAGAAAGAAACTCCCCCCGAAGGGACGCTCTTGATCCTGCCGAATCGGGGGATTGGTGTCCAGACTCGTCCCTTAGAATTCCTCTGGTCGGAAGAGAGATGCATTCGGGGAGACCTAGGCCGACATGCAAGGGGGAGCTGATCTCGGCCAACAATGCAGAGGCTCGGTCTTACAAGAGCGCTTAAAGTCCCGAAGCCTCGTCCTATCGTCCGAACTAGGCCATTTAGTGAGAACGGGTTGGAGTCCCGCATCCCGATTCGGCAGTGAAGGTCGCTTACAGGTACGATTAGGATGGGGGTGGTGTTCATCGAGGGTCCTTTTTGAACGTGCTCGGAATTCACACACCTCCCTTCGGGCTCGTCCACACCCTGTCTTTGGCAGGTTCTTCTTCCGGGTGTTTTACGAGGCCGGCCTCTCCTCGAGTCCGGGAGATCAGGGTGCAGGTCTGTTCCTCGCAGGTCCTCCAGACGGAAGAGAGATGCACTCGGGGAGACATAGGCCGACATGCAAGGGGGGAGCTGATCTCGGCCGACAATACAGAGGCTCGGTCTTACAAGAGCGCTTAAAATCCCGAAGCATCGTCCCATCATCCGTACTGGGCTATATATGAGGAACAAACCGACCGTTGTCTCCCGAGGTCGACTACGAGGCGGACCATGGAAATACTCAGAAACCTTGAGGTATATTTAAAAAAAAGATGAAATCCCGCATTCTTTGTTCATTTAAGAGTTTTTACAGAAATTGATACATGAGTTACCGCTACGGGTAAAATCTTTTCAAATCATCCCCGCTCCAGGTTCCAGGCAGCTGCTCTCCCGCTTGGTCTTGTAGGTAATAGCCTCCTGCGGTCAAGGCTTCTTGGACGATGAAAGGTCCTTCCCAGTTGGGATGGAGCTTGCCTACGGCGGCTCCCCGCCCAGCGGCGTCCACCTTCTTCATGACCAAGTCCCCTGCGAGGAAGTTCTTCAAGCGGACGTTTTTGTCGAAGTGTCTCGCCATGCGCCTCTTGGTTTCCTCCTGGCGCATGGAGGCCAAGTCCCGAAGCTCTTCCACATAATCTAGGGAGAGCCTCTGAGCCTCTTCATTCTCTAACCGCCATTCCTCGCTTCCGTCTTCGGCTGCGATGACCCTTGGACTATGCACCTCAAATTCGACCGGGATGAGCGCCTCGGACCCGTGTGACAGCTTGAAGGGTGTTTCCCCTGTGGCTGAGTTCGGGGTGGTCCTGAGGGCCCAGAGGACGGAAGGGAGCTGTTCGGCCCAATTCCCCTTGAGATTGGTGATCTTCTTCTTCAGTAAGTTGATGATGAGCTTGTTCGCGGCTTCTACTTGCCCATTGCTACGAGGGCGATGTACCGAGGCGAACCGAAGGTCGGTTCCCAACTGTTTACAAAAGTCCCCCAGTTCCAGGCTGGCGAACTGCGGCCCATTGTCGGTGATGATGGCCAGAGGGATCCCGAACCTGCATGCGATCTCTCCCCAGATGAAGTTTTTGACGATTTGAGACGTGGTCCTGGCCAGAGCCTTAGCCTCGATCCACTTCGTGAAGTAGTCAACCAATACCAGAACAAACTTCCTTTGTCCGCTAGCTTGAGGGAGCGGGCCGATCAAATCCATTCCCCAAATTGCGAAGGGCCACGGAGCGGTAATCGAGCGAAGTTGCTGAGCCGGCTGGAGCGCGAGGGGTGCGAAGAGTTGACATTGGGAGCATTTTCTGGAGTAGGCCTCTGCGTCCTTTCGGATGGTCGGCCAGAAGTAACCGTGCCTCAGAATCCTTTGCTCCAGGGTGCGGGTCCCTGAGTGACTGCCGCACTCTCCTGAGTGTATCTCCTCGAGGACCCGGGGAATCTCGAGTTCTGACAAGCATCGGGCCAGAGGGCCTGAAATGGTTTTGCGATAGAGTTCGCCGTCCTGCAGCAAGTAGTACGCGGCCTTATACCGGAACTTTCTTTGATCTTGCCCGTCAGATGGTAGTCGGCCTGTCGCCAGGAACATGATGAACGGATCTCTCCACGAGGCCCGCTGATCGATCTCCATCAACTCGCCTTCTTCGATGGATGGTCGGAACAACTCGATGGCAGTTCCCCCAGCCCGAGGGCCGTACTTCGCAAGATTGTCTGCCTCGGAGTTGCGTTCTCGGGGCACGTGCTCGACGTGAAAGGATCGGAACCCCCCGATCAAGCCTTTGACCTTAACCAGATATTGCTGCAAGATGGGATCTCGGACTTCGAACTCTCCCCGAATCTGAGATGCCGCCACAATGGAATCGGTAAAAGCCCTGATATCTCTGATTGCCAGTTCCTTGGCGAGTCGCAAGCCAGCCACCATGGCTTCGTACTCTGCCTGATTGTTAGTGACCGGAAAATGGATCTTGACGGCTTGCTCAATCCTGGTCCCCTGAGGACTAACCAGCACCACCCCGGCTCCCACGGAGTGTCTCCCTGACGCGCCATCTACGAACATCTTCCAGGGGACCGGCCGAGAGACATCCGTGTCTGCCTCGACCTCGGCCGAGAAGTCGGCCAGGAAATCCGCCACGGCTTGTGCTTTGATCGCGACCCTTGGGGGGGTAGGAGATGTCGAACTCGCTCAGTTCCACAGCCCACTTGGCGAGCCTGCCGGAGTGCTCCACTCCGTCCAAGATACTCCTCAAGGGGTGGTCGGAGACTACCTTGATAGAGTGGGCTTGAAAATATGGACGGAGTCGCCTGGCCGAAACTACCAGGGCAAAGACTAACTTCTCCAGGATGGGGTACCGCGTTTCGGCTTGCCTTAGCACCCGGCTCACGTAGTAGATTGGAAGCTGCTTCTTTCCCTCCTCTCGGACCAACACCGAGCTGACTGCTTCAGCCCCTACCCCTAGGTAGAGCAAGAGGTTCTCGCCGCCCTGCGGACCCTGAAGGAGAGGAGCTCGAGTCAGCTGTTGTTTGAGCTTTACGAAGGCCTCCTCGCACTCCGGGGTCCACTCTAACTTCTGGTTCCCCCGAAGGGCTTTGAAAAAAGGGGAACACTTTTCTCCGGCCCTGGAGAGAAACCGGCTAAGACCTGCCAGCCTTCCGGTCAACCTTTGAACTTCCTTGGAATCCCTCGGGGACGCCATCTCCACGATGGCTTTCACCTTGTCGGGGTTAGGCTCCACCCCTAGGGGAGTAAGGAGGTGCCCTAGAAACTTCCCCCTTCCCGCACCAAAAACACACTTGGCCGGGTTGAGCCGCATCTTGTACCTCCTCAGGGTGGCGAAGGTCTCTGTCAGATCCGCTACGTGCTCCGCGGCGCTCTTGCTCTTAACGAGCAGGTCATCCACGTAGACTTCCAGATTCCGCCCCTTTTGCTCCCTGAAGACGTGATCCATCATTCTTTGATATGTCGCGCCAGCGTTCTTGAGCCCGAAGGGCATCATCTTGTAGTTATAGCACCCGTCGCTGGTGATGAAGGAGACGTCGCGACAATCGGGGGGATGCATCCGGATCTGATGGTATCCTGAAAAAGCATCAAGGAAACTCATCACAGGAAATCCGACGGCGGAATCAACCAGCGCGTCGATCTGAGGCAGGGGATAACAATCCTTCGGGCAAGCTTTATTCAACAATGAAAAGTCGATACACAACCTCCAGCCCCCTCCGGACTTCTTCACCATTACAACATTGGAGACCCAGCCTGGATACTGGATCTCCGAAACAAAACCTGCTTCCAGCAGCTTCCCTACTTCCTCCCGGATGGGTCCCGCTAGAGTGGCGGCGCTCTTCCTTTGCTTCTGACGGACGGGGGTCGTCGCTGGATCCAGGTTGAGGCGATGACAGGCAACATCAGCATCAATCCCTGGCATCTCGGCGGCGCTCCATGCGAAGACGTCCGCGTTTTCCTGCAGGCAGGCAGCTATCTCCACCTTCCCTTCCGGGGGCAAGGCTCCTCCGATCTTCAGCAGCTCCGGCTTTCCTCTCAGGGAGATCACCTCCACTTCCTCCAGCTCCTCGGCAGCTTGCAGGCCCTCTTCCTGCTCCATCATCCTTTCCAACCTTTCTGCGTCGCCCATCCAGCTGATGGTGCTGACCGCATTCAGGTAGCATTCCCTGGAGGCCCTGGGATCTCCCCTGATCCTGACTTGGACGTCGTCCCTGCAGTACTTCAGGCATTGATGATATGATGAAGGGACGGCCTTGAAGTAGTTGATGAGGGGCCGTCCGAAGATGGCGTTGTAGCCGCTGGGTGCGTCGACGATGACGAAGCGGCATCGGATCGAAGTTCCCCCGAGGGTGATCAGCAACTCAACTCCTCCTTCCACCTCTTTCTTCTCCCCGGAGAAGCCGAAGAGAGGCCCATCCGCTGCCTGAACCCGGGACGCTTCCACCTAAAGGCCGACGAAGGTTCTCTTGAAGATGACATTCACCGAGCTCCCGTTATCCGCAAGGATTCGGTCGACGGTGAAGTCCTCGATTGCTGCTTGAATCACCAGGGCGTCATGGAAGGGGTTCTCGTTCCAGAGCATGTCTTCCTCCGAGAAGGTGATCTCGTTCAAGGGAGGGGGGGTCTGAGACGTCGAAGCGACGCTCTTTTTGTAGATTTGGTGGAGACTTCCCTTGCGGGAAGCTCCTAGCCCCGCCCCTCCGTTGATTACTCCGACGTGCCCGCCTCCCGGACCGGGAATGACATTCCCCCTTCCTCCTTGGTCGATCCTGTCTTCGTTCCTCCTTCTCTGCGGTGCCTGGTAGGCCACCTGCCCAACCTGGGCCTCCTGCTGCGGCTGCTCCCTCTCGGCCGCCGTTGCTTCCATCCTCCTCCTTGCTTCCCAGAACTCAGGGCAAGCCAAGGTTCCGTGCCCCTCCACTCGATGGATATCGCAGTAGAGGGGAATCGCCGCTTCCTGCTGCCTTTCCTGCCTCCTCTCCTGCTGCCTCTCCTTCCGCCGTCGCTTAGCGGCTCGCTGCGTGATGGCCATGGTTTCCCTTCTTCCTCCTCCCTGCTCCCGAGGGTTGTAAGCCCTCCTTTCCTCCTGACGGATGGGCCACCTCCACTAGGGGCGATCCCTCGGGTACTGGAATCTTCTCTCCTCGCTCCTCGCCTCTCGACCTCCGACGGGCCTCCTATCCTCCTGCTTTCGAGGCCTCTCCCGCCTCTCCTGCCTCTCCACCTTTCTGATCTCCCTTCCCCTCTCTCTCTTCTCCTCTTTCTCCTGCGGCCTCTCCTGCTTCCTATCGTTGTGCCCCTCCGGCGCCCTCTCCCTCTCCAGCAGTCTTCCCTTGTCTTGCCCAAGCGGTCGGTCTCCATCGAGCCGTGCCAGGAACTCCTTGTTCATTTCCTCTCCCTGGATGAACACATTGGCTCTCTCCACCATCTCCTCGAACGATTTGGGCGGCCTGTGCCCCAACTCCATGTTGAACAGACCCTGCTTCAGCCCGAACTTGAGGGCTACCATTAAGGTGAACCCGTCTACCTCTTCCACCTCCAGCACCTCCTCCTGGAATCGATCGATGTACCGGCCCAAACTCTCGTGCTGCCCCTGCACGATCTTGAAGAGGGCGGTCGCCTCCTTCTTCCTCCGTTTGGACGTCGCAAACCTTGCTAAAAGGCCCCTTCGCAGATCTGAGAAGCAGTAAACCGACCCGGCTGGCAGCTGGTGGAACCAATCTCTCGCGCTACCCTTGAAGGTAATGGAGAAGAGCCGGCACTTGAGAGCATCGGACATGTTGCGAATGGAGACCACATCCTCAAACCACTGAAGATGTCCCACCGGGTCGTCCTTGCCGGAGTAGTACGAGAGGACCGGCTCTCTGAAGTTGTCGGGGACGAGGGCCGCGAGGATCTCTTCGCAAAAGGGGCTCCTCCCTTCCTGGCGGCGGCGAGTATCCTCTCCGCTCGAGCAGTCATACTCGCTCCATCGGCGAGTATCTCCATACCTCGCCGAGAGTTCTGGATCTCGAAACCGGATTCCTTGACTACTCGCCGGGTGATGTCGCGGGGGGATCACCTGTTCTCCACTCGCCCAAGCGGGCTCCTTCCCTGCTCGCCGAGTTGGTATCTCCTCGCCAGGGGGTGTCCGGCAGCGGGGGGAAGTCGCCGTCACCTCAGGCGGATTGGACAACCCGACGAGTATTGCCTTCTCCACTCTCCTTGCAAACTCTTCAAATGCCGCCACCGTCACATACTCGCTACCTTGCCCCGGGACTCCAGCTCCCGCCGAGTTACCTCCCAACTCGCCCCGGTCTCCACCATCAGCCATCTTCCGACCACGACTTTCTTCTTCGGTCGCTATCCACGCTCACCGCACCAAGTGTTGAAGCCGAGAAATTCTCAACCTCAGAAATCGGACTAGGCAACCTGAAGTTACTGGTCGACCAGTCGGGAAGATGATCTCTGGTCAGGAAACAGGAACGAATTGCGCAAACAAGACCCCAGGTCGCTACGGCGGGAAGGTCCCACCACGTACCCAGTTGCTTAGGAGAAGCAACCCCTTCTCAACCAGATTGGCCGAGCTAGGTACGAAGGAGGCGAGCTGAGCAATAACGAGTCAAGGGCAGTTGCTGGAACTCACGAGGGCTCAGGCCGAGAATTGCTTGTCCTCTCCTTCGTACCCCTGGGGTCCTATTTATAGGGAAAACCAAAGAGGAGGGGGGGGGGTCTTACTTATACCCCCATCCTGGCGAGTTGGCGACTTCCTTGGGGGGCTCGCCTGCTTGAGGCGTGTATCTGGTCATAGTCGCCACCTGGCGAGTTGGCCTGGGGAGCTCGCCATACTCGCCCGAACCTTCCGCGGCCCGGGGTGCTGGCCTGGATCCCCACCTTGTCTTGCTGACTTTGACTTTTGATGACCTGGCGGTGGTAGGGCCCTCCCTCGTCGAATATGGGTTGTACACATTATAAAAATTAATTTGGGCTCAAATGATATACAAATTATTAAGTTGATATAATTTGTGTACATTATTTAGTTAATAAAAATAGTTAAAAGATCATTATTGGTAATATTTTGATATGTATTATTAGTCGGTGCAGTTCGGTTTTTCAGAGAGGAAAGCCATAACCGAACTGAGTCGTTCGGTTCGGTGTAAAATCGGTTCGGTTTGGGCGGTTCGGGGCGGTTTGGTCGGTTTTCGGTTTTTCATGCACACCCCTGTGCTCATGAATACGGGGAGTTTTTCCACAGTCAACCAAGTTCCATTAGTAATGATGGGATCACCGATGATGTATAGAAGTTTTGGGCTGCAATTTGTCAGAATTCTCTTGTCTCCGACTATTGAAATGGGAGTTATGTAGATAATCACTATATATGTGATCCACACACCCGGTCCATATGTTAACCATCATACACACGATCCTAACTGCCACGCACGGGATCCCAACCATCGTGCCCACCACCCGGGGCCGGCAATGCTGGCCAGCTGCCACCGCAGCCGTCGCGCGCCACCCGACACGTAGGTGGCCTCCGCTTGGCCGCCCGGTGTGCGGGTGGCAGCCTCGGCCTCGACCGGCCTCTGCAAGGCTGATCGTCGCTTGGCCGCCAGCCGCGTGGGTGACCTCGGCCCCAGCCGGACTCCGCGTGGCCAGCCGCCGCTTGGTCGCCCGGCGCACGCGCGACCTCAGCTTCGGCCCCAGCCGTCCTCTGCGAGGTCGACCGTCGCTTGGCCGGCCGGCACACGGGCGGCCTTGGCTTCGGTCCTGACCTCGACTTTGGCTAGCCTTCGCGAGGCCGGGCGCCACTTGGATGGTTGGCGCGCGGGCGAACCCGGCCCCGACCAGCCGTCGCTTGGTTACTCGGCGCATGGGCGCCCCCCCCCCCCCCCAGCCGGCCTCTGCGAGGCCAGCCGCCCGGCATGAGGGCGACCGCTGGCTTCGCCAGGCTGCCGAACTCGTTGGACCGCGCATCCCCCTAGGCGGGCAGTTCTTTTTCCCGGTTAGGACTGAAATTCTCGGGGGGCAAGGTTGTTGTTCCCATAAAGTTGGTGATCTGTGTGCTCAAATCCGGACATTCATATTCGTCTGTGTGGAAGTTACCAGACAAAATTATCGGGTCGTCCCTCCTAAAATCTATAAATAGAACCTCAGGCCTGATACGTCCGAAACCGATGTGTAAATTATGCAAGTGCACGTGTCAGATCAAGTAATGTTAAGTAAGTAAAGATCGTTTCCATGGAGAAGTGATTAATTCAAATCTTTTAAGTACCAACTAACATTTTCTTTTACATCCAAGTGAATCAAATTGAGTGATTTTGAAAACAAGTTAAAACTCTAAAAAAAATTAACGACTACTTCCTAAAAATACTGTTATCAATTATGGAATAATAGTTTTGTATTTTGATTTCTCAAGTCTATTGTGACTGATCGTTAAAAGATTTTTATGAAAAAGCTTTGTGCACTATCCTACAACGGTTTTAAGACAGAGATCTGTAATTCTCGATATCAAAAATAATTATATCTTTCATTTCCCCTGTCATATTAATAATAATGAAATCAAAGTTGATAACATAAAGGTGAAATCTCTTTCTTCCTTATACATTATATGGAGGCGATGATACACTTACACTCCTCCTCTCTCGAATCTCGAAGCGCAGTAAAAGGAGTCAAAAACTTTGGTTAAAGATTTACGCAACGAATCTCTCGAATCTCGAAGTGTAGTAAGATAATCTTCATCCATAAACTCGTGTGTCTCATCTCTCGAATCTCGAAGTGGAGTAGAAAGTGAAAATATAATCCAAAAATTTTATCATTAAGATCAAAAACTTAATAAAGGTATAACACCGAAATCTCATAATTAAGCAAAAGATTAATAGAAATTACTTTACAATAGAATAAAGTACTCTCAAAATTCAAAACCTAAGAGATTAGTTCATGATATCACATCATAAAATTAGAGAGATCTTACAAGAGATGGTGTTTAGAGATATAAACGTTGCAGGAAATTGCACTAAGAATTTCGTAAATCTCCTTTTCGATGAAGATTCAGTGCGTCTCCTCCTTCAAAAACCCCAGTTCTATTTTTTTAAAAAAAATTGATGAAAAGATGATAAAAAGATCGTGATTTATCTCTCTTTAGCCCTTTTATGGTTGTCCCTTCTCTAAAAGAATCTTTTAATTGCTGAATAGATGCATTTCCTTGCTATTAGAACTATTCAAATTTGAGAAATTTTGAATTTTAAATTTTAGTTCTTACCAATAAGTTGCAACATATTTTTTTGAACTGGGTAAAAATATTGCAATATATTTTTCTGCACTTCTTTACTGCTCCAAACATCAAAAAATATGTTGTAACAAAATTTTCTGAACTACAATAATATGTTGCAACATATTTTTCTGCATTTAATTAATTAGTTTCATCTTCGATCCTTCAAGGAGGATACTTTAGAATTCTTTTGCAAAAATATATGAAAATGATGATAATACTCAAAGTTATACTAAATAATAAATTACTTATATTAAATACATTTTATCTCATATTTATTAAATACTTTAGGCAAATGATTATGGATCAAAATAACTTCTTTGTGAGAAGTTATCAAGACCCTCCTTTTCATCTTCCTCTCTTTGAGATTTCCTGCCACTCACCCCTCTCTCATTCGCTTCTCCTCCTTCTTGGCCAAGTTCTCTATCGGATTTCCTCCTCAAAGATCTTCATCCATCTTCGCGCAACTCTGAGCGCTCCACTCCGTGTGCGCTTCTCCCACCACATTAGGCGACCCACCAGTAGCACGCACAACAGTCAGCATCCACCAGACCAAGTGCAAGCAAAAGCCCTCCGAGCCTCCAGTTCACGAGCATTTTCCACCGCCGCCAGAGAAATGTCCTTAGCCTCATGAGTGGTTGTTTGTCACCTTCCGAACATCTCTCACCTCCAATTGTAAAGGTGACATGTCACCCTCACATTCTCCCAAAAGGCCTTGTAAAGTAAGCACCGTATAGTGGAAGTTTGGTCGGCACCGATCTTGCCCGTGGTTTTTCGCCTTATTCAAGGATATTTCACGTAAAAAAATCTTCATATCAATTTCGTTTTATGAGACTGTTTGCATGTTTCACTACTCTTCGAGTTAAGACTGCTCAGTTAGTCTGATTTATCTAGACCCTAAAGTGGACCGCAATAATTTGGCGCAGTCTGTGAGAACTTTGTTCTCCAAAAATCTAAAGATTCAGAGAACAGTACCCTCATAACAACGGTACTCGAATCCAAGAAAAATGACAAAGAGCATTGAGATCATTGTCGAGTCTCCCAGCCTCGCGGCCCAAGTCCTCCCTATCGTGCGGCCCGAACAGGGGCACGATAGGAAAATGTTCCATAAAGATACCACAATAACATTCAGAGAGGAGGACCTCCGAGGGGTGTAGAGCCACATAAAGACCCACTAGTCATCAGAGGAAAGATTGGAGACCCCAGTTCCTGCATAAAAAGGATCCTTGTTGACTGCAGAAGTTATGTGAATATCTTATTTCTCTCCACTCTTCAAAAAATTAAGCTCACCGAAGAGCACCTCTGCCCCGCTGCAGGGCGGCTCCATGACATCGATAACCACCATGTTAAGTCCAAGGAATAGTCTCTCACCCCATTACCATGGGCGAACCTCCGAGGCATGCAACGCGTAATTCTAAGATTGAATTTTATCTAACAAACGAACAACAAAATTGATCAATTCTATAATATTCACCAATTTTGTTTATTAAGCAAACGATGAAATTGAAATTAGACCAATCCCTTGATTTCAATTCCAATATTAAATTCCAATTCCGTCCAAACGAACGATATCTTATAGTTGTTGCGGGTCACGTAGCGCTCCCACAAACCGAAAGAATCAGACCATCTTAACTCGAGAGTGAGTCAGGCTCGCAAACATTCAAAAAGTAGAACCAACAACAAACATCAATATTTTTATGTAGAAAACCCGGAAAGGGAAAAAACTCACGGGTCTGCCCAGTTCTAACAAAATCCACTAGATGTAGCTGTTTACAAGAGTTAGAGTGTTAGGGGGTGAGATGTTACCACTCTTTTTGCAAGCCTGTTGAAGAAAAAGCGAAGTCTTTTGCTGCTCCCGCGGGGGCAGTCACCGAAACAGAAACATCACAAGGGGTGTACACAGAACAAGAGATTGAACGATGAGCTCAGTCTTCACTGGAAAACCCAAGAGCTCTTTCATCTCCTTTTTTCTCTCCCCTTGCAAATGAAAGTCAGGGGCCTTTTATAGATTTTCTAGTATGCGCACTGGTAATTGTGTAATGTTTTCAATTAAACCGACGAATATGCACGGACAATTTATGTCATCTAGATAACCAATTTCGGAAAATAATGACAATGCTTTCGGGCGGCCCGGGTAACTCGGGCGGTCTGAACAAGCTCGTCGAATAGACGACGAAGCACAAGGGAGCATGCCCGCCAAGGCGTGCGCAAGGGCATGCATGCGCAAGGCGGGCATAGCCGCGCATGCATCTCTGTGCATGCTGCCGTTTACGGGCGTGTGCGTGGATGCGCGCGTACGGCCCGCTGAGCGTAGGTACAAACACATCGTTCTGGCTGTGGTGGAACTTCTGAGACGGGTTGTCTTTTTGGTTGGGGCGTGACCTTACACGACCGAGGTGAACCGTTTCTGAGTCGACCGAGGTCGCGGGGTATGAACGCCGGCTTTACTTGAATTTTAAGGGAACCCAATAGTCATGATGGCAGGTTGAATCATCACCATAAGCATTTTTGCGGGTCACTCGATTTCCTCCGGTCAGTAGAATCAGACCGTCTTAGCTTGAGAGTGAGTCAATGCGCAAATAGTGAAATGAAAATCAAGGACCAATGACACGAGACATTTTAGCATGAAAAATCAAGAATAGGTGAAAATCATGTGGTCAGATCTGCGTCGGGTCAAAATCCACTAAATTTCTTGAAGTTACAAGCTAGAGTTTGAAATCCTCGGATGGTGACATATCACCTCTACGTTTACAAGCCTTCAAGGCAAAGAAAGAAGGAAAAAGATCAAGTCCGCGGAGCTTCCCCAAGAGCATCCACGAGAACATTCTTTAATGTCTTCTCTTGTGTTTGCTGAAGCGCCAGCGTGAGTGTTGAGAGAGAGCAGACTTGAGAGCGAATCGAGGAAATTCAGAGGGAAGGAACGATCCAAGTCTCACATTTTTGGCGGAAAACCTAGAGCTCTCTTTTGTCTCTCTAGTTGCTTGTCTTCAAATGAAGGCATAATGACCTTTTTATAGCTGTCCTAAAGGGATATATTGGTAATTGTGTCCGGCTAGATTTTGAGTTGACAAATGACGTTGCTCTATTTCGGCCACACTAATCACCAATTTTCCAGAAATGATGAACATGCCCATCGGGCGGTCCGGGCAAGTTGTCCGGCGACGGTGGTGCCCGGAAGCAGCAGAGGCGGCGACTGGAGGCGGTGGAGTGTCGACTACACGCGCGCGGGGGAGAGGTCGCGCGCGCGTGCGGGGAGACGCCGTGCGCGCGGCCTCGCAGGATGTACCGCCCGCAACAAGGTGTGAGTGACGGGGAGGTCGAGCGCGCAGCCAGTCGCGGGCGTGCGTGTGGCCTCGCGCACGCGTGCTCGAAGGGGATGGGTCTTGCGTGATGCACGGCCTTGTGGCTCGGTGCGTGGCGGCGCTGTGCGCGTGCTTTGTCTGAGCCCTTTTTGGGCGGCTTTGCACCCTTTCTTGGGAGCGCGGCTCACTCAGCCAGGCTGACTCACTTGTGTGCTCTCTGCTTCAACTCAAATATTTTTAGGGGAAACCCCTGATTTGTTTTCTTAGCCTTCCATTAAATAGATATATCTAGGCTCTATCTGCTCGCACATTTTTTTTTTTTTAAAAATGCAAACGTTATTTTTTTTTTTCCGTTTAACATTCATTTGGAATCATTGATCTCTCAACACGATATTTTATAACTGATTCCGACTGTAATGAATGAGCTCTGTTAAAGAATACTGCTTTATCTTCATCTTTCACCTCTCCATCTCCAACTCTAATCATCCACCCAAATAGCAATTTAAGTTCCATTTGGCGTTGCAATCTTGCTCCCATAAATTTGGATAAAAAACGTCACCATCATACAACGTATATTTGGCTTGTCGACTGTTATGACTGTCGCTAAGAAAAAAAAATTAATTTTGAACACTTGAGGCTGTGTTTGGTAGGATTTTTCGGAAAGGAAAAAGAGTGGTAGCAAAAGTAAGATGAGAAAATAAGGGCCTGTTTGGGAGGGCTTTTTAGCTCCTTTTCGTTTTCTGGAAAACGCTATCACACTTAATAGACCGTTTAGATTGTCTATCGGTTGAAAAAGCTACCGCAAAAAACTCCATTTGCTCATCTTTTGGAAAAGTCACATGTCACCTACTTTTCAATCTTTTCGAAAAGCACTTTCTCATTCAAAACATTTATCTCTTAAAAAAATCTACAACTTGATTTTTTTGTCTTGGCGTGATTTTTTTCCCAAGCGTAATTTTTTTGCCCGGGTGTTTTTTTTGCCCGGCGCGAATTTTTCGCCCGGGCCCGAATTTTTCGCCCAGACGCGGATTTTTCGCCTGAGCTAGCATTTTTCGCTCTGGTTGGCATTTTTTGCCCGGGCTGAAATTTTTTCCCCGGGCGCGCGGTTTTTCGCCCGGGTGAGTTTTTTTCGCCCGAGTGCGGTTTTTTGCTCGTGCATGATTTTTTTTCGCCCGAGCGTGTATTTTTTGCCCGAGCCGATTTTTCATCCGGCGTGATTTTTTCGCTCGGGTGCGTTTTTTTTATCCGGGTGCCATTTTTAGTCGTTGCACGATTTTTTTTCGATCGAGCCGATTTTTTTGCCCGTGCGCGATTTTTTTGCCCGGACGTTCTATTTTCGCCCGGACTTGATTTTTTTGCACCGAAACGATTTTTTTTGCTCTGGCGCAACTTTTTTACATCGGCGCGATTTTTTCGCCATCGCGTGATTTTTCTCCCGCTGGCGATTTTTACGCCCACACACGTTTTTTTTCGCCCGGGGGCATTTTTTCGCCCGGTCGCTATTTTTTCGCCCGAGGGCATTTTTTCGCCCGGTCGCGATTTTTTCGCCCGAGCGCGGTTTTTTCGCCCGGGCGCGGTTTTTTCGCCCGGGCGCGGTTTTTTCGCCCGGGCGCGGTTTTTTCGCCCGGGCGCGGTTTTTTCGTCCGGGGGCGATTTTTTCGCCCGGGCGCGATTTTTCCGCCCGGACGCAATTTTTCCGCCCGGACGCAATTTTTTCGCCCGGGCACAATTTTTTTCGCCCGGACGATTTTTTTCGCCCGGGGTTTTTTTTTCGCCCGGTCGCGATTTTTTCGCCCGAGGGCAATTTTTCGCCCGGTCGCGATTTTTTCGCCCGGGCGCGATTTTTTCGCCCGGGCACGGTTTTTTCGCCCGGGCGCGGTTTTTTCGCCCGAGCACGGTTTTTTCGCCCGGGGGCGATTTTTTCGCCCAGGCGCGATTTTTCTGCCCGGACGCAATTTTTCCGCCCGGGCGCAATTTCTTTCTCCCGGATGCGATTTTTTTGATCGGGAGCGGTTTTTCGCCTGGGCACTATTTCTTTCCCCTTGGAGCGAATTTTTTGCCTCGACGTGATTTTTTTCCCGTTCGTGATTTTATTGCCCGGTCGTGTATTTTTTTCGCTTTCGAGCAGAAATATCGCGTCTGGGAAAAAAATTCTCGTCCGTGCAAAAAATTCGCGTCCGGGCAAAATTTTCCTGCCTAGTCGAAAAATTAGTCCCCGTCCGAAAAATTCGCGCCCGTCCGAAAAATTTGCCGTCTTCCGAAAAAATTCGTGCTCATCCGGAAAATTCGCGCCAGTTCAAAAAATTTGCGTCCGTCCGAAAAATTGGCACCCGGCCGAATAATTGGGACCCGGCCGAAAATATAGGGTTTGGCCGAAAAATTCGCGCCCAAGCGAAAATATCGCCCCCAGGCGAAAATATCGCGCCCGGGCGAAAAATTCACGCCCGCGCGAAAAATTCATGCCAGGGCGAGAAAAACCACCACCCGACGAAAAATTCGCTCCCGGGCGAAAAAAACCTGCCCCGGCGAAATAATTGCGTATTTTCTCCCTGACGCACATTTTTAAAAAAAAAAGTTACCGCAACGGAGATTTGTCAAACGATTTATAAAGCGTTTCTCCTTTTTGAAAAGCTCTGCAAAAGAAATACAGCCAAACAGTTCTCCTTTTCTAATAGACATTTTCCAAAAGCTCCTTTTCCTACCATCCTTTTGTCACCGCTCCTTCTCCTTTCTGAAAAGCCTTCTCAAACAGGCCCTAAGTTTTTGGAAAATGTATATTGCAAAAGTAAATTTATTTGGATGAACTTATTTTGTAGAGATTTTCAGAAATGAGCATTTTATAAATTGTTTGGCAAATCTCCGCTGCAGTGACTTTTTTATTAAAATTGCACACATTTTTCGTCCGAGCGTGAATTTTCAGGACGGACGAGAATTTTCCGCCCGGATTCGAATTTTTCGCTCGGACGCGCATTTTATGCCTGGGCGTCAATTATTCGCTCGAGCGCGAACTTTTCGCCTGGGCCTGACTTTTCAGTCTGGGCGTGAAAAAAACGCACCCGGACAAAAAAAAAACGTTCGGGCAAAAAATGCGCACCCGGGCGAAATATTTGCGCCCGGGCGAAATATTCGGGCATATTCGCGCCCGAGCGAAATATTCGCACCCGGGCGAAATATTCGCGATGAGGCAAAAATTTTATGCCCGGACGAAAATTTCGCGCCTGAGCAAAAATTTCGCGTCGGGGCGAAAACATCGCGCACAGGTGAAAAAATTGCAATCAGGCGAAAAAACTGCGCTCGGGCGAAAAACTGCGCTCGGACGAAAAAATCGCGCCCGGGGGGAAAAACAGCTCCCGGACGAAAAAACCGAGCCCGGGGAAAAAACTATTCCCGGGCGAAAAATACACTATCGGGTGAAAAAAAGCACCCCGGCGAAAAATTCGCGCCCGGACGAAAATTTCACGTCGGGTGAAAAAATGCTCGCTCGGGTGAAAAACTTTGCGCCCGAGCGGAAAATTCGAGCCCGGGCGAAAGAATGTCTCCCGGGCGAAAATTTGCGCCCGGGCGAAAAATTCGCGTCCGTGCGAAAAATTCGTGCCCGAGAGATAAATTTGCCCCCGGGCCAAAAATTCGCGACCGGGGGAAATATTCGTATTGTGGCGATAAATTCGCGTCGCGGCGAAAAATTCGCGACGCGGCGTAAAATTCGCGCCGCAGAGAAAAATGTGTGCTCGGGCGAAAAAATCCCGCCTGGGAGAAAAATTCGCGCCCGGGCGAAAATTCCGCGCCCGGACGAAATATTCCGCGCACGGGCGAAAAAATCGCGCCCGGACAAAAAATTCGGCCCCAGGAAAAAAAATCGCGCTTGAGCGAAATATTCGTTTAGAGAAAGGGTAGTGTTTTCGCAGTGTTATCGAACTGGATCCAAATGAGTAAAATGTTTTCGTAGCATCAACTGTGTATCATGATGAGAAAATACTTTTCAAAAAGTTGAAAAGTAGGAGACTCGTGATTTTTCAAATAGAGGAAAAAAAGGAGTTTTTGGTGGTAGTTTTTTCCACCGGTAGACATTCCAAAAGATTTATTAGGTGCGGTAGCATTTTCTAGAAAATGGAAAGAAGATAGAAAGCCCTCCCAAACATGCCCTTAGACTCTCATCATACAACAAATCAACAATACTTAAGCCTTTATCCCACTATAGTGGGGTCAGCTTTAGACTCCCATCATAATAAAAAAAATGAAGGTTTTTAAGAAAATATTAATGTAAAAAAATGGGATGAAGCACGCTTCAATTCGGAATCATCGCACATACAACAACAACATTCAAGGCTTTATCTCACTATAGTGGGGTCGGCTATATGAATCCTTTGTAGTCATTGTGCCCTATCTTTTGTCATAATCTCACTAATGCCTAAGGCTACGTTTGGCACGGCTTAATGCAAGCTTATTTGCTCTAGTGAGGTTGGGCAAAAACGTCATTGTCATAGAATGTATGTTTTGTATCACAAATGTTACAAAAAAGAAATTAGTTTGAGACATAAGATTTTGGTATGACAATGACATTTTTGTCCAACCTCACCGGAGCAAATAAGACGCGATAAGCCGCGCCAAATGCAGCCTAATTACATCATGTCTTTCCTTATAGTTTCATTCTAAGTCTTTATTGGTCTACCCCTCCCTCATTTAACATGCTTAATGACTAGACTCTCACAACATCTAATAGGTGTCTCTAATGATCTCGCAACGCCTAACAGGCAGCATCGCACATATGATAGAAAAATGATGAATTGTTGTTTAACGGTGAAGATTCTTGAACGGTTGGTTCACATGAAGAATGACAATAAGCGTTACAAAAATTTGGGGATTTTATATTATTTATTTTTATGAAAGATAACTAGCTCATGTGGCATGGGATGGAGATGTAAAAAATATTAAAAATAAAATAAAATATTTATATTATTTTGTATATATTTTTCATTAACTTGAAAGGATTTTTGTTCGTATAATATCTATGATACATTATACATTTAGGCTCCATTGTTATGAACTGTCATTCGTGAATGTCCAATTTCATCCAAGGAATTACTTCATTCACTTTTATGTTCAAAACTAATTTTCTTTTATTGGTAGCGATCATAATCATTATCATGCCAAACATACATTTTATGATGGTGGCTTTTGTCCAAACTCATTGGAGAAAAAAATCTAGTGCCAAACTGAGCCTTGGATACTTAAATGATCATTTTTTGTGCCAATAACTATTGAGAAAGAAAAAAAAGATTTGCATATGTTGTTTATCGATATTGAGAAGACTTATGATAGAGTTTCAATACAGATTTTATGGAGAATCTTAAAAAGAAATGTGTAAATGCATCATACATTGACATAATAAAAGATATGCATACAAATTCAGTGATGAGAGTGAGGACATCTGGATGATTAATAGAGGAATTTCTCTATTAGTGTTGGCTTACATCAAGGTTCCGCTTTAAGCCCTTATCTTTTTACCCTTATCTTATGAGCTCACCGAACATATCTAACTAGTAATACCTTGATGTTTATTGTTTTCATATGATATCATTTTGGTCGATAAGACGTGCGAGGATGTAAACACAAAACTTGAATCTTGGCGAAACATTTTAGAAAAGATGGGTTTTAGGTTGAGCAGTGCAAAGACGAAGTATATGAAGCTTAAATTTAGCAAGAAGGACAGATGACTTTGTTATTAAGTTGGGTGATCAAGATATTTTCAGCAGAAAGTGCTTTAAATACCTTGGATCGATAGTTCAAAAAGTTCGAGGGTGGGTTGATAGAGATGTGATACATAAATCCAAGCAGGTATTTGGGTGAAGTGGAGAGGCGTTAGGGATCTTATTATTGGGGTTGTGGAACACTTCCGGTCCTTTTGTTTCTCACACCGGGTTAGCCCACGTGAGCTTAGAGGAATCGAAGTGTGATCCCCCTCCGACATATCTGGCGCCGACAACAGCGGGGGTCCGGGGGCAGCCGCCCCCGGCGGACAGCGGGCAGGGGTCCAAGGGACAGCGTCCCCGGTAGGGGTGCGGGGGCAACGCCCCCGACCCAAAATTTTTTGGGGAGATGTTTTCTCCAGTCGTCGAACTGGGTTCGACGTTCGCCGAACCCAGCTCGACGATCGTCGAACTGGGTTCGACGTCGAACGTCGAACCCAGCTCGACGATCGCCGAACTAGGTTCGACGTCGAACGTCGAATCCAGCTCGACGTTCGACGCGTCGAACCCAGCTCGACGTTCGACGTTTGGGCCGAGTTCGACGATCGTCGAACGCCGTTCGGCGTTCGACGATCCTGTCATGCTGAAGCCTATTTAAGGCGTATTCCGGTTCTTTTTTAGGGATACGGACGAAACAAAGGCTGACGGCGGGTATACCTTTTGGAGGCGCATACGAGGAGATTGTTGGCGGCGATCCAGAAGGGGGTTCTTCCTTTTGTTTCTTGTCCAGAAGAAGGAGTTAAGGTAGGATCGGTTTAGATCCTTGAAACCTTTGTAATCTGTATTTCTTTTGGTGATTACAAGAACTGAGAAGGGAAGGGGAGAGAGGACGTAGCCCTGTTTTTTGGGTGAACCTCTGAAATCTGTGTGTTTGTGTGCTTGCTCTGTTTACATTTGTCTTGTACTTTTATTCGGATTTCTTCTTCTCGGCGCTCCGGTTTTCCTACACTTATGTGACCGTAAAGTACCATTAAAACTTAAAGTTAAGTTTTTTTGTACTGTAATTAGACCAGTAATGTTCTATGGTTCTGAGTGTTGGGCAGTGAATTGTGTACATGAGCAAAAAAATAGGAATTGCGGAGATGAGAATGCTTAGGTGGATGTGTGGACACACGAAACTGGAAAAAATTAGGAATGAATGTATCAGAGATAAGACAGGAGTGACACCAATTAATTAATTACAGAAAAGATGTGAGAAGCTCGATTAAGATGGTTTGGACACGTACAAAGGAAACCAAAAAATGCACCCATTAGGTGTCGTGAGAATTTACTCACTAGGCATTTTAAATGGGGTCAGTAAACCAATAACGACTTAAAATGAAACTATATGGTAAGACGTGATGTACTTAGGCATTAGCGAGATTATGACTAAAGATAAGGCACAATGACGACAAAGAATCCATATAGCCAACCCCACTATAGTGGGATAATGGCTTTAGTGTTTTTGTTGTTCTAATTACTTTCAAACGTGCCATCTTCGAGTCCGAGAAAACCTGACTTAAAATTCAACGAGAATAAAAGTTTTCAAGGATACAATTCACACCGGGACACAGCCGCATGGACCGCCCACACCGCGTGACCACCACGGCCCAACCAATCAAAAATATCCTGACATTATAAGTTCCAAATTAACCATACAAGAAGATAAAAGAAAGGGGAAACAATCTCACAACCATGAACCATATACTCCTTATCAAAATCCAGCCAGCCAGCACATGCCACGTGTCTGAAAGCAGATTATGGCCTCATTTGAATATTTCAGTGCTTCAAAAACCAGCAGCCGGAGAGAAAAGGGGAAGAAGAAGAGGGAATTAAGGAAGAATGGCGGCCACTATTCTGTCATCCTCTTTGGCGCTGAAGGCGTCTCCACTGGCGGCCCGGCCAAAAGCCGAGGGACTGCCGTCCCTAGCGAGGTCGTCCTCCACACCCAAGGTTGTGGCTAGCGGTGTGAAGAAGATCAAAACCTCTACTCCTTACGGTAAGTTAAACAAAGGCTCCATTTGAGGGGACTTAATTTTACCGGTCGAGCGGTTACGACCGCATGAACCGGATCGGTGAAATTAAGTCCCCTCAAACAGAGCCAAACGCGCTAGAGCGTTGTACTTTTAAAAAACGAAACATTTGTTCACCCTCATCCTTTTCCTTTTTGATGCACAAAGTGGTTGAAATCAAATTTGAATCTTGGTATAAATAGATTCTTGAAAAACATGTTGATTGTAGTGCTAACCTAATATTGAGTAAAGCTAGTGGTAATATGGAGATGGCTGACAAAGGGGACGGTCACAGTTAGTGTCCGTTCGCGCGGCGCGGTATTTTTACTCTGGTGAGTTTGAAAAAATATGTTTTTTACATGTCAAAAGTAATTACTCGAGGAAAAGGAAAAAACAAGTTTTGAACATAAAAGTGGATGAAGTTCTTTAGGTGAGGCCGGACGTTCGCTAAAGATGGTTCATAATTGTCGCGTTCACGAACGAACGCCGCCGCAGTGTCAAACTGACCGGTAGTATGAAGCATTATGTGAGATAGAAAAAGAAACAATAACATAATAAGTATATAAATTAACGAGGAGATCAAACTTTGGTCACACACAAATAATTCCAAAGGATGGACAATATGTGCATCATTTGTTGGATGTGAGGTACAATATGCATGTTAGGACTCAAAATATTTGATAGATTTAGCAATACTTTTAAGCTATAAAAAATGATATGAACAATAGAGTAAAGAATGAAAAAAAGTTATATAATCACATAATTGAAAAATATTTCACAAAAGGCTAAGGTCAAGGAATATTTTTTTTTGTATACGGAGCTCACGATCCTCTATGTGCGGTAGCTGCAGGGACGGATTCAGAGGGGGACCCGAGGGACACTGAGCCCCCATTATTTTTCAAAATGATTAGTGTATTTAGATTCCTCTCATCGAGGCAATGAATTTTGGGTACTTATACATAAAAAACGGTGACCAGATGAAGGAGAAACAACTTCGATAAGATGAGAAACGTTCAAAAAAAATTGAAGGAAGTTGATGACTAACCCCCCATGTTAAAATTTTTAGAATCCAGTGACGTATTCAAAAAAAATTTGTGCACCCCTATTATTAATTCTTTGGATCTACCACTAGTGGTAGGTAATCTGGCCGTAAAAATCAGAAATCTGACGATTGAAATCCGTCTAGAAAATCAAGTTTGATTTTTCCAATCGTAAAATCAAATCCGATTCAAATTCCAATCAGATTGCCCTCATCAAAAATTGTGCGTGCACTAATTTGACGGTCGGATTTTCCCCGCACAACAACAAAATTTCTCAAGCTCAAGACCCATATCAGAGGTTTACAGAGAGAAGCAGTATACACCGTTATAAGCTCAACACGCCTTCAACCCTAGAACTATCGAAGTCTATACACACTCTACAGAACAAACAAGTCTCTCAATATCACATATCAAAAAGGGCCATTTACAAGGACCTCGGCTACACCCCTCTTACTTTTGAAATTACAAGAACTTTTTCTGTAAGAGTATATTTCATAACCTTTATGTACAAAATGACCCTCACGAAAATTTACTTCAAAGTAGGTATTTTGTGCATGTATATTATGAAATGTATTCTCACGAGAGAGGTTCTTGTAATTTCAAAAGTAAGAGAGATGTTACTCATAATTATGCTAACTTTCAGAGAAAATTTTGGTAATTAATATAGTCAAAGCAGACTTAGGTTCCGTTTGGGGGGACTTATTTTCACCGGTCAAGCGGTCATGACCGCATGAATCGGGACTTAATTAAGGCTCCGTTTGGGAGGACTTATTTTCACCGGTCAAGCGGTCGCGACCGCATGAACCGGGACTTAATGAATCGGGACTTGCTTGACCGGTGAAAATAAGTCCCCCCAAACGGAGCCTTAAACTAAACCTCAAATAGATCTGGATTCAAGAAATCTCAAATACAATGAAATCACATTTCACAAAATGATTTGCCTCGGACCGCATCGACAACACTAAAAAAATGATGTTTTGGGCACGCGAACGACGAGTAATTAGAAGAAAAAAAACTCTAAACATGATCCCTTCATTCTATTTTGCCAATCTATCATCATCATACAAAAAGCATCGTCAATTTCGGCTGCATTTGACGCAGCTTATCACAGCTTATTTGCTCTGGTGAGGTTGGACAAAAACTTCATTGTCATAGAATGTATGTTTAGTATGACAAATGTTACAAAAAAAAATTAGTTTGAGGCATAAGATTTTGACATGACAATGACATTTTTGTCCAACCTCACCGGAGCAAATAAGTCGCAATAAGCCGCGCCAAACGCAGCTTCATCTGCATCATTTGCTGCTGAAAACCACTGCTGTGCTGCAGGAACTGGTGGAGGGCTGACCCTGCCCAATGGTGTTGATGCATCTGGAAGGAAGCCTAAGGTTGGCTTGTATTAATGCAGCAAAAGCAATGGCTTAGCCCTAATTTTTTAAATGTTTTCAAATATTGGTGCAGGGGAAGGGGGTTTACCAATTTGTGGACAAGTATGGAGCAAATGTTGATGGCTACAGGTAGGAGCCAACCCCTAATTAATTTAATTAATGTCTTCAAAGACCTGCTATAACACGAGGGTGGGGACCCTCTTCATTAATTTGGCTCAAAATGGACTGGGTCGTCCACTGGTGCTCCAGATAGGACTGATATTGAGTCGAATTCGAAGGATTTGAGCTCGACTTGAAAATGAAATTTTTGTGTCAAATTCGGGTCGAAATCGAAATTCAGCAATTTTTCTCTTTATTTCTTGTTGGCTTGAAATTAAATTGGGCAACCTCTAAATTTAGCAAATAAAACACGTGACTTTACACTTTTTATTTTATGTTTAAATTATAGTCTTTTAATTTTAAAATAATAATATATTTCATTAATAAACACATAATATTTTTTTTTCAATTCATGGTGATTCAAATATTATTTTGATTGATTGAGTGTTGTCTCGAAATCGACTTGAAATACGATTCGAGTCAAATTGAATCGACTCAAATTGAGTTGAATTAATTGTAATCGATTCCGATTCGACTTAAAATTCGAGCGATTTTTGAGTTTCAAATAATATGCTCAGCCGTATATCCAAGGGTCCCAAAGCTGTTCGTGAGTTTATTTTGAGGGTTTTTTCTATACTGCATTTGCTTTAGAGCTCTCCGTGTCACGAAATCGAGCAAAAACAGAAAAGAAAATAACACAGCAAACATGAAATTTATGCGATTCATGAACTCAAATTTCGTGTGTTTGTGCCCAAACCCAATAGCAGGATTAGTTTTGTAAACAATTTTGTGCAATACAAAACACAATAAATCCTCTTCAAATGCGGCGTCAAATGATATGCACGGGCGTGAAATAATAGAAGAGTCTTATGTCATAAATTTTCATCCAAATTCACTAAAGCTCTGTTTGGCATGGTGGTGGTGGTCGTAAATGCATGAGTTAAACCGTCATTCATTAAGGATCACCTAACAAACATCATCCGTTTGAACATAAAAGTGGATGAAGTTCTTTAGGTGGGCATTAACGAATGACAATTTAACCCCCTCATGTTCATGACAGTCACCACCGTGCCAAACGGAGCCTAAAATTGATATTAAAATTAATCTTTTTTATATTCTTAAAAATATGATGGAAAATGTTTTGATATGTTAATTAAATAAAAGCCAAGTGACACAAACCATTTACAACTTTTTATTGCTCTCATTGGTCTTAAACAATTGCATGGCTAGGTTTTTAGGTGATTTTATTAGTAAAAAAAATCAAATATTCATTTCTATGTTGTTTTTTTAAGGGCAAAAGATAGTAGGGAGGTGCTTACTATTTTGTTGGGCTTAAGCGACTATATAATAATTAGTCAAACCAAATCGCCAAACTATACTTCAAAATTTGAATCGAATCGTCCAAATTTTCGCTACCCGCGAACAAAAAACCGTGTTTTTGCAATCTTTATGAACTAATTGTAGAAAATGAATATTTATAATGGTTTCAAGTTTTTAACCAACATGATATGGTTATAACTAATAACCGGGCCGATAAATTACGAACAAAGACGAACCGATCGAATATATATATACCACATTTGACTTAGTTTTTATAAATATTTTGCAGCCCAATATACTCTCCCGACGAATGGTCTCCATCCGGCGATGTGTACGTTGGAGGTAGGTGGAAAATAAGGCAATAAAATTGCAGTGTACTCAATCTTAAAACCCTAATGTTATGTTTCCATTTATGGTAATAATTAATAATGCAGGTCAAACTGGTCTGGTGATATGGGCTGTGACACTATTTGGATTGCTTGCTGGTGGTGCACTTTTAGTTTACAATACCAGTGCTCTGGCACAGTAGACCGCTTATGAAAGGATTATGTAATATTAGTATTATATAAAGTTTCTTCCTGCCTTTGCTACTATTTGGATAAATTTGTGTCTGCTAGTTTTCTTTAGTAAAGTCAACTTTAGATAAAAAGGAGCAATCCCCCAATTACTATAAATAGTAAAGTCAACTTTCAATCAAGCAGTTATTTTGTCATATTCTACATAAACTATAGTTACATTTTGAAATTATATATTATACTATTATAGCTACTTTTTAAGGGCGCGGTTTATCGCAGCTTATTTGTTTCGGTGAGGTTGGACATAAACATCATTGTCATAAAATGTATGTTTGGTATTACAAATGCTACAAAAAAGAAACTAGTTTGGGGCATAAGATTTTGATATGATAATGACATTTTTGTCCAACCTCACTGGAGCAAATACGTCGCGATAACCTGCGCTAAACGCAGCCTAAATTCATTCTCTATACTTTCATTTGGAGTAAATTGTGCTCTCAACTTTCTAAAAGCACACAAATTAGTTCTTTCTCAAGTTTCGGTATAGGCTTACGTGACATCAATGGAGCGCATGATTTTATTTATGTATTTATATTTGCACTTAACCAGAGATTGAAGTAGTGAATATGCCGGATATTGATCGATCTTCAATAATTCTCTCTTCATTGTTATCTAAGTTTTCGATAAGAACATCAACAAATAATTTTTTCTCACCCTCAAAATAAATATATAATACACTATTATCACTGACATGTGCATTCTTAGTGAAATCTCCTTCATTGTCTAAATACATTGACCAAACTCTGGGTATTCCAGTCCTTGAAGGGTTTTCGATGTTAGGTCGCTCGAAGCATCCCGAGTGGTGGTCAAAGTGAGACTACTTCCTTGTTGCTCCCTACTTGAGTTTTATAGGCAAATCATAGGTTTAATACGGGTATTAGATATCTCAGTATCCAAATCAAAAACTGTTGTGCAAAACAATGCGGAAAAACAAAACCACACAACCACAAACAATAAACAAAATGTTATTTATGTGGTTCGGTGAAGAACGCCTACATCCACAAGAAGGGGTTGTTCACTATCACCGGCGGGAGAGAAATGAAAAGGCCAGTACAATTACAACTTCACACACAACTAAGAACTCTGACCCATTTATATTTATTGGGAAATTAGGGCTAATAAAAAGGACAAAAATACTCTCTCTCTCAAACAACAATCTCAACCTCATATCTTATTTGATACAAAACAAATATGAGATGACACAACAAACAACAACACCAAAACGGCTGCGCCAAGATGGTTGCCTACGTACCCCCCCCCCCCCCCCCCCGGCCCTCCTATGGGATCAAGCCACGCGTAATTCTTCAAAAGTGCCTCTCATGGCACTCATTTCTGAGCTCGAACGTTCACCAATCATTTGCAATATGTGAACTTTAGATTGAAAGCACCTTTGTGAGCATGTCTGTTGGATTCTCCTTAGTATCAATCTTCTTCAAAAGAATCTTGCATGTCTCGGTCAAGTCACAAACAAAATGGTATCTTACATTAATGTGTTTGGTACGAGCATGATGCACTGGATTGGACGCTAAGAAAATCGCGCTTTGAATGTCACAAAATACGATTAAAGTCTTATGTTTCACACCCAGATCATCCAATGGGCCTTGTGGATAGAGTACCTCCTTCATAGCTTCTGTCACTGTCATGTATTCAGTCTCTGCTGTAGATAAAGTCGTTGTCGACTGCAAAGTCGACCTCTAACTCATTGGGCCTCCTGCCAATGTGAATAAATATCCAGTCGTAGACCTGCGCCTATCTATATCACCTGCATAGTCTGAATCGGTGTAGCTCATACACAAGCCAACAGTGGACTGTTGTCTCTCGTACACTAAACCAACATCAATTGTACCCTTGAGATACCTCAGAATCCACTTAACTGCCTGTCATTGACCCTGACCGGGATCATGCATGAATCTGCTCACCGCGCCAACAACATGTTCAATATCTGGTCTTGTACAAACCATGAGATACATCAAACTGCTCATTGCACCAACAAGCAGAACTACATTCCCTTCCTCTCTTGGTCATCTTTAGGGCATAAGTCGACACTCAATTGAAAACGTGATGCCAATAGTAGAGTCACTGTCTTAGTAGTGTCATCAAACCCAAACCTCTTCAGCACCTTCTCAATATACGTTCTTTGAGTGAGTCAAACTTTTTCAGCTTTCTTGTCCCTGCAGATTTCCATCCCGAGAATTTTACGAGCCTTACCTAACTCCTTTATCTCAAACTGCTTTGAGAGCTACCTCTTCATTCTATCAATCTCTGTCAGACTTAAAGTGGAAATCAATATATCATCAACATACAATAAAAGATAGATGAACTCACCAGTAGCCAAATTCCTTAAATATGCATAATGATCATATTGACTACGTGTGTACTTCTGTCCAAGCATAAACTGATTGAACTTTCTGTACCACTGTCTCAGAGACTGCTTCAAACCATAAATTGACTTGTCCAATTTGCACACCACGTCACTTTGTGCCTCATATCCAGGTGGCTGCTTCATATAGATCTCCTCATGCAAATCTCTGTGCAAAAATGTAGTCTTCACATCAAGCTGCTCCAAAATTAGACTATACTGCGCTACTAAGGCCAAGAGAACACGGATCGACGGATGCTTGACAACTAGGAAAAACACCTCGTCATAATCAATATCTTCACACTGAGCAAAGCCTTTGGCCACCAATCTTGTCTTGTACCACACATCAACAGCTTTATGAGATACTTCTTTCTTCGCATACACTCATTTGCACCCATCACATCTCTCCAAAAATCTGCTTCAAGGCTCTCTACAGCCTCTTTGAAGTGATAAGGGATTTCAACCTCATATGCTGAAAGTACAAATGCAATGTGATCCCTCAACCAAGCAGGCTTTGGGACATTCTGCATCCTGGTCTGGCTCCTGACAATAAAATCCTAAACATGACTCTCTGTATCTACTTCCTCCACCTCCTAATCATCAGTACATGGTATCTCATCAGCAGTCTCATCATATACCTTATCAGGAGTGGGAGGAACTTGTGGAACAAATTGAGTCACATCAAATTCTTTCTGAATATCAGTAGTGATTGGAATGGAACTCTGCACCTACTTCGAGTCTTCAGGCTTCGGCAAACTCGCCTCGTCAAATGTAACATCCATGCTAATAACAATCTTCCTCTCTGCTTGATTATAAAGTTTGTAGTCTTTGACTCTACGCCTGAATCTAATGAAGATGTGGTTCCAGTTTATCATTCTTGATAAGATAATAAGCTGAACACCCAGACACTTTCATGTGACATAATCTCTAGCAAGATGTCCGGACCACATCTCCTTTGGTGTCTTCTTTTTAATAGCTGCAGAAGGCAAATAGTTCACTAAGTGGCAAACATAATCAATAGCCTCAGCCAAAAAAATCCTGTTTAACCCAGCATTAGACAACAGTATGCATCAAACCTTCTCCACCAAAATTTGGTACATGCGCTCTGCCACCCCGTTCTGCTGCGGTGTCTCCCTCATTGTGAAATGGAACTCTATACCTGATCTCTGTCACTCTTGTAAGAATGCTTTCGATGTGTATTTGCCTACATTGTCTGATCTGATACATAGAATCTTTTTGCCAGTCTGGTTCTCAATCCACTTCTTCAAAGTCACAAATCCTGTCTAACCCAACATTAGATAACATGCATCGAACCTTCTCCACAAAAATCTGGTACATGCGCTCTGCCACCCCGTTCTGCTGCGGTGTCTCCCTGATTGTGAAATGATCCGCTATACTTGATCTCTAGCACTCTTGCAAGAATGCTTTCGATGTGTATTCGCCTTCATTGTCTGATCTGATACATCAAATCTTTTTGCCAGTCTGGTTTTCAATCCACTTCTTCAAAGTCACAAATATCTCCAGAACTTCGCTCTTATTTTTCATGGTGTATACCCAAACATATCTGGAATAATCATTAATGAAGGAGACAAAGTATTGTCGCCCCCGGTAAAAGATTTCGCCTTCGTCGGGCCCCAAATATCTGTATGAACATAATCTAAAATTCTTTTCGTACTGTGAACAGCAGTGCCAAAAGATACTCGTGTCTTCTTTCCAATCACGCAATGCTCACAAAATCCAATTTGCAGCTTTTTGCACCCTTAATCACTATTTGTCATGACAAAGCCTGAAGGAAAACCTCTGCAGCATGAGTCAATCTCATATGTCATAAAGTACTAACATCCAAAGAATCATAAGCAACGACCATTGTCCCTATAACTGTATTCCCTTGAAGATAATATAGATTGTGGTGTCGAACTCCTCTCATGAAAACCAAAGCTTCACGACTGATCTTCAGAACTCCTGCCTCGATCACTACCTTGTAGCCTTTGGCTTCTAAAGCCCCAACAGAGAGCAAATTCTTCCTGATATCTGGAACATGTCTAACCTCGGTCAACTCTCTCATTGCACCGTCATGCATCCGAACCGGAATACTCTCAACTCCAATAGTACGACAAGTCTGATCATTGCCCATATCAACAACACCATTATCCAAAGACTTGTAACTACAGAACCACTCCTGATTGGGACAAATGTGATAGGTAACACTCGTGTCCAGAATCCAGAATGAATCATCAGTAAGTAAACATTGTCGGGTAACATAAAGAGAAACATCAGACTCACCACCATTGGTAATCTCATGAGTAATATGAGTCTTCGCCTCTGAGGAAAGCCCCTTATTTTTTTTCTTTAACTTGGGGCAAGCCTACTTCCAGTGAACCATCTCCAAATAGAATGCACACTGATTGCGCCCAAGACTGTGACCACGTGATTTGTTATGCTTCTGAGTACCATTATTATTCTTCTTGTGTCAGTTCTTCTTTTTCTCAGACCTGCCTCGATGAGACACAAGTGTTTCGGCCGACTCTGCCTTCGATGACTCTTTATCTCTTCAACGGAACTCGTGATTCAGCAATGGAGTAGACACTTCACTGTACTTTAAGACCTCCTTCCCATGAATGAGAGATATCGTAAAGTTCCCATACTCATCTGGAAGCGAATTCAATAGAAGGAGTGTCTTTCCTTCATCGCCAACATCCTCGTCTAAATTCAACAGATCTGCCAATAGTTTCGTAAAGTCATTCAAATGTTCATCAATCAAGACTCCGTACACGTCTCATCTGAAACCAATACAATCGATGTTTCATATGAAGACGATTCTCCACACTCTTCATAAGATACTCGTTCTCAAGCGTCCTCCAGAGATTTCCTGCAGGAGTCTCCAACATAACTCCGTATTTGATCTCCTGAGTCAAACAATTTCTGATCAACCCGCAAACACTCCGGTTCATCTTCAACCAAGCTTTCTCAGTCATCCCATCAGGACATTCATCATAATCAAGAACGTCCTCCAAATTCAAAGAGCATAGCACATCCATCACCTCATATTGCCACATATCAAAGTTACTCTTTCCATCGAATTTGATAACGCCAATTTTCACAGGGATGTGAACCCGTTTGATGGATTGTAGATTCTACGGTCCCGAAAGCTCTCATATTTTCGGACAATAATAACACAGAAATCCAAACAATCAAAACAACAAAATTTTTTGTTGTTAATTAATCCAAACCAAAATTTATTTATTACCTCTTTTGCATCACGACTCCAATCAAAAAACTCTACTTTCTTTCGTATCCGACACCTCCGCAACGAAGATCTCATCCTCTATTTCCTTGAGTGCTGAGAAGAAGAAAGCAAAAAACACAATTTTTTTCTCGTCGCCGTGCTCATGTATGCCGGAGGTGAGAACATGATCAAGCAAAAAACTTTGCTCTTGCTGCGCGGTGGGAGAGAATCAAACCCAAAACCATTTTTTCCTGGTTCACGGGCTGCCCTTTTTTTCTTCTAAAGAGAGAACTCTCCCCCTTTAGGCTTCATTTGTTTCGGCGGTGGCGGGTCGATCCAGCGGGTGGAAACGGAGTGTTCGAAATGGAGGGGGGAGGTGGCTGCTCCAAACGGAGCTTTTTGAGGGTGTTTCTCAAGGGGGGCGGGTGGAAACAGAGCAAACGCCGCCGGAGGTCATTTGTTTTTCCTCCTTCCGGCGGCGTTTGCTCAAAACGGAGCAACGAAACGCCCAAACAAATGGAGCCTTAATTTTCCTGGTATCAATTCCTGAGCTTGCCAGAGAAGGAAAGACAATAATTTTTTCTCTCTTTATGTGTATGCTGCTCTTGCGGAGAGAGGAACAAAAAAGGAAAACTCCAAAAAATTCCAAGATGTCGCTGAATGAAAAAAAATGATTTTTTTCTTTATTTTTAAACTGCAACTCCTGTATGAAAACTCATCGCCGTCTTCAACAGAGGCAACTCCACCTCCACGCCTCCTCCGCCAACAAGGAGCACACCACCTTCCGCCTCGTCGGAAACAGAAGAACTACTACTGAGCGTCACCCACTTTGCGCCGATTTGCGTCGCTTTCCGCCTCGTCGGAAACAGAAGAACTACTACTGAGCGTCACCCACTTTGCGTCGCTTCTTCCTCGTAGGAAATGAAAATATATGCCCTAGTGCTGCCCTCTCAGCGCTGCCTTCTCCAAAACAAACACCAAGAAACTTGCAGCCTCCTCCTGTGTTTGCGATCTGCAAATGCCGACTCCAAACAGCCCTTGAAACCAGTGCCACCTCTAACAAAAATTCGCATCAGAACCTGACTCTGATACCACTTGTTGTGCAAAACGATGCGAAAAAACAAAATCACACAACTACAAATAATAAACACAATGCGATTTACGTGGTTCGACGAAGAACGCCTACGTCCACGGGGAGGGGTTGTTCACTATCACCGATGGGAGAGAAAAGAAAAGGCTAGTACAATTATAACTCTACACACAACTAAGAACTCTAATCCCTTTATATTTATTGGGGAAATTAGGGCTAATAAAAAGGACAAAAATACCCCATCTCAAACAACAAAACTCATTAATCCCCTGATCCCGTTATAAAATCCAAATATACATTAATATTGGGAACCCACTTTGAGTCATTACATGGGAAAGGACCCCATCCAACATTTGAAATGGTTCGAGGACATGGTGTCTATTCGGGTCATGCCTGACGCGTTTAAGAGCAAGCTCTTTGTGTTTACCTTCAAAGGGAAGACAATAAACTGATTCTACTAGTTTATGACAAATTCTATTTACTACTTCGAACACTTGTGTCAATGTTGCACTTCACTTCGTCTAAGAAGAGAAAGAAGGGTCCTACGACTGACTCTATTTCTTTTTAAGCAAGGACCCCAATAGTCGTTGGGGAGTTACATTGATTATTTCTAGGAGGAGGTCCTGGAAATCCAAGAGGTTGATATCTATATCTTGCAGTTGGGTTTAACTTTTGGCTTATAAGAGGGGTTGTTCAAACTGGAAGTAAGTTGAGACATGTTGGCGTCCCTTGAGAACTTGATTGACCGAGCATGATGTTTCATCAAAGGAGAGGCCACAAATAGTGATTTTTTAGCCTCGCTCATGAGACTGACTCGAGCAGAGGAAGTCAGGGTCCCGATGGGGAAGAACAGAGCAAAAAGGCAGAAGGAGCCGAGGAGGCAAGTGAGGAGGTCAGTCAAGGCTCCGAAAAATTAGGGACCCAATAGGAGGTTTTAAGTCTTTATGAATATGAGACAGTGGAGTCTGGCAGTGTCACGACCCGTCTTAACAAAAGTCAGAGTGCGCTCGGGCGGGTCGTGATGTCACAGGCATGGGCGGAAAAAAATCCATGTCTGTAAGGCGGAAGCAGAAAAACTGATAATTAGTTTTAAAATGAATAATTTGAAGGAAAACAAGTTTGTTTTTATGCGGAAGCTTTTGAAATATGATGGTGAAAAATTAATGCACATGTATTTTAATAAATTCATGATTCAAGGTGTTGATACAATTTTTCATGCAATGACCATCTCAGATTAATGAACATGCAAATAATATCAAATTTTAGTACTATAATATAGCATAGCAGTTGTCTATGATTTACTGATCATAATGATTACATAAAAGAAGTGTCTGACATTAAAAAAATGAAATGTAAACACAGAACTTGAAGCTTGACGCAGATCTGGCTCAGGAAGTAGGCGGCGCATGCACGAACGCTAAGATAAATTCAAAATAAAAAGAAAAAGCCTCAGAACATTGATAACATAAGCAAGATAAAGTAAAGTACGAGCAAAAAAAACAGAAATGTTTGAGTACCAGTTTTCATGAAGCAAAGTTAGAAAGACAACAGTAATAAAGACAAGTAAAAATAATTAGAATTATTAAACTACTTTGAAATATAACATAAATTCGATCACGTAATGACATAAGCTGTAATCAATGAAAGGTATCAGTGTTTTTATTTGATGCACAAGATTATGGTCATTTATTGGTTCCCGTTATAAGTTAAGCAGAAACTCGATTCAAAGCGTCATATCAATTCAACACTATCTTTCAATGATTATTTATGACATTAATGAATTTAAAAATTCATAATTCATGAGATTCATAACATATCAATACATGTTACTAATTAATCGATTTAGATAGACAAAAGTAGATTTACAAACAAGAGAAGGGTGGAATTGAGTTATGAAATAATATTCGCTCAGGTCTTCGAACTAGACAGATGTAAGAAACAAGGTTCGATGACACCAAAAAAACTAGACAGAGAACTTTATATTTTGCGGGTTCAAGAATTCGTGAGTGGTACGATTACTATGCATCAGTAATCTTTCAAAAAACAAATTTTCATCGTAGTGACAACAATGTCATTACACACTATATTCATAAACATTCTTCATGTCATGACCTACGGTTTGATGAGTGTGAAGATGAAGAAAATTTCATACATCATTAGCTGTTGCCTGTTTCCATTCACCGTGTTCTCGACCGCAGTTTCCAACTGCTACGTTAACGACCTCCACTGTCGCCCCAAACCGAGTAAGATTTACTCACACAGTCCTTTTAAAAACTATATTATAAAAATGTGCGCTTAATATCAAATCTCATTTGACATCTATCAAATCAAAATCTCCAAAAAAACGTTACGAGACTTCGTTTTAAATCCTCACACACACAAATATCACTTAAATTTTTCTCTTAGCTTGACCCCTCTATGCCCTAGCTCACGATCCCCACACCACCAAACCTCTTCTCGATGCCGACTCAACCATCAATCGGAAACACAGTCCTATCATTAGCCCCAACCTCATAGATCCCGATGTGTACGACTTCGCCTGCGTTATGTTTGCCCATTTCTTTGATAGTAAGCTTTAAGAACTATTAGAGCCTTTTGCAATAATAAAAAGTAGTTCCCCGATAACAGTAATTCAACATCAATGAGTAGTCTCATGCAAAAATGCAAGGTATGACTTGCCTACATTTCATCCTAGTGGTGAGATCTTCCCCTGACCCTCACTATGCAGGGATGCTTTGTGCATTGAGTTGCCTTTTTTTTTTTCTAATAATAAAGTGGTTTAAGATAATCATTTCCGAAATTCATAATTTACAATTAGTAAGTATTTATTAGTAGCCAAATATGATTTGCTATTAACAAGTAGTTTTGCTAATTCCAATATCTTAAAAAAAACCCCCAACATTTTATGTAAATTTGTATAATTATATGGGGCGCCTCTCCATTTGTTGAAACTATAAATTTTCCCTCATATGAAAAGTTTATATTTTTTAATATAAAAGTGCAAACTTTAATCATGCATATCATATTTGGATGATTAATAGTTTAAAATAGGTGAGTGTTATCTGCACTACAGTTTTGGTTATCCGCACTTTTTTTCCCAATTTTTCGCGCCTTTTAGAAATACGTCTTGTACATGCATTTTTACGAAAAGTGTTCAACACCAAAGTTGTAGATCTCATCGAGATCTACAACTTTCGTGTTAAACACTTTTCCTGAAAATGCATGTACAAGACGTATTTCTAAAAGGCGCGAAATCTAGGTGTATTTCCAAAGTACGTCTTGTACATGCATTTTCAGGAAAAGTGTTCAACACGAAAGTTGTAGATCTCGATGAGATCTACAACTTTGATGTTGAACACTTTTCCTGAAAATACATATACAAGACGTATTTCCAAAAGACGCAAAAAATTAGTAAAAAAATATTTGCGAATAACCAAAACTGCAGTGCGGATAACAATCACCTTAAAATAACCCTAATTATCAAGTGAGTGAGTGCCCTCAATAATAAAGACAAAAAATAATTGGTATGCTCCTCCTTCACTATCCACACTGTCAAGTGTCAAGTTTTCCACTACAGGAAGCTCCACCGCTTTCGATCCAGAAAAGCCTGCCCGCATTCTTTCCGTTCATCTATACCGCCGGCGGCTCCACCGATTCATCCGGGAAAATGCAAATCAAATTAGTTTCCTGCGATTCATATTAGCAGATCAGATCCGTCTCTTTTGCCTGGTATCAGCGTTCTTAAGGTTAGCGACGCATTCCCTCACTCTCTCCATTTCATCAGCGAATCCCGCTTTCCTGAACGGATCTCTTCTTTCTCTGTAGAAAAACCCTGATTTCTTGAATGATTCATGGTTTCTACCATGGATACTCGAGAGGGGCGGCGGCCTGATCAGGGTTTTTGCAGAATGAAGCTATTTCGGCTGCTTTGTGTGACTCTTATAACCCTTTTACCACGAATATCGCGAGCCGTAGAGAAAACTCCATTGTTTATAAACTGTGGTTCAGATTCAGTGATTACTGACGTCGGAGAGAGGAACTGGGTTGGAGATTCTGTGGCTGATACTAATTTGACCCCAAGTTTTGTGGGGATTATAGCATCTACTTCTGCAATCGGCGAAGAAGACAGATACAGAAATCTGTATAAAACCGCCCGCATCTTTAACACTTCTACACACTATAACTTCACCCTTGCATCAGGAAGCTACTGCATCAGACTCCATTTCCACCCTTTTTCATTCGAGAGCTTCAACGCGAACGATTCCACATTCGATGTAACCGCGAATGACATCAAGCTGGTTCTGAGTTTCAATGTGCCAGAAGAGATCTCTTCCAATAATGCTGTGAAAAATTTGAGTGGCAATTCTCTGGTGAAGGAGTACTTTCTCAATGTGAGCTCGAACGAGCTGATAATCGAATTCGTGCCAGTCTCAGGATCATTTGCCTTTGTGTCTGCAATTGAGATCATCCCTGCGCCTGATCACCTTTTAGTTGATTCTGTGAATAGAGTAGGTAATCCCGGCTTCAAGGAACCTTTCGATCTTCGTGGTCGGGCATCGAGACAATCTATAGATTGAATGTTGGAGGGGTTGAAATTGATTCAAGAGAAGATCTTTTCTTATGGAGGAGATGGGAAACTGATGAGAGATACATGTTCTCCCTGAATGCTGCAAACACCATAGCAAACAATTCTAACATAAGCTATGTTTCGTCTTCCGATTCGTTCGTCGCGCCTCTCCTGGTTTACGAGACAGCGAGGAGCATGATCAACAACGAGGTTGTCGAGAAGAGATTCAACATGTCGTGGAGATTCGAAATTGAGCCCGACTTTGATTACTTGGTGAGGCTCCATTTCTGCGAGCTGTTTTACGATACTCCAAGCCAGAGGGTCTTCAAAATTTACATCAACAACAAGACAGCATCTGAAAACTACGACGTGTTTGCGAAAGCTGGAGGGATGGGCAGAGCTTATCACGAAGATTACATAGATATCGTGTCCCGACAAACCGACACGCTCTGGGTTCAGCTAGGACCCGACACGCTGACCGGCATTCAGAGCACCGATGCTCTTCTCAATGGGCTGGAGATCTTTAAGATCAGCCGTAATGGAAATCTCGCTCATGGCCCTGAGAGGATTGACGGCGGCGTAGCCCGCGTGAAGCGTAGGAGTAAGACGTTTTTCGCTGCAATTGGCGCGGGTTCGATCTCTTTAGTCGCCATATCAGTGGCATCTGCAGCTCTCTTTGTTTTCGTGCTGCGGAAGAAGAAAATGAGTTCGATGAAGCGAGACAGTCCTCCTGGTTGGCACCCTCTCCACCTTCATGACATGACGGGAAGCACGATAAATGCGTGCACGAGAAAGTCGCCTTCGATTGGCAATGGCTCCACGAGTTCTAACAGAACTGGGAGAAGGTTCAGTCTAGGAGAAATTAGGGCTGCAACTCGACACTTTGATGATTCATTGGTCATTGGAAGTGGGGGTTTTGGTAATGTGTACAAGGGTGAGATTGAGGATGGAAACCTCGTAGCCATCAAGCGCGCGCACCCGCTATCAAAACAAGGGGTGGCAGAATTTGAAACCGAGATTGAGATACTGTCAAAGCTCAGGCATTTGCACCTAGTTTCCATGATTGGATACTGTGAAGAAGAAGATGAAATGATTTTAGTGTATGAATACATGGAAAATGGGACACTTAGAGGCCATCTTTATGGGACCAACCTTCCTCCTCTTTCATGGAAACAAAGGGTGGATGCTTGCATTGGTGCAGCTCGCGGCCTTCACTATCTCCACACGAGAGCGGAAGGAGGAGTAATTCACAGAGATGTTAAGACGACAAATATCCTTCTGGACGAAAAGTTTGTCGCAAAAATCGCGGATTTTGGACTCTCTAAAACTGGGCCAGCACTGGATCACACACATGTGAGCACTGCAGTGAAAGGCAGCTTTGGGTACCTTGATCCCGAGTACTACAGGAGGCAGAGACTGACTCAGAAATCGGATGTTTATTCTTTTGGGGTGGTCTTATTCGAGGTTGTGTGCGCTCGGCCGGTCATAAACCCGGAGCTTCCGAAAGATCAAATCAACCTGGCAGAATGGGCTGGACGGTGGCAACGCCAGAGATCCATCGAGATCATTGTTGACCGTCGATTGGCGGGGGACTTCTCATTGGAGTCTTTGAAGAAATTTGGGGAGATTGCAGAGAGATGTCTCTGTGATGAAGGCAAGAACAGACCTTCAATGGGGGAAGTCCTATGGCACTTGGAATATGTACAGCACCTCCATGAAGCGTATGTTAGATGCCCGGGCGAGGATTCTTTTGTGATAAATGAGTTAAAGCTTGCTGATTTGAGCTTTGGCCTTGTGGAAGACGAAGAACCTGAGTAGAATAGCAGTGGAGAGACCATCAAAAGTTTCCAAGAAAGATGACAGTGATACTTATATTGTGGTTTGAAATACTCTTATGCAAATAATTTGCAAGGTCTACTGTGATGTAGTTACGTAAAACATCTTTCAAGAGATATGACTCAGCAAATAAGATTTGTCGCGCTCTAATCTTCAGATTGTGAAGAAAAGTTATCTGCTTGGTTTGTGATGTCTTTTACAATTCAAATTTTGCAGTTGACGTATAAAAAGGTTGTTGTAACAAGCTAAAGCTTGCTACAGGTACTTCGCCGGAGAAGATGGCCGGAATACTAGGGGGCGGTGGTGGATGGTGGGTAAGGCAAAGCCTTACCTAGCTGCCTTACCTAGCTTCAGGGATTCTAAACTACACTATTAAGCTAACAAACAAACTAATTACTTTCATTAATTTCTCTTCTTAAACTAATACATGGCTTGGCCTTTTATAGACCATACTAAGTACAATAGCCAATAAGGACTTGCCACGTGGTGGCTATATAGTCGTTACAGTTGTGCTTGACGCGCTGTTGAGGCTCCACTTCGGCTTGCGACAGCTGCGAGGGCTGTTTACGTGCAGTAAAACCTCTGTTTTGCTGCATCTTTCCGGATGTAGCTCCTGTCGGTGGGATCCGGGTATCCAAACAAAGGGGAATATAAGAAAAATTAGAAGAGTACAAGTTTTAACTAATGATTTTGCACAGTTCATTACACAAGCTTTGACTTATTTTTTGGCATTTCACTATGAAAGCTTGTCTTATTTGGTAAAATGTTTATAAAGTAAAAAGTTTTTATTAGCTTTTTCAAACTAAATTTGATGATGTAGAGAAAGTCTCTGATGATTATATGGTTCAAATTCTGACCAGTTTGAAAGATAACGGCTCCGAAAGTTATCTATAAATGCTTTCGCATTTTAGCTTGCTTATGTTTTAATTATGTCCGGGGCCTTGTCTCTGCCTTCGGAGCTAGGTTTGAGGAGTCAAACGGACTCACAATTGCGTGGTTTTTGGCTTTTCAGAACTCTCTCGACGAGCCGGTCGTGATCGCGGTCGTTCAGGTCCGATCCCACACTTTGAATTTCAATGGGTGCCCAGCATACATGATGATTATTAGGCAAGCAATGTGATGTTATTGATGTACTAGAGATGATGATCAGTGAGAAATTGCTTATTTGAATTACATGAGTTCGTTGTACTTTTGGTGAAATATTTGCGTCGATTCCGTTCATCCGAGACCAACCGAATTGGGACATGTATAATGGAGTTGTATCTCAGATAAATGAGGTGTATCTCAAGTAAGGAAAAAAAAATCTCAGATATCAATGAATGGTTTGGAGTGACTTCTGGTCATAACCGAGACCCAGACGTAAATATTTCGCATACCGCTGAGACGCGTGAGATAATGGTTGACAAACAATCCATGTGCTTGATGCAGAAGCTATTTGCATTTTGTATTTCCACCGATGTCGTTGAAAGGCTACGTATTTTGCAGGTGTCGTAACTCTCTTCCTCTCACAATGGTTTCAATTCCTTCTTCAAGTGCAGTCAATGCAGCACCACCGCATGCACCCGGCAGCCAGATCCCGAGCGCGGCGTGCCACCGGTCGTAGTCCTCCGCCTGAGATGGCTCAACCGCCCGCTATATTGTGCGAAGCAAGGGGTTGAAGATCAGCCTGCTCAACCAAGGCTTCTTCATAAAATACCTGAAAGCAGAATTATCATGTAAAACTTAAATGCATGGGGATAAAATATTTTGATTATAGATCAAATTTTAATGAATTTTCATGAATTGCCTCAAAAAGAGCTGTTTTACCATGTATAATTAAATTTTATGAGGAGTTATAAAATTGATGTATCTAATAATGCTGTCGGAGTAACAATTTTTTATTTGTGTGCTAAACATGCTTTGAATGATTTTTCACCATTTCATATCGTTTAGAAAAACTTTATCTCAAAGTGTAATTTTTTTTAAAAAAAGGTAAGTTAGAGAATTTGATGTTACCCACGGAGATTGTAAATATTCTTCGTGGAGATCGCTCCTGCTCGTTCTCCTCAGTGCCTCTTTTTTCGGCCTCATCCGCAAAAAATGTATCACACAAGTATTCTCCTGATTGTCCGAAAAAGCCGAAGGCAATGTATAAGCTATTCTATTATCATGTAAAATTTATTTATGCATTTGAGTATTGTGCTTCGCACGCACCAAAAAAATTCTCAATTTTGAGCCGATCAATTCCCCAAGAAAAAATTTGGTATGTATAACGTACTGTGCGGGTGGAGATCTGACATTTGGATCCGACAATATACAATTATATTTGAAATTCAAAAATAAAGTCACATTTTTGCTCAAAAACCGATCTTAAAAGTGCGGATCGGACGACCAGATTCTCACCCGCTTTACATAAAATAGATGTATACACACCCATTTTTTTCTTCAAAAATTCCCCTGCCCGAAGAATATGAAATCTCTGTTGAGATTATTATTATTATTATTATTATTATTATTTTTATTTTGTTATTATCGATTAAAACTCCCAAGATTGTGGAGATCGGCCTCGCCACTCGTTCTCCCCGCTTTACCCGCTATTGATTAAATTCCCGCCCCCTTCTCCCCCCTTCTTCTCTGTTTGTCACCCGGAAGAATCGTTGGGTCATCGTTATCGATTCCGTCGCTCGAGATCTTCCATGCCGGCGGCGGCGTAAGCTTAGTCAAATTCGACGGTGTTCAATTTTCAGCTGAGTCACACTCGCATGCAAATCATCATAGGTCGAATATCTGCGCCGAAGGAACCCTAGATCCGTCGCCGAGGCAGCAGTTTGAGCCATTGCGGGTCTTCCGATTGGATTTTGTCAACATGTTCTGGCGCATGCCCAGACTGTCGGCGGCCTCACCTGTAAGTGTCTTAGCTGTCCGATAGGGTTCAGTCTGTATTTCCATGACTTTGATATCAGTATCTGGTCCTTATTCATTATTCAACATGCTTGATGTAGAGTTTTGGGACTTTGCAGCCCCAATTTGCTCCTGTTTGGCATTTTGAACCCTGAAAATTTAAATACGGCACTTTGCACCCCTCATTTGCGTTTATTTTGGCACTTTGCACCACGGCTTAAATTAAAGGGGTATTTCGGTCAAGATGAGGCCAAAATTCCTTAAATTCAAGGGGCTATACCAGAAGGATTTGGGGGCACTGAGAAGGAATCAGGTGTATATGTCTATTGATAAGAAAACTGGATGAAAATACCCCTCGTTGCATGATGTATATGTCTATTGGTATGGAAGTTGGTCATCCTCAAGCTCTAAGGCCTCAAACATAACAACTATAATTTTGTTGTTTTTGGCCACGAGCAACGAGTGTTTTTTCTAGTGGGAACAAAGTCTCTGGCGGTGGGCGTCGATGTAATTCTGGTGGGAGAGGGTGTGTGCTGGTTGACGGGGGAATTGGAGGTAGGTGCTGAAAAGGGGATGTCGATGCTGTTTGTTGGAGAGGAGCTTCATATGGTGGTTGAGAGAGGGCGTGTTCCTACTTAGGTGGTACGACGTGCGAAAGTGACTGAGAGGTTGAAAAGCTGTAGTGATCGGAGGTCTCCGATGTCGTGGTAACTTTCGGTTCCATAAAGCGGGCTTATTAGATGACCACATGAAATAACTGAGGGCGAAAGTGTGGATGGGTTCAAAGTGTGCAGGTGGGCGAAAATGCGTGGTTACACGCCATACATGAAATAACTGAGCTAGTGGGTCATGGATAAGCATGAGACATTATGCGTCAACTCCACAATCGTGTACGTAAGCCTGCACCGAGTTGTCTAATTGAACTGCACATAAATGCTAAATCGAATTATCTAGGTAGCGCGTGTCGTAGCACATGAGAAGTTCCTATCTGAGTTGACCCACGTCACATGCGGCATCGACTGGCATAGCCAGTGCATCTAGTGAAGGCCTAACACCTCCATGTAAATATTGCTAGGGGAACCTTACTGGCCTCATGAGTGAGTTGTAGCTCAAATGGTTGTTTTGCTTGGGTGATCCAACTCAGTGGATATGAACCTTTGAACAAGGGTACTTATATCCATCAAGGTGCCATGTGCCATGGGTGTGAAGATAGAGAATCTCAAACATAGGGATCATTTGAGTTGTAGATGACAATTTGATCGACGATGTGGAATTTGTGATATTTGACGAGGACGATTTAGTGGTAGCCTGTTGGCCTCAGCGGAGGGTCTGCAGGATGTTGGTAAATGTAGATTACACCACGTCCATATTGGTTGAAAGAACACTCACCAAACGCTCCACTTATTATAAACACTCGACCATTGCCCACATTAAGAGAATTCACCAAGGAACCTTGGCTGCAGATCAAAATACGATAAGGCAGTTGCAACAATGAGCAAATTGGTGACAATAGATAATTTGCCACTGAAAAAGGATGAAGGGTTAGAGCGGTTAGCGAGAAGAGGCAACTGGAAGCAGCCGTTAGCCCCTGATCGAGGATGCAAACGAGCTCTGGATGAGGAAGCAGCCATGAAGGAGTTGCTGGCTATGTGAGAAGCCACATCGATTGTTGATTTAGGCGCAACAATAAAAGGGGCTCTACGTGGAGAGGGGCGCTTGAGCGTCGACTGTGCTTGAGGTGTTGTTGGAAGCTCCAACAACTAGGTGTAGGAAGCAGGACCGAAGCAGCGAGCGCGAACTGTGGCCAACACAAGTCCGTTACGCGAGGGGCCTGGACTGAATGTCGTACGCCGGGTGGTACCATAGGTAATAGATGATGCTAAAACTGCTGGTGTAGGATCAATGGTGCAAATACAATTGAGATGTGCGAGAACCGCGCGGCTTGTCTTCATAATTAGAGGGTTAGAGAGATGAATTTCCGCGACCTAGGTTTAGGTTGGGGAAAACTACAAGTCAGATCAAGTTGATACCCACAAAATGAGATTGCAATAAAATGTAAACATGATACACTCACGAGGTATACTCACGGTCTGCTTCTGCAGGCTAGTTCCCCCAAGGAGTCCTCTCCGTGGAGAGATTCCTAGTCAAGACTTTAAAAGTAAACCCTATGACTCCTCACCCCCACCTATAAAGGAGGGGAGGTTACAAAAATTAATGAAATGGCACTAATACTTCAAATACTAGTACTAGGTGCTTTCAATTGACCGCGTCAGGATCCCACTAGCCGAGGGCGGTCATCCCAATGGTGTGCATACATATCATGTACGTATCAACATGTGTGATAAATTTTCTTTCTAGGAGGAGAATGGTCATTCACATTACATTTGAGTTTGTTATTATGATCTTTAAATTCAAGTTCGATTTTTATGTTTCCTGTAACATCATTAAGCTTAATTATACACCTATAAATCCGTGTTTGCTAGATGAAACAACTCATTTAGGTGTTATATCAGTATATATGTTAGGTTGTTGTAAACTGACTAAGAATGTGTAATTAGTCTTGAGGTTGAAGTTGAACCATTGGGAAGTCAAGCAGCTATTTGAGAGATTGTAAAGATATATACTAACTAATAACATGTCGAGGCTAGTAAAGTCGAGAAAGTGGCTAGTTGTGAATATGTCAGTTCATAAATCAAATATTTCGTGAATAGTCTGAGAATCTACTCAAGAAGGTTGGAATTGAAGCCGACAATTTCGAATCCAAATTTGGATTTGAGTAGTCATTTTCGAATTGGAATATTAATGTCTACATTTATAAAATCCACAAATAGTTCATGAATAATTAACATATGCTTAACATTTTATTTTTTTATCTCTTAGTTTAAGTATTTTTTTAAAGAAAAAAAATCTAAAAATTAAATCGCGCCGAATCCTCCCTCCTAATCTGAATTTCAATAGGAATTTAAATACTATATTTTAACACGAATCCAAGTATCAATAGAAATATTTGATCGAATCCGATTACCTATAAGATATTAGAGATTTAGATTTGATTGAAATGACATTCAAATCTGTAGAGAATGGCCCAAAAGCTTGTATGTATTACTTCAATATCTAAATACAAGGGGAGAATACAAATATATAGGAAAGAGGAGAGAAGAATAAATCCTATACATGATGTGAGACTAAAGAAGGAGGAGAGAGAAATAAAGAAAGAGGGCCCAATAATGAGCCCTTTACATGGGCTTTTCTAATACTCCCCCGCAAGCTGGAGTGTACAAGTCGTATGCGCCAAGCTTGGATAGGCACTGATAGAAGAGGGTACTTGGTAGAGCTTTTGTGAGGACGTCCGCGACCTGTTCAGTACCCGGAACATGCTTGAGCTCGATCTTCTTCATTTGAACTTTCTCTCTGATGAAATGACAATCTACCTCAATATGCTTCGTTCTTTCGTGAAAGACTGGGTTCTTGGCAATATGTATCGCAGCTTGGCTGTCACATAGGAGGAGAGCTGGTGAAGATAGCCTTACACCAAGGTCGACAAGGAGACTCTCAATCCATGTGAGTTTCGAAACCACAGAAGCCATTGCCTGATATTCTGCTTCTGCTGAGGATCGAGCAACCACTGCTTGTTTCTTGCTGCGCCAAGTAATCAGATGTCCCCCAAAATATGTACAGAACCCGCTAGTGGATCGTCGATTATTAAGAGAGCCAGCGTAGTCGGCATCAGAGTATGCCACCAATGTTGGGATTGAAGATGAGGTTTTGTATACAAGTCCTTGGCCAGGAGCTGTTTTGAGGTATCTGAGAATCCGTTCCACTGCCTGAAGATGAGAGCTTCGAGGAGAGTGCATATACCGACTGACGAGCCCCACGGCGAAGGATATATCAGGTTTTGTTACCGTTAGGTAGATTAGTTTCCCAACTAGACGGCGATAATATTCTGGATTTTGTAGAAGAGTATCAGAATTTGAGGCCTGAGCACATAGTTTGTGATTGACATCTATGGGAGTGTTCACAGGTTTGCAGCCGGAGTAGCCTGCATCATGAAGAAGATCTAGGCAGTATTTCCGCTGAGAGAGAACCAGACCATCTGATCGTCTAGCAACCTCCAGACCTAGGAAGTACCGAAGATGTCCCAGATCTTTAGTTTGGAAGACGGAGCTCAGATGTTGCTTAACGGCTTGTATGCCGTTCGAGTCGTCTCCAGTAATGATGATGTCGTCGACATATACCAATATGAGAACCGTACCCGTTGCCTGGTGGCGAGTAAACAATGAGAAGTCAGCCGAGCTCCGAGTGAAGCCAATTTCCCGGAGAGCTTTGCTGAACTTGTCGAACCATGCCCGAGGGGATTGTTTGAGACCATAGAGCGATTTGAGAAGGTGACACACCCGAGACTCCCCCGTGGTTCAAACCCGGGAGGTTGCTGCATGCAAACCGTTTCGTGGAGGTCGCGATTCAGAAAAACATTCTTGATGTCCAGTTGAAGTAATGACCATTGACGATGGACAGCCACCGAGATGAGAACGCGGACTGTGTTGAGCTAGGCGATCGGAGAGAAAGTCTCGTCATAGTCGAGACCTTGTTGCTGGGTGAATCCACGAGCTACCAGACGAGCTTTGAGTCTGTCAATGGTCCCATCAGGAGCATGTTTGATGACAAATACCCATTTGCATCCAACTGGTTTATGTCCGGGAGGAAGGGGCACCAGGGTCCAAGTCTGGTTTGCCCAAAGAGCAGTCATTTCTTCTTCCATGGCAGCGCGCCACCCAGGATGTTGAAGAGCCTCCTGTACGGAGTTAGGAATAGAGACCGAGGATAGTGAAGTAGCCAATGTCTGAAGATGTGGAGAGAGGCGATGTAGAGAAACATAGTTGGCCATCGGATGAGCTGTAGAGGCGGGCACCGGAGCAGCAGAACACGGAGAAGCCGAGGTCGAAGCCGAGGTCGAAGCCGACTGCATAGGGGCAACAGAAGGAAGAGGGCGGAGAGTATAGACCCGAATGACGGGCGGCTTAGGAGAAGCAATAGTGGGAGTCGGCTGAGGGAGGTTTGGAGGCGAGTTGACAGGGATAACTGACCGTGGAATGGAAGGTAGTAGAGTGGCTGGTGGTAGAAGAGGCGGTAAAGGGGGAGGGAAGAAGGGTCGATCCTCCCAAAAAGTAACATCGGCGGACACAGAGACTTTCTGGGTAGCCGGAGAATAACACACATAACCCTTTTGGGTGCGGGAGTAGCCGACGAAAATGTGTTTCGCTGCTCGGGGATCCAGTTTGTCTATAGTGGGACCCAGGGTATGGACGAAACAAGTACAACCAAAGACCCTGGGGGTGAGAGGAAAGGCAGGTGTGGAGGGAAAGAGAAGGCTGAAGGGGGTAGCATTTTGGAGAACCGAAGATGGGAGACGGTTGATGAGAAAACACGCAGTGGAGACCACAAAGTTCCAGTATACTTTGGAAACATGCATGTGAAGCATGAGGGATCGAGCAACATCAAGAAGGTGGCGGTTCTTTCGTTCTGCAACCCCGTTTTGTTGAGGGGTGTAGGGACAAGACGTTTGATGAACAATCCCGAAGTCTGCGCATAGATTTGCAAACTCGTGGCTAGTGTACTCACGAGCATTATCAGAGCGGAATGTTTTGATAGTAGTAGAGAATTGCGTACGAGTCTCTAACACAAAAGCCCGAAAGACACGAAGAAGCTCTGAGCGATCACGAAGTAAATACAATCATGTGGTGCGAGAGTAATCGTCAATGAACGTTATAAAGTAACGATAAACCGAGATACTAGTAACCCTGTACGGACCCCAAATATCAGAATGTATTAAATCAAAAAGAGCAGAGCTCCGAGTACAATGTGCGGGAAAAGAAGAACGTGGCTGTTTGCCAATAATACATGAATCACATTTAAAAGCAAGAAGGGATACGTTAGGAAGCGCCTTCTGGAGGAGAGGTAGAGGAGCATGCCCAAGACGGCAATGCCAATCACTAGATGATACAGAGGAAAGGGCGGTAGAAGAGACATCGAGGAGGTAGAGCCCGTTCTGCAGTCGACCCCTACCAATGGTAATCTGCGTCTGCCGATCCTGTATCAAAAAACCAGAAGAGGTGAAGGTGATATAGCAGTTCATATCAGTAGTAAGACGACCAACAGATAGTAAATTAAATGGTGATGCCGACACATAAAGAGCGGAGCGAAGAGAGATGGAGGGGTGGATTAAGAGATCAGCACATCCGGAGACCGGAACACCGTTGGCCATAGTAATAGATGTGGGATGAGGAGCATCTGAGAACCTTGTCGGCAGCAGTGAGGTGATGTGGTGGGTGGCTCCCGAGTCCAGAATCCAACGAGAACTGGAGGAAAGACAGGCAGTACCTGTAGTGGAGGTGGATGCAATACCTGTAGTAGAGGTGGAGGCAACCGAACCAGACGGAGGGTTGAGTAGCCCCTGGAGTTGTTGCAGCTGAAGGCGAAGAGCCTCAAGGTCTGTACCGGTGGGTGGAGGGCTATCAGCGGTAGCAGCAATAGGAGGGCGAGGAGGGTAGCCATGTTTCTTGACACAGACTGCTTCAGTGTGTCCATCCCGGCCGCAGTATGAGCACTTTGGGCGACCTCGACCACCACGGCCCCTTCCACGGGAGCCCGTACGACCACCCCGAGCAGAAGATGGTGGGGGAAGTAAGGGAGGAAGGGCCTGTTGAAGAAGGGCCGACGATGGTGGTGCAGAAGTCTCCAGGGGAGGTGGTACTCGAAGTAACATAGAGCAAACATCTGAGAAGGAGGGGGTAGCAGGTGATGCCAGAACCTGGGCCCGGATACTGTGAAGGTGTGGCGGTACTCGAGCCATAATCATAACAATACAGACAACCTCCTTCTGGGCACGCTGAGCAGCGAGATCAGTAGTAGATGGCTGGTGCTGAATCCAGGCCTCCGTGAGAGTCTTCACACGAGCCACAAAGGAGGTCATGTCCATAGCCTTGCCAACATCCAACGCTTGAAGATCAGTGATGATGTCAAAGAGGTGCTGAAGGCTGTCCTTGCCCGAGTACAAGGAGTGGAGTTCATCCCACATTGCTTTGGCTGTCTCATGACACATGATCATCTGGTAGGGCTCACCCTCCAGAGAGTTCAGGATCCAGGTCTGGACGCGACCGTCATTTCGTAGCCATTCATTAGTAGTGGGAGAAGGAGGTCCCTGGGTAAGGTGACGCGCAAGGCCCTTGGCTTGCAGGACCCTCCGAACGAAGTGAACCCACGGGATGAAGTTCGTCTTCCCAGAGAGGGAAAGAGTAGTAATCCGAAGCTCATCGTGGAGTTCAGGAGCAGGAGCCACGCGGTCTGCCGTGGGGGTAGCTGTAGTGGACTCGCTAGAAGACATGACGACCTGGAGGAGAGGAAGCGAGCAGAAGGCAGGCTGCGGCGAGTACAGACGCGCTAGGCAAGGCGCGAGCTATGGTAGGCCGCGGTGGACTGGAGCAGTCCGCGGCGAGAAGAGCACAATAGCTCGCCGAGAAGAGAGGGCAGGCCGCGACGAGATGGAGAAGGAGAAGACAAGCGGGGAGAGCTCGTCAAGTCGCGGCGATGTGCGGCGTCTAGAGGGCGACCGCTGCGGGCTGGACCAGTCTGCAAGACGGAAATCGCAGAGAGGAGCGAGTCCGCGGTGGGCAGGGAAAAGAACTTGCCTGACAGAAGAGGGAGGAGAACAGCAGCGGACAGAGAAAGCCGCGCGGACAGAGAAAGCCGCGCGGACTGAAGGGAGCTCGCAATAGCAACAGCTAATGGACAGAAGGAGACCGCCGAGCTCGCAGCGGACCAAAGAGAGCAAGAAAAGGAAGCGAGTTCGCCGAGCTCGCAGTGGACAGAAGTAGACCGCAGAGCTAGGGAGCGAGTTCGCCGAGCAAGAAGAGGAAGCGAGTTCGCCGAGCTCGCAGCGGACAGAAGGAGACCGTAGAGCTCGCAGCGGACAGAGAGAGGCCGCAACGGACTATGGGAAGCAGTGGACCCCACAGATCAGAGAGAGAGAGAGGGCTATAAAAAGGCCAGAAGAGGAGTGGTTCCACAGAAGAAGGAAAGGGAGCGGAGAGGAGAAGGGCAGGCCGCAGAGGCTATGCGACTAGGAGGTGCGGACACAAACGTCAGGCCGCGGAAACCGCAGGCCGCCGGGCGGATAAAACGCCGGAATCCGCAGGAGCACCGAGTCCCTCTGATACCATGTAGAGAATGACCCAATAGCTTGTATGTATTACTTCAATATCTAAATACAAGGGGAGAATACAAATATATAGGAAAGAGGAGAGAAGAATAAATCCTATACATGATGTGGGACTAAAGAAGGAGGAGAGAGAAATAAAGAAAGAGGGCCCAATAATGGGCCCTTTACATGAGCTTTTCTAATAAAATCAATTTAATTCATGAACACCTCTACTTGTGACTCAAGCACATGAGAATATTTTAAAGCGCGTTATGTGTTAAGCTCTTGTAGGAATCAATCAAGGAGGTTAGTCGACTGATAGAGATAAAACCCGCCGACTCCACTAAATATGACTACAAGTTGTCTGTCCTTAACACAACCTATTGAGAAGAAAAAGAAGCCCTTAAAACTATTTGTCGAGGAGAATTAAGAGATACAAAGAAAAAACTTCCATCACTAACAACCAAGAATAATCAAAAGAATTCCTAGAGAAGAGGATGAAAAAAAAATAATCTGGCACTCCACCTACAAAAACAAATTGACACCAAGTTGACAGCTAGAAAAACAACCACTTGTGACATTGTGGGTGAGAGAACTTCCTTCAGCACTTCTGGCCAAAGATGACCAAAAGAACATGCCAATCCTTTAACAATCAAAATTGAGGAGGAAGGGAAGTACCCAGTCAGTCAAGATACATGCAAAACTTGCAGGACAACCAAGAGAAAGCAAACAAAAGAACGAACTTGGTCCATGCTACCAACTAGCACAAGAAGTAAGCCAATGCCAACTACTAAAAGACACTAAGTAAAGTCGATGAGGTAAATGCTGAGATAAACAAAGTTACCCAGGAAAGTGAGAAGTTGGCATAATGCCGCCAAAATGAATTTGTTTGGAGACTATCCAGGAGGAGCCATCAACAATAACAAAAAAACAATCAAATCCCAGGGACTTGGATTTCTTAATAAATAAAGAAATAGATAAGATTGTGCTCATTACCGCCGTAATGTTATGATTGAGATATTGAATCGGAGTCTTTTGTTCTAGAGATCAAATCAGTCGAAGTCACCCGTCACAACATCAAAATAGTAGAAACAACATTTCAAATTTGAGACATCCATCATCACACTGATGAGGACAAAACCAGCAATTATAAATGTTGTTAAGAAATGTAATTAGAAGTATTGAGGGTAAAATTGGAAGTGAAAAATGCAATCCAATCTATTGGATTTCTGTAATATATAATAAATATATACAACAATTGAAGCTCAACATTTTTATGACCATTTTCTTTATCGAGACATACCAAATACAGTGGTGTCAATCTCCAGTCACAAGAAATTTAGGGTCTAATTTAGCAACATACTGTAACCTCATTGATGTTACGGTCATATCACTTGTTTAAATATATCTTGTCAGATTGAATTTTTCGACCATTTCTTTCTTCTCCGTTGAGTATTCTCCCTTTCAATTACTCATTTTTGGAATTTCTGTTCAAATTTTCAGGTGGATATTATCTTGGAGAAGGAGAATTGTACTTTGCAAGATCTCCTAGATGAGGATGAAATAATTCAAGAATGCAAATCATTGAATGAACGTCTCATTAATTTGTAATGAATGGTTTATTTGTTTTGCCACTATTTTATATATGCTTTATGTACTTGTCTATGCCAATTTGTACTATTTTGCATGCCATCGAGTTATCTCTTTAAAGATTAGCATCTCTACAAACCAGCCTAGATAGAATGTGGACAGTTACCTAAGCATGACAACTGAGCCTTGTTAGTCCATTTTTAAGGTGATAGTAGTGGCACATATAGTAAGAAATCTTTTAAATATTTTGGCTGTAAATGATGATGATGTGGTAGCATCTATACTTGAAAGGTGAGATTGCAATTATCATAGCTATTCGTTATCATTCTAAACTAAAAAATGTCAGTATTTTTAGATCATTCTGTTGTGATATGATCATTATAAATATTTAGAAGTTATCAAATTAATAATAAAGTCTTTCTTTACTGTTGTACTACTAGCGCTTTCCAGTCATCTACAACTTTCCATGACTAGGACTGACTGCTCAAGAAGTCCACTTTTAAGAACACCAGTCCTTGTGAACTCCTCCCTAATGTACTATAGTATGCATTGATTATATATTATCATAAAATGGCTGAAGGATGAGTATTTTATCTTCATGTTTTCTATATAAAGTTGGATGGAGAGTACTGGAAGAATGAATAAATTGTATCATAAAGTGTGGACCTTTAATTCACCATAGTCAACATTGTATCGTTCTTGCTTTGCAATTTTTTTGTAGTATTCAAATCTCTGTTTATTTTATTCTGTTTTTTTTGTTGATAATTGTAGTCTTCGGGAGAGGGCTCAAGTGGAGCAACTTCTTCGCTATATTGTTGAAGAGACTCCTGATGAAGCTGAGAAGAAGCAGAGCTTTAAGTAAAGTTTTGACTGAATTATGTTGGTTCTGTTATGAGCTCTTGAGCACATAGTTTGTTATTTTAATTTATTGTTGTTTTTTCTCCAGGTTTCCATTTATTGCTTGTGAAATTTTTACATGTGAAGTTGATAACATATTTACGACTTTGATAGAGGACGAGGAGGTTACATGCGCTAATCAATGTTCAGAATAACCTTTGAATTGATTTATTCGTGCTTTAGTTTAACTCAGTTTTCTAACTTTATTTATGGTTTCTGGTTTTTCTGTTCCTTTATTTAACAGTTGATGGATCTGTTGTTTTCATTCTTGAAACCAAATCGCCCTCATAGTACAATGCTGGCTGGTTACTTTGGCAAGGTATCCATCTACTTAGTCTCTGTGTGGAACAATTGTGACGTTTGAAAGGTGACTGTGAAATTGTGGTAGTAACCACATTGATGGTGGCTTACCCCCGTTTTGAACTTTCGTAATGATTTTCTTAACCCAAATTGACATTCTGGGGATCTGGGTGTTCACGACCATTATAGATTGACCTCACTTGCATGCCTGTGTTAGAATTTTGTTCTAAAACATCATTGTGAAAAAATAGCATTCGTGACCAGTGACCACCCCTGCCCAAATGTCACTTGCTTTTATCATAACTATGTTCACAATTACCACCACTCTCCGACCACTCTTCTAAACAAAGCTTAACTAAGTTTTATTTTGTAATTCACCAATGAATTACTAAATAACAGGCTTCTTTGCACATTATTTTCTGTAGGTTGTTTTGTGCTTGATGATGCGGAGGACAACCCAGCTCATGAGTTACATTCAGGTTAGCATTTCTTTCAAGGTGTGGAGGGTAGGATAACATTTTTCTTTAATGCTTATTTTGGACTTTTTCTTTTTATTCCTTAGAATTTAATCATTATTTTTACATGCAGCATTTCCCGCCCTCCATTGAAGTGCTACTTATTCCTAAGTGATTTATTCCGTCAATGAAAACAAAATAGTTTAATCTAAAAAACACTGCTTTTAATTTCATATGATCATGACTTCCTGGAAGACCCTTCGTATGGGAGAGGATTTAGTGCCACCTCGCCACACACTCTTGTTTCTAGTATCACACTTTGTATTTTCGTTTTGTCCATAGCCTTGGTGGCAGTTACATGATATTATACATGCAACACTCTCGCTTATATAAGGGCGTATAGTGAAGTCTTAGGCTTGTCTTTTGGGAGTCGGAAGCCTCTCTCTTTGGAAAGGAATTTTTCGGCGGAATCAACTATCAAGAGTAGGCATGATTATTCCCCGTGATTTGTATCCCTCACATTTTGTTCTAGTGCAATTGTTCCATTTCCTGTTTCTTGTATACATCAATTCTTGCGAGCTTGTTTTTGTGCTTTTTAGTAATCATATTTTCTTTGTCCCTTTTATCCTTTAGGGCCATCCAGAAATTTTCCATCAGCTCGTTGATCTCATTGGCATTACATCTATAATGGAGGTTAGCATTTATAGATTCCGCCCTTTGAGGATTTAAGAATAAAACTGGTATATTATTTTAGAAATCCTTCATAAGCATAACATGGATAATCTTGAGCTGTTATAAATGTGACCTATTAAACAGGTATTGATTCGGCTAATTGGGGCTGATGAGAATATGTATTCAAACTATTCAGATGCATTGCAGTGGGTCGATGCCTCCGATTTGCTTGACTTGGTTGTTGATAAGTTCAGTTCATCGGTAATGAGTTGTTACTTTATTTAGTTTTTCTTTTTCATCTATGAGCTTATTTTTTCTTTTGGATATTGAAAGTATGTGATTGGTTTTTGTCTGATTCTATAATGTTTAATAAGATAGCGTCTAATTTATTAATCAATTCACTATTTCCTTGGTGGGTGTTGATGTAGCTTTTTGTTATTATGTTGAATGTTGATAAAATAACTATGGGCTTCTAAAAGCTCCTTATGACTAGTAACCTCTCCTTCAAAGAGAATAATCTTAATTATGGATGATCCAACTTTAGCTTCTAGTAGTTGCTTCAAGCTTATAAGAACAGCGGATGTGAAAATTTGTTTAAGGACACCATATATTTCATCATCCAAGTTTCTTAAAGTATTTTAATTGTTGTATGTGTTAGAAAGAGTTATGGGTTCCCTCTTACATGATGTTCCCCAATTAATCAGGGTGAAAAACTTGGGCTGAATTTTGAGGCAGACCTGCGCTCACACAGACCTTCCATATTTTATGTTTGTTTTTGGCCCAGTTGAGTTTTTCTTGACTCTATAGTCTTTCGATTGCAATACATGTGCACCAGTCAACCATGCCTAGAGGAGTCACATGTATTTCTTTTCAAGTAGGTCTTGGTTTAAAAAAAACATCCACACAACATTTGTCCGCCTTCTCCAGTGCACCCATCTACGCCTTCATTCACTAAGTTCGAGCCCACAACATATCTTTGCTTAGTTGACACCTCTGTGCGCTTGTGTATGATCACTCCATGTTCGAATGCCTTACACCGCTCAACATTTCAGATATTAGATCCATCATTCATCTTCTGTCTGATTGATGCTGGTGCACCCCTCCTTCAATTGCAACCGCCGCCCTAGCTATCGACGTCGTCATTGATCATTTCTACTACCACTCCAATCCCAACAACGCTCCATTCCAACTCTAGTTCCGTTTTTCAGTTTCGATCCAGTGTGGGAGATTCACACCCTCTTATCGGCCGCCCACCCCCACCCCACCAATGCACCCGCCCTCCGTCAACATTATCCCTTCCAACAGTACTCCCGATCTGGCTCCTTCCTTCAACCCACTATCGACGAATCACCCTTCACACTTTTGACGCCTTTATATTCCAGTGTGCTACAATGACTACCTTCTTCCATACAGGAAGGAAACTGGAAGGTTAAAGCGGAAACAATAGATCTGGAGAAAAAATTTACAATTTACATCGGGATGCCAAATCTTCAATAACTGATCCGAACCGATATGGAATTAGTTTTCACAAGTTCAAATCAAACAGAAACCGAACCGATCGATTCGGTTTCATAATCGGTTCGGTTTGTTCGTTTTTCTCTCCTCACGCCTGGGCACAAGAATGTGGTGGAGATGCAGCTGAGGAGTTCCTTGGTGGGATTGGCGGATTGGGACGGGGATGGAATCAGGAACAAGGGTTCTAGCAAAGATGTCGTAGAGGGGTCTTGGACGGGATCGACAGACTGGGAGGTTCTGGAATCAGGACTGGGTTTCTAGTAAAAATGCGGCAGTGGGGTTCTGAGCGAAATCGACAGACTGGTTCAGTGAGTTTTGCGGTAGATTAGGAATGGTGGTGCTGGAGGTTACAAGTAGGGTTTACATTTGGGGGAGGGGAGCTACGGGAGATAAGAAATACAAAGGGATACAAGGGGATCTCCTAGGAGTCGTCACCTAGGCCCTCACAGAGTTTTCACTGCGAGTGGATCACTGAAATCCAAGAAGAGGAATTCCACAAAATTCAGCAATGAACCAGAATGATGCCCTCTACTCCTATTTATAATAAAAAGACATTACAGTACATTGACATCAACGAATATGATTGGCCCAGAGTTTCAAATTCCCGATCTCACTAAATAAGCCCTGAAAATAAGAAAGTAATATATGAAAGAAACATGTAAACAAAAATCCGGATGCAACTACGGAGCCGGATTGTCGATCTGAATGCTAAATATGACAGATGGCTAATCGGCCCCAAAACTCGTGCTCTATCGCGGGTTCACATTGTCGTTTCCCATCATAGTTGGTAGTGGATCCCAATCGACACGAGAGCCGCGAACTATGAGTACCATAAGCAAAGTAGCGAGTATCCGAGGTTATGGGAGTAGAACGGGTCAACGCAGGAACCGATCACAAGAGATTTTGTATGATGCAGAGAGTTTTCACGCGAGATCGGACACACTTTGTGTGAAGCCGAGAGTACTCACGCAAGATGAGAACTGCGAGTGATTTCGTCCTGTTCCAATACCATGTGAGAATTTGAAATATTTAATATTTTTTATTAAAAAAAATCTTAACTATTACAAGAGAACACCCCTCTTTATATAAAATATAGGAGAAATAATATACAATTGCATAAGTGGGACTAAATACAAGAGAAGAAAATATACAATAGGCCCTTTCTTTGGGCTTTAACATTGGAGAAGTTAGAATCCCATAGGTTTACTTAGTGTAAGGTTCTTAGTTTCTTTCACTTGTTAGCATGACACTACATCCATTGGAGATGTCTATAGTTATTGTAGGAAGAAGTGGAAGAATAAGTAAAAATTTTATTAATCCAAAAATTACTTTATAACTTGATAGTGTACACATATATATAGGTAGAGAGAGCGAAGAAGAATCCCAATCCAAGATGTGGGACTAAACTTTCTAGCTAAGTGACTAAATGAGCCTTCACTAATGGGCTTTTACATATTTCCTTCAACACTCTCCCGCAAGCTGGAGCGTGCAAATCGTAGGCACCAAGCTTGAACAAGAACTTATAATAGAGAGGTCGTGATAAGGCCTTGGTGAGGATGTCAACAACTTGCTCAGCAGCGGGAACATGCATTAACTCTATCTTCTTCAACTGAACCTTCTCCCAAATGAAATGACAATCAACTTCAATGTGTTTTGTCTGTTCATGGAAGACATGATTCTTGTTAATATGTATGACAGCTTGACTGTCACAAAATAAAGTGGCAGGTGAGGAAAGCTTGACTCCTAGATCATCAAAGAGACCCTCAAGACATGTAAGCTCAGACACAACCACTGCCATTGAACGATACTCGGCCTCAACAGATGAGTGAACAACAATAGTGATGCAGTGGCAGGGCAAACACAGGGTGAACTCGCTAAATGCAGTCCTAAATGGGGTGAAGTAGAATGCAAGTGCACAAGTGGTCCACCAGAAATTGCAACAGGTAATTAATTATTATATTAAAACGAGAGAGGCACATGCGTAAACAAATAATTAGTTAAGGTGAACTAGAGATTAATTTTACAAACAATTGAGGCGCAAGTATTTAAGCGATCACAGAATTTGTCCCGCAAGTTGTAACAACGATCGAACTAATAACACAATAAAAGTAAACATCCAACACACTATAAGTAGCCAAAATAAGCAACAACAAAGGAAATAACTTTGTACCACGGTTCACATATGCAGGCGACGTTGGTGGCGGTTGTAGGTGGGAAACGTGGTCGTAGAGCAGGGAAGGGGGCTGACTTGAGGTGGTTCCACGATATGAGGGGTTAGGGGTATAGGACTTGGGAAGAAACTCACGAGAGCAAGGAGGGTGGCTTAGAGAGGGAGGGATATGGTGGAGTGGGTCCACGGGAACGGGCTACGACACGGATGGAGGGAGCAGGGAAAGTAGAAGGCTTATGGCCTTATGGGAGAAGGAGGTGGCTGTTAGGAGGGGCGACGGGCTCTTGTAGGTGGAAGAGGGCGGCGGGTTCCGGTTGTGCGGGTTGCTGGATGCAGCAGGGAGGGGGGAACGGGGTAGGGCGGAATAGTCCGGGAGAGTGAGGGGAAGAGGGAAGCAGGGCGGGGAGGAAGAGTGGAGGGGGGGTTACCGGAGACTCATGATGGAGGCGGAGGGGGAGGTTGCCGGCGTCGCACCGGGAGCAGCGGAGGAAGGAGGAATCGCTCCTCTTGACCGACGGCTTTGAAGAAATCCAAATCCACGATGCCCTGAACCGCCAATTGCCGCATCTTTATAACACTAAAAATCAGAAACTGCAGGAAATTGAAAAAACAATTAAAACCCACGATCGGACGGCTCACATTGTTTGGACCGATCGAGGCAAAATACAACTCAAAATAAAAAAAAGCCATATATGAAATTGACTCGGATTTGCCATCCGGACGCGTCCACGGGCTCCGATCGCCCGTCCGTGCAGCGGATCACCGCCTCCAGCGGGAATACGCGTATGTCGATCTTGGTGCGCCGTCAAATAGACTGTTTCTTGCTGTGCCAAGTAATGAGATGACCTCCAAAATAAGTGCAGTATCCACTTGTGGAATGACGATCATCCAAAGAACCAACGTAATCTGCGTTTGAATATGCACGTAGAGATAAGGGAGATAAAGAGAGCTTGTATACAAGTCCCTGTCTAGGAGTAGTCTTAAAGTATCAAAGAATGCGCTCGATTGCCTGGAGATGAGAAATGCATGGCTCATGCATGAATCGACTGACAACTCCAATAACAAATGATATATCAAGTCTAGTAACAATGAGATATATCAGCTTTCCCACAAGACGACGATAGTACTCTTGATTGGAAGGAGCAAATCAGAGTTCGAGGCATGAGCGCAGAGCTTGTGATTGATATCCATGGGAATGTCGACAGGCTTGCATCCAAAGTAGCACACATCATAAAGTAAGTCAAGACATTGCTTTCTTTGAGATAACGCAAGTCCATCAGGTCTCCGAGCCACCTCGAGACCAAGAAAATATCGAAGGCTTCCCAGGTCCTTTGTTTGAAACACAGTTGACAGATGCTATTTGATCATATGTATACCTGTAAGATCGTCTCCTGTAATCAAAATATCATCCACATATATCAAGAGAATCACTGTGCCTGTTGGACGATGACGAGTGAATAAAGAGAAGTCGGCTGAACTCTGAGTGAACCCAACACCACTAACGGTCTGATTGAATTTTTCAAATCATGCCCGAGGAGACTGTTTGAGACCATAAAATGACTTCTTCAGACAAGAGACAAGAGACTCCCCGTGGTCTGAAACTCAGGAGATTGTTGCATATAAACGATCTCCTGCAAATCGCCATTAAGAAAAGCATTTTTGACATCCAATTGGTGCAAAACCAGTGACGATGAACAACGAGGGAGATCAAAACACAAACAATATTTAGTTTAGCGACCGAAGAGAAGGTCTTATCATAATCTAGACCTTGTTGTTGAGTAAAACTGCGAGCTACTATACGAGCTTTCAAACGTTGAACCGTCCCATTCGGACCCTGTTTGATGGTAAACACCCACTTACACCTCACACAAGTCTGTTTAGGAGGAAGGGGGACCAGATCCCAAGTGTGGTTTGCCCAAAGAGCAGACATTTCCTCATCCATAGCCGTCCGCCACCCCTGATGTTGGAGAGCCTCTTGCACAGAATTAGGGGTGGTAATAGAGAATAAAGAAATGGCACTTTGTCGGAGTTCCGGATAGAGGCAGTGAAAAGAGGCATGATTCGCCATTGGGTGAGCAGTAGAACCTATTGCCATATCTGCAGGCTGCAACATATCATTAGAGGAGGGCATCTTCCATAGGGTAACAGACGAAGAAGGACGACGGATATACACATCGATGAGAGGTGGTTTGGGTGGGATTGGTGTGGAAAGGAAAGGTGAGGTTGGTGGGATTGGCGTGGGAAGGAGAGGTGGAAGGTTTGAAGTAACATGGATAACAGACCGCGAAAGAGGTGGCTGAAGTAGAGAATTAGCTGGTTGAGAATAATATGACTGATCTTCGAGAAATGTGACATCAACAGAAGTAACAACCTTGCAATCCTTGGGAGAGAAGCAAATATAACACTTCTGAGTACGGGAGTAACCAATAAACATATATTTAGTGGCACATGAAACAAGTTTGTTAATGGACGGGCCAAGATTATTAACAAAGCACACACAGCCAAACACGTGAGGGGTGATGAAAAATGGAGGTTGGGAGAGAAAAAAAGATTGAAGGGAACCGCAAAATTGAGAGTAGAGGAAGACATGCGGTTAATAAGAGACGGTAAAAACCGCGAAATTCCAATACTGTTTGGGAACATTCATTTGAATCATAAGAGAGCGGATGACCTCAAACATGTGACGATTCTTGCGTTCAACAACGCCATTTTGTTGGGGGGTATAGACACATGAGATTTGATGGATGATCCCAAACTCAGCACACAGGGTTGCAAAGGCATGACTAGTGTATTCACGAGCATTGTCGGTATGAAGAGTTTTAATTGTAGTAGAAAATTGGTTGCGAGTTTCAATGATAAAAGTACAAAATACAACTGACAGTTCTGAGTGATCATGAAGGAGATACAACCATGTCACCCGAGTGTAATCATCAGAGTAAACAAGATCAAAGAGAGCAAGACTCCGAGTAGGATGTGGTGAGAACGTAGACCGATGATGTTTACCCTAAATACAAGACTCACTCGTGAAATCGTGGAGGGAAACATTGGGAAGAGCTTTTCGGAGTATGTTTAGAGGGGTGTGACCAAGACGCCGATGCCGTTCAATAGAGCTAATAGAGGACAACACCGACAACACCGTCGGAGGAGAGAGGTCAAGAATGTAGAGACCATTCGACAGATGCACTTTTTCGATGATAGACTGCGTCTTGCGATCCTGCACAACACAAGAGTTAGAAGAAAATGTTACGTAGCAATCAAGATCTTTAGTGAGACGACCAATAAAGAGAAGGTTGAAAGGAGAGCCTGGAACATGAAAAGCTTAGCAAAGAGTGATGTAGGGAGTAATGCGAATGTCTGCCAAGCCAGAAACGGGAATGGTATCCCCACTAGCAACAATGATGAACTTGGGATGCACAAAATCCAAGTATTGTGGTGGTTTCCGTGAGTTAATGTGATGTGGGGCCCCTGAATCCAAAATCCAGGATGAGCTATGAGCAAGACATGAGGTACCACCATCGGAAATAGACACCACAGAGCCCGGAGAACAACCGATTATCTTGCAAGTAACCAGGCAAGAGAGCGACGACGAGAAAGCTTGAAGCGGCTAGAATCGAGAGGCGGCAAGGCTCCTGCGGCAAAGAGCAAGATAGCTGAGGACAACAGCAAGATTCCAGCGGGCTGGCAAAGATGAACCAGGCGATCGAGCGGTCTCGCGGCGAGCAGAAGCTGACGAGCTGGTCAGGAGCCTACGGTCTGGCCAGAAGCGACCTGGGAAGCAGGCGACCAGCATGCGGCAAGAACAACACCAAGAAAACAGAGAATAGTGAGTGGACAGGCTGCAAGCGAAGAAGCCGCGAGCGAACATGAGCAAACCACAACCGCAATCGGCGGGTAAGCGGCTAAGGCACATCAGGCGAAGAGCAAACCGCAACCCAGACGGTTAAGACACGTCAAGCAAGGAAGGCTGCAGGTAGGACTAACTCAGAGCTGAGGATTGGCGAATAGACCCGGGCGGACTGAGATTCCACAGCGACCAGAGGAGAGGAGAAGAAGCCGCCGAACAGCAAAACCAGACCAGCAGTTAGAAGAGCAGAAGAGCAACCGAGGCAAGACCGCAACAAATAGAGAAGAAGAGCAGAAGAGTTGGCGGTCAACAGAACCATGCCGGCAACAGTTAGAACAGAGGCAAGCCTGCCGCGGGTAGAGAAGCAAGTTCGCATCAGGTAGACCAGGTTCAAGCCCACTTCAACTAGAAGAGAAACACAACAGGTAGAGGAGCAGACGACCAAACCGCGTGACAAGCAGAGAATGGTCAGCGACGGTTTAGAGGAGAACCAACCCGGTCAAGATCAGACCGCACGACAAGCTGTCCGTAGGAGCCCGCAGCGGGTAGAAGAGAAACCGAGCGCCCGCGGCGAACAAAAAGAGAGGGGGGTGGGAAGCGACAAAAGAAAGGTTGCGAGAAGCAGAAAGCGAGACCGGAGCGGGTTAAGCGGTGTGGGGCCCAGAGGAATCCCTATAAATGGGAGAGAATTAAATGGGAGGGAGGGTGGAGAAAACCGTAACCACGCAAGGGGTGCGGTTACGAAAAGAGAAACTGCACAGGGGGTGCGGTTAAAAACAAAGGCAGGTCGGCGGATCGAGGAGCGGAAAGAGACCTGCGGTTAGAGGATACAAAGATACATAAAGCTAACCCACAATGGGAGAAAATAATCAAGTCAATATTATTTATCCACCACGAGGGGAATGTATAGAAGATACAAAGATACATAAAGCTAACCCACAATGTGAGACTAAACCCACTCACACATGAATACCAATATAATAACCGTAAACTAGTCAATACTCCCCCTCAAGCTGGCGCGAAGAGATCATGCAAGCCCAGCTTGCCACAAGTAGAGAGGAGTCGGGAAGGCCCAACCGTCTTGGTGAAGGCATCTGTAATCTGCTCTGCGAAGGGAACATAGGACGCTGCAAGAGTCCTTGAACGTATGTGCTTCCTGAGAAAGTGAATATCAACCTCAATATGCTTAGTCCTCTCGTGTAGAACAGAGTCAGAGACTAGCATGAGAGCGGACTGGTAGTCGCAAACAAGTGTCGAGGAACCAGAAGGAGGAAAACCAAGCTCGGTCAAGAGAGTATGCAATCAAAGGAGCTCAGCAGCGCCATGGGCCATAGCCCGGTACTCAGCCTCAGCAGAGGAGCGGGAGACAACACTCTACTTCTTGCTTTTCCAGGAAATAAGATTGCCACCATAGAAAGTGCACGTCCTCAAAGTAGAACGTCGATCAGTCAGGGAACCAACATAGTCAGAATCCGTGTAACAGGTGAGACTGGGGGTTGGAGATGAACGGTTGAAGAGCCGAGACCAGGAGATCCCTTCAAGTAGTGTAGGATATGAAATGCTGCATCTAGGTGAGAAGTTCGTGGAGCATGCATGAACTGACTGACCATACTCACAACAAAGCTAATGTTGGGGCGAGTGCTGGTCAAGTAGATAAGTCTGCCAACAAGGCGCTGGTATTTGCCCGGCTCAGGGAGAGGATCACCAGACTCGACGTGTAAGCGGTGGTTCATATCTATGGGTGTAGACACCTGAGAGCACCCAAGAATGCTAGTATCACTTAAGAGGTCGAATGTATACTTGCGCTGAGACAAAGAGATCCCATGCTGAGATCTGGCAACCTCAATCCCGAGAAAGTACTTCAGAGGCCCCAAATCTTTCACCTCAAATGCCTTCTGAAGCACCACCTTGATCTGAAGTATCCCCAAACTGTTGTCACCGGTAAGAATGATATCATCCACATAGACATGAATAATGACCCTACGACCATTCACAACAGTCCGAACAAAGCACGTGTGGTCGGCATATCATCTGGTGAACCCACTCTGAAGCACAATGGTACTGAACCACTCAAACCACGCTTGAGAGGACTGCTTCAACCCATACAAGGACTTCTGCAAAAGACAAACACAACCCAAATACTCCCCCTGAAGCTTGTAACCGGGGGGGGGGGGTGATCCATATAAACTTCCTCAGCAAGATCGCCATTGAGGAATACATTCTTCACGTCCAGCTGGTGAAGAGGCTACCCATGACAGACAACGAGAGAAACAAGTGAACGGACAGTAGGGAGTTTGGCAACAGGGGCAAAGGTCACGCCGTAATCCCCAGAAGTCTGAGTGAAGCCCTTTGCGACAAGACGGGCTTTGTAGAGGTCAAGAGAACCGTCAACATTATACTTGACGGTTTAAACCCAACGACAGCCAACAGTCTTCCGGCCTACGGGAAGAGGAACCAAACGCCAGGTGCCAGTCTTCTATAATGCGGACATCTCATCCTCCATGGCCGCCACCCGCTCGGGGTGTGGAACGCCTTAGTCATCAAACTCGGAACTCTGATCTGGTCGGTAGCAGTTAGGAAAGCCCGGTAACCCTGGGAAAGGCGCTTGTAGGACACATAGCTTGACACATGATGGTCAGTAACAAAAGAACACTTACCCTTGTGAAGTGCAATGGATAAGTCAGAGGAGGGAAGAACATCACCTGCCAGAGGATGTGACACAAGGTCCTGTGACCTGGGCGCAACTAGTGGATCCCGAAGTAAGGGGTTGACATGTGAAGGCCCGCGTGGGCCACGAGTGTACGTCCGCAACGGAAGCTAGTCGTGCAGCGGAGCTAAGGCTACCGAGCCGGCTATGGCGGAGCAGGAGCAACAAGGACAGGAGAGGCACCATAGAAAGGGACATCCTCAAAGAACGTAACATCCATGGAGTGGAAGGCCCTGCGAGAAGAGGGGTCAAAACACCGATATCCCTTGGAAGAGGAGGAATATCCCAAAAATAAGCAGCGGATAGCTTTGTCATCAAGTTTTGTCCGAGTCGGACAGCGGTCCTGAACAAAGCACACACACCCGAACACCCGGAGAGGAACGTGAAACAGAAGACGGCGGGGAGATAGGAGACTAAGGGGTACCTGACTCGCTAAAGGCTGACATGGCAGACAGTTGATCACGAAGGTCCCCGTAAGAAGGGAAACACTCCAAAACGACTTGGGGACGTGAGACCCACGAAGAAGACACCGGGTCATATTCAGAAGATGACGATTCTTGCGTTCCTCCAGTCCGTTCTGTTCCGGTGTATAGGGACAGGAGAATTGGTGAAGGGTTCCTTGGCTAGCAAGGAAAGTTGTGAAAGAGGAAACGATATACTCCCCCTGTTATTGGAGCAAAGTAGCCGAATACGAGAGGAGAACTGAGTCCTTACCATATGAGTAAACTGGGTATATAAATCAAAGACGTCAGATTTGACACGCATAAGGTAGACCCAACAACAACTAGTAAAATCATCTATAAAGGTAGTAAAATATCGAAATCCATCATAAGAAACAACCGGGGCAGACCCCCAAACATTTGAGTGAATAATATCAAACGGTTCAGAACTACGAGAAACAGATACAAGATAAGAAGTACGCGTGTGTTTGCTAAGCTGACACACATCACACCGAAAGGTATGCTCAAAGAAGCACTCAGAAAGAGAGATGACACAATCTGAGGACTCGCATGCCCCAGTCCGGCATGCCAAAGAGTAGGTGAAGTAGCAGCGACAACGATGGACGGTGGTGAGAGATGTGGCGTAGGTGTTGAAAGAGGTGGGAGCTCCGGCTGGTAAAGCCCGTCGCGCTCACGGCCGTAGTCAAAAGTTCTCCTTGTGGTCAGGTCCTGAAAAACACAGTCAGAAGGAAAAAATATCACCGAGCAGTACATCGAACGAGTCAATTGACTAACAAAAAGAAGATTTAAAGCAAGTTTGAGAACATGAAGAACTGAACCCAAGGAGAAAAAGGGTGACAAAGGACTGTGTCCCGGTGAAAGATGGGGGTCACAGAGCCATCGGCAAGACGAACCTGCCAATGGACGCTCAGAGACTCAAGAAAAAAGAACAAGCGTGACTCACTAGTCGTGTGATTAGTGACCCCAGAGTCAATCACCCAGGAAGAGGAAGACCCCTCGTGAGTGATGTGAAAGGCCGTTGGGGTACCTAACGCAGACACTGAAGTCGACGAGAACGACGAGGAGACAGACAACGGGTGAGCAGGAAGGGGCTGGTGCTGAGGCTGAAACTGCTACTGAAGCTGGGACTGAAGCTGCTGCACTTGAGCCAGAAGTCGACTCCAGTCGGCGGGAGGAGCCTCAGAAGAGGCACTGTAATCATGATGGCCCCCAAAGTCTGAAGAAGTAGCGGCGACGATACGCATGGCTGAGGACTGCTGTCGTAGGGTAGGAAAGAGCAACCTGCATCTGGCCCTCTCATGGCCAGTTCGGAGGCAGTGCTGACACAGAACAAAAGCAAACGTGTTCCCGTAGGCACCCTCGCAACCTTTAGGGGTAGAAGCACCCCCCCCCCCCCCCCCCCCCCCCCGCATAGTAGAAGCACGACCCGAAGCCAGGGCCATTTGGTCTGGAAGAGGAACAGAAGCTGGAACAGAAGAAACAATGGTCAGGCTGGCACGACGCTCATTCTCCTCCACCATGGAGTAAGCATCCAAGATATCAGGAAGAGAATTCATGCTGACAATCTGAACCCGAATCTGCTTAAACTCGGGCCGCAATCCCATCATCAAATGGTAGGTCTCCCGCTTCTCCTGCCTCCGCTTGGCAACAAGCAGATCCTCTGAAAGTGAAAAAGCACTAAGCGGCTCGAGGTCAGAAAGCTCCTGGAATCTCCCGGAGAGAAAGGTAAAGTACTCGTGCACAAAATGATCCCCCTGACGAGTAGTAGAAATCTCCAGGATGACAATAAATTTGTGTATCAACGCGTGTGTGACCGTAGCTACGCGTCAAGGCAACCCAAAGAGACGACACAAAATCAAAACGCATAAACCGCTCGTAAATGCGGGGCTCCATGGAGCATTGAAGCCACCCGAGAATCTTGAATTTTTCTGTGCGCTATTGACGGATAGCCTTTTCTTCGGTAGGCTTGGGAACACCATTAGATTCAAGCTAATCGAGCTTGTCATGCCCGACAAGATGGACTCGCACGGAGTTGGACCAAGCGATTAAGTTCTTCTCATTGAGAAGGACGGTAGTCATGCGCCGAGCAAAACCATCATTCGAACCAAGAAGGGAGGAATCCATGGGATGGGAACAAGAGAACTCCCAAAAAAACGGTGAAATCTCCAAGGGAGGTGAGAAAAAAAAGGAAGGATAACAATGAAACCTTTAAACGCAAGAAGGAAATCCCATCCCAAAAGGAAAGGAAGACCGTAGATCACAGATCTAGGTCATGAGAAGAAAAGAAATGGAGGAATGAGTGTTAAACACCAAACAAATCAGCGGCGGAAGCTTGGAAGACTTGCAGCGGGGTCGAGGACGACCATCTCACGGACCTGCAGCGGGGTTGGCGGAAGATCTGCAGTGGAGTCAGCGGAAAAAACTTGCAGCGGGGTCGGCGACGAACAACCCGCGGAAGAAGTAGGGCGTCGAGCACAACGGGAGAAAGCCCTCACATCGACGCTGGAGGAGGTCGCGGCGAAGTCGCGGGAGAGGGGGCGACGATGTCGCGGGATGAGGGAGAGGCGATGTCGCGGGAGAGTTGGAGACGGGATCGCGGGATTAGGGTGCGGCAAAACCGAGAATCCCTCTGATACCAAGTTGAACAGGAAAATAACCAAGTCAATATTATTTATCCATCATGGGGGGAATATATAGGAGATACAAAGATACATAAAGCTAACTCGCAATGTGAGACTAAACCCACTCACACATGGATAACCGTAAACTAGTCAATAAGAGGCCGCAAGAAGCAGAGCACAGACGGTTAAAAAGGTTTAACCGCAGATTCAGACCGAGACGCTCTGATACCATGTAGAAAGAAGTGGAAGAATAAGTAGAAATTTTATTAATCCAAAAATTACTTTTCATCTTGAGAGTGTACACATATATATAGGAAGAGAGAGAGGAGAAGAATCCCAATCCAAGGTGCGGGACTAAAATTTATAACTAAGTGACTAAATGGGCCTTCCTAAGGAGCCTTTACATATTTCCTTCAACAGTTATGATATGTTAATAGCCTTATCCTGAGTTGAAAGTATCATAGAGAGCCAACAATGATCACTTGGTATCAAACTCCAAGCAATTAAAAGACAGGACAAGTTTGGCTTTATCAGTATATCTGAACGAAATAAAACCAAGTTCCAGATTAAATCATCCTATTTTTATTACTCGAACCCATTCATCCTCTTGCAATAACATAAGCATAGGTGATAGGAAAATCTAGGACAATTTAAACATTAAGGAGATTCATGATGGGAACACGTGCAAATTTTGTCACTGCCCACCCCACCGGGCCTGAAATATTTCAATAATGACATTTCACGCTAGCACCCCATCACCCACCTCCACACCATGGGCTGTCTTTCACTTCCACTCTTACAAATTCAGACCCTATTTCTGACAATCACTGTGTTTGAGCTGTGACGGTGTGAAATAGTAATAGTAATCGCAGTGGTGGCTGTTTACTAGCATTTGAAACTTTCATAATAGCATTTTTGGCTCAAATTTCACTTCCGAGATCTTGATGTTAACGACTACTATAGCCTGACTACACGTGCATGACCGTGAGGACATTTAAGTCTAAAAAATTGTTTTGGGAAAATAGCGTTTGTGATATACTAAAATTGTACATGCGTTCCTCATAACAACATTCATAACCACTGCCACTGTTCCATCGCTCTCCCAAACAGTGCATTAGTTTATTTTTATGATTATATAAATCAAGGAAGTTTCCGTTTCTTCTTTGGTTTGGCACTTACCGTATATTAATCTTCAACTTGGTTCTCTCTTTTTGCTGCTTCATACTTTTTTTAACAGATAGTGGTAGTAGTTATATGGGATTCTTCTTTTCTATACTTATGCAAGCAGAATAGTGCCAAGTTTCATAGGGAGTGATCACACCCCATAATAGTTATTCTTGTCTTGATCCTTTTGCTTATCTGTATTTTGTGATGATACCCACAGGATTCACCTGAGGTTCATGCCAATGCGGCAGAGTTCCTATGTGCAGTTACTAGATATGCTCCTTCCGGACTGGCTGCAAAGATTTGCAGCCCAAGGTAACCCATTTACTGCTTTGTCATTCAAGATGGTTCATTTAATTTGATGATTTGGTCCAACCTTATGATTTTCTCCTATTTTACCTCTTTTGCCTTCTCTGATTTGACATTGCGCTATAAATGATAGTTTTGTAGGCCGATTATTTCAACATGCTTTGGATGGTTCAAGACCAAAATCTGTACTAGTTCACTCATTGTCTGTGTGCATCTCTCTTTTGGATCCTAAAAGATTACTACAATCTTCATACCAATCCTCTCGAAGCCAGCTAAGCCGCGGAACAATTGTAATGGCCAATCCGGAGACTGTTGCTGGCATGCTGGAGAGCCTAGGTCAGTTTTCATTTTTTAAGTTTTAACCAGGGGAATTTATTTCTTAGTTATTTCTTTGAAAATATATCGTTAATTTAAGTTTTCTGGAATTGTTTTTTATTCATAAAATATGTAGCCATGCTTGATGGCTTTATATTTTTTCCATTTTTTAGATGGGCTATCTTGAAGATGGAATATATGTAGAAATTGTTATTTTGAGTAAATATGAAAGCTGAGGACCTTTGGAGATGTCTTCCAATTAGAAATATCACTGCATTTATCATAAATTTTCTTGAAGCACAATGCTGCAGAATCTGAAATTCAAAGTGTAAGACCCCATTTTTTTTTTTTCCAATTCCCGGGGTCTTATGCCCAGAACCGCCGCTTTGCGGTGACACCTTCGCACCCGGGAAGGTAGTCACTACAATGCGCCGATTCTGCCGGCCTTTTCGATCACAATCAAGTAGCAAGTAGAACACTAAAGAGAAATGCAGTCCACAATATAATATCACATATAAATAAAAACTCCACGAGGGGAGCGTCCACAATATAACATCAGAGTAAAAACAGAGTACTGAAAGGAAAAGGACTTAAGCCCGGTACAACAATACCTCACTACATGGTCACTCAACGGAAGCTGAACTAAAACTAAGAGTCACTGTAACTGTCACTGAACCAAGAGCACCCAAGCTTGACTGGTCCATCTCCACCGACCCCATAATCTGCTGGTGCTGCATCTCTGGGCGCTTCCTCCTTTTCGACCTGCAGTCCCCGCCTCGCAATCCACGTCTGCGTCTACGTCTTCGGCCTCCTGACTGCTGAGCTGGTGGGATCCCACCCATCAAGGGGCATTTGACCCGTGTATGTCCCGGCTGGTGACAATGGTAACATGGTCGCGGGGTCAACTCCGTCAGAAACTGCAAAACCCGAGACCCTTCCATATGGTACACCTAAAATGTTGTGGTCCGAAAACCGTTAGTCTATAAGACTAAGCCCTATCATCCCCCACCCCTTCCCCCATGCTCTAAGGCACCGAGCGGAGAGGAAGAGAGGGAAGGACATGAAAGTGGAGAGTACAACAAAACAGGTGACAAGTCCTAACTAACAGTTTATAACAAGTGAGCAACATAATATAAGTGTTGTAATAGGTCAAACAAGAAGGAAAATAAGTAAGGTAATTTAAACCTTCACTTATGTGAGTACACATAAGCCAAGGGATCTTTTGCAAGGCTCCCATCGTATAAAGTGTCCCATACCACTTATACGTTGGGGTGTCGGTTATCAAACAGCAGCATATATATATATATTGAAATTAACCTTTGATTTATAAACTTGCCCACACAAGCTTATAGACCAAGGGGTCGTTTTGCAAGTCCTAAAGTATAAGCGTCCCATTCCACTTATGCTTTAGGTGTCAAGGGTTATTATGATCAATTATAATATGCATCTATATGGTGGGTAATGTTATGGCATGCAGTGCAACTCACACACACGACTTTGTGTACACAAACCTTTAGTTCCCCCTTTCTGGAGATAACTCCCAGGTTACTCCCGTAGTGGCAAACGGAAGCGGTGGGTTGGGCCTCGCCCACCTCAAACCAGTAAAAGCACTACCGGTCTGACCTATCGTACGCTCACGCCTGGTGCACGAGGCGGACTCCTGCGTACTTTGCCGACTGGTCCGCCGGACTTAACCTTTGGCAAGGTGCTAACCACCTTGCCGAGTCAACGATACCGGTGTCGGTGCAATCGATCTCCCCGATACCGAAAACCCACCACCTTTTCCTTCCTATCTATGCACATGCAACGATTATAGTATAAGCAGTAAAAAGGTAAAAGCTCCCGGACAAGTCCGTCCGTATCCACTACCAACCAAGCCCAAAGGCTCCCCGGACAAACCCGTCCGTAAGGTCTATCAACCGAGCCAAAAGCTCCCCGGACAAACCCGTCCGGCTTGATTCCAAATCCCCATCCCTTAAACACATCGGGATGGCCTAACCATTTTCCGACCCTAACCACTGAGTGTGTGCAAATGTGAATCCCTACTTAACTGATTACTCTTTCTTTTGTTTTGAGGTTTACGTTAGCCCAGGGCTGCCTCCGGATTATACCCCGTGAAGGGTTCTCAATAGGCACTAGGAACTACGATGGTATGAAGACCAAAGTTCCCTTTCGCAAGGCACTTATTTTTGGTTGGTTGATTTCCCTTACCCATTCCTTTCATATTACAGTATACTATCCTAGGGTGATTTTTGACTCTTCGCTCCTACGGGAACGACGATCTTTCGTCGGACCCGCGCACCTTCTAACACTTACTGACTCGATTCTCACCAGACCTTGAAACCTCCTTAGGTGATCCATTCTCTTCTATGAATCCACCAACATGACCTATCCTTAAGTCAACACAACCTAACCCTGTTTACACATTTCCTCACGGTTATTATCTACCGACCAACCTGTACTATATGATGTTCATGAAAACTCGACTCCTACTTTTCATCCAAATACCTCAGATTATTTATCGGGGGTCTATCCTAACAGGATTTGCCTAAATCCAAAGCATTAAATATTTTCCTAATAAATCAGATAATTTATTTATTTATTCTTAAGGGCCTAATATCATCATTTTGAACATGAGGTATGTCATTTTAGTTGATTCAAAACATCAAGTTCTATGGTAAATACTAGTAGGCCTAAGTATCTATTTTTCCAAGGTTTGATAATTTACAATGATGTCCAAGGGGCCTAAATATAATTTAGTAATAAATCATCTAGTTCTTGTTTATTGAAGCATCTATATTAAATATTCCTCCAAAAATCTTGAAATAATTACAGGGTGCTGGTATGATATTAAAAACAACATTTACAGAATTCCATATTTTTCTTGCTGGAAATTAAATTATAATAAATCATTTACTAATTAACAATCTAACCGGCTTTGTGAATCAAGTACTATAACAGCAACCCTAAAAATTCTTAAATAATTCTCAGTGCTATACAAGAGCCTAAAAAACCTCAAATTCCAGATCTCATAATTTTCCAGCAATTTAACAAGCCCTAATTTATTTTTACAATCTAAAGCCCATATTAAAAGATTGTGAAAGAACCTCTACAAATTCTCAACATAAAGTTCTATAAAAATTCAGGAGTCAATGTTCTAATCAGCAAGATCTAAATCCAGAATTTTAACTGATTTTAATTAAATTAAAGCCACCAAACAATTGAAAACAACAAATCGGCTAATAATCATTTAACACATGAAGTATAACTTTTATTAATCATAAAATTCCAGGAAAATTACCATGTGTCTAGAACACTCTAAAACTCACTCTACCCAAGTTTCATAGCTTTTAGATGAGTTAAATTACTGTTTTGACCCTAAAGGCCCTTCTACCCTAAAACTAGGGTTTAGGATTTGAGGTACCTAGCTACCTCAAAATTCTCTAAGATTATAACCAGAGGGTTAAATATTCATTAACCACCTCTCCACCAAATATCAAGGCCATACAAGAGCATTTGCCCCTATGTCCTTCACAAACCCCCAAAAGTCCTCACTTTGGGTTTGTACCTGGGCCCTAGGGTAAATCCACCCTAACACATCTCCTTTGCTCCCCAAAGGTTCTTAGGATCATCCTAACCCATTGGTCACAACTTCAACCTCTGTTGAGGTGAGTTGACCACCCAATTGCCACAAGTCCCCTTTTTCCCATATTACCCTTCCCTAGGTCCAACTTAGGGCTTAATGGTTCCTGTTCAAAACTCAACCAAATGAGTTGAAATTTGAACCAGACCTATATATATACACCAGGGACACCTCACCAAAACTTGGGAGGGTATGGAGGTCATTTGACCCTTCAATTTCCTAACCCTAGCTTTTATAGATTTAGATCAAAAACCTAGGTTAAAATACTCCAAATGACACCAAATTTTTATTGTAGATAGGTATCGATATAAGTAAGCTCCTGTCCAAAATTCAAAGCATTATGACAAGAATTGAAGAGTGGGGATTTAATTTTGTGATTTGTCACTATTCTAGAGAGCCTTCACTAAAATGGTTGCTGGGGTCAGCCCACTAATCCAAATTGGTTGAAACAACTTTTGAATTAAACTAGACATCAAGGGCTACAACTTTGATGTTGGTCATAGTTTCTGTAGGAGGGCCTAAGTATTTTTTAATAATTATTTTAAAAACCGGCCAGTAAATTAGAATAAAAGGAATTAATAATATGCATGGCACTATTCATCTTCCTCAAAGCCCGAAACCAGGCCGAAAATGGAGGTGTTTGCGGGCCGTTTTCCGGCGGCTAGGGGCGGCGACTCCACCGACCTTTGACTCCTTTACCCTCACGGTGGTGGAGGGAGCAGTTGGCCGGCGGTTGGGGCGGCCGGAGGTGGCGGCGGCGCCTCACCCGAGAGCTCCAAAAGCCATTAAAAAAATGGTGTTTTTTCTGGATTTTCACTCCACCCAACCGGCTTGACTGAGCCCGACCTCTACCCTAACAAGTCTAGGATCTAAACACAAGAGAAGGAGAGGGGGAGGACCTGAGTTCGGGCATGGATGCGGGTTGAGCGGCGCGACGTCATGGTGGCGGCGGTGGCGGCGTTTCTCCTCCTTGGTGGCTCCGGCAAGGCTCTCTCCTCCTTCTCTGATTTCGAAAACAATCTCCCCTCTCTCCTAAGTGAGCATATAAAGAGGAGAGGGGAGAGGGGGCGGTTTTCATCAAGGGGCAAGTGCCTCTTCATGAAAAGGTTGGGAGGAGAGAGAGAGGGGTGGAGCCACCCCTTGGTGGCCGGGAAATGGTTGGGGGGGGGAGAGATGTCAGCCAATAGGTGGCTGTGGGCCCCTCTTTGGCTGACCCCATGCCTCCTCACACTTCAAAACACCCACTCACCTCTCCACCACCTTTTCTCTCTCCTAAATATATCAAAATTCTCACTTCTTTCTCTCTCCTAGTCACCCTCACGATTTCTTCTCCCTAAAAGCCTAAAGGCAGCCCATAATTAATATTAATACCTCATAATTCAAAAGAGAATGGAGGCTCTCCCTTTCACCAAAAAAATAATCCTCTTTTCTCACTTTCTCTCTCCTATATTACTCTTCCAAAAATTGACCTACCCCTCTCTCCTAGTCACCATGTTTACTAGCCTAGGGTTTAGGCTATAGGCAGCCATATTATCCCTTACTATTACCTCATGAGCCTACATGAGGGCTTGAGCTTGAGTTAACCTAATTGAACTAGGTTTGACTTGATTCGGGCTTAGGGTTGACTTGGTCAACTTGACCTTTTGGGTCACCATCAAAGGACTCCTAGTGACCCATTGACCTCCTCTAAGGCCTAGGTATGGTTAAGTAGGGTAGGTTTGACATAATGAGGGTGAATTGTCTCAAAGGAAGGTCACCTCGGCCTAACTAGGGCTTGAGTTGACTTGGGTCAACTTAGCCACCAGATTTGCCCCCAATGGGTCTTGGTGACCCATTGATCTCATAATAGGTCTAGGAATGCCTTGGAGTCTGATTGAACTCACCAGGCCACCAAAAATTAGGGTTTTAAGATTTTACTATTTGCAGCCCAAGTGAGCCTCAACTAGTCATTTGGTCTCCTAGGCTCACTAAGGACTTGCCAAGACTGAGTCATGCTCAAAGCCACACCTAGGGGGGGGTCTGATTTGAAAAAGGGATGTTACACAAAGGTAGTATGAATATCAGTGCATGTTGAGTTGAATCAATTTGTGAGATGAGCCGACTCGAAAAAAACTCGACTACAGTTCAAGTATGTTGAGTTCGAGCTCGAGCTTGTTGAGCTTGGGCTCGATTGCGAGCCGAACTTGAGCTCATATGTGAGCCGGTTCACGAGCTTTTTCTTTGAACAATATTAATATATAAATATAAAAAAAAGGCCCATGAGCAAAAAAGTTCGCGAGCAGCCCGATCTCAATATATATTGGTCTCAAGCTCGAGCTATGAAAAATGAACTCGTTGAGCTCAAACTCGCAAATTTTGCCAAGCTTGGCTCATGTGCACCTAGTTATGATGAAACTAAGAATATCTTAGTATTTCTCAATACTCCGTTGGCTTCTCTTATAATCATCTGATGCCGCTTCTCACTCCATGTCTTCTTGTTTAGGGCTTCAATACTGTTGGAGTTATTAGTTTTAGTATTATTATATTTATGTGTGAGTGAGTTTTAGTTTAGTCCCACATTGTCTGTCCGTATTTGAGTCTCTCATGTAATGCTTTAAATATCCCCTTTGTGGAAGAGTAATATGCACTTATTTTATTTTTCTCCTCTCCAACATGGTATCAAAGCCAAAAGATCTGAAACCCTAAATCCTTTCCTGTAAGATGACTACTGCTACTTCTCGCTTCTGCCCGTGTTCCGGTCAACCATGCGCTGCTGGGGCTCACGTCGGGCGATTCTCCCCTCGCTCCCGTCCACAGAATCCTCGTATGATTCCAGTGACGGGAGCGGGCCATTCTCCCCTCGACGAGGGCTCCGTCATATGCTTCCGCCTGCGCAGCTTCTTTCGTCGCATGTTGTTTCTCTTCCACTTCGTTTCTGTCGTTGTATGAGTCACTATTCGTGCTTCTCCTCTGCGGTCGACTTTGAAGACTGCTTCTTCTGCTGTCGACGATTGATGCCGATCTTTCTTCTTCTCCCGTCGACAGCAGCTGGTGCTGCTCCTATCTGGTCACTGCTCCTGTCTTCTGATAGAGCTATGTTTCCCGCTGCTGCTGCTGCTCTGTCTATGCTTCTATCACAGATGGTGACAGTTATCTCGTCCACATCTGGTGCATTTCCAGCTGCTTACCCTCTGTCGATCTAGTGGACCTCTTCTCTCTCGCGTGTGCTCTTAGTTGTTCTGGTGGTATTTCTGATGGTGGAGCTTGCTGCTGTACCAGGGCTGTTCTTTGATGTGTTGTCGATGGTTCCTGTTGTTGTTCTGCTGGGGATTTGTATCTTTGCTGCCCTCTTGGTCGATGTTTCTCTTTCTTGTCGTGCGCCCTCTGCTCGTAGCTGCTTGGGCCTTCTGCTCGCCGCTTGTTTGTGCTCGTGCTTTCCTCGCTGCATCTTGGATTGTGGTCTGACCTGTAGCCGTTCCTCATAGTTGTTTTATGTTTTATTTTTGTGTGTAACATGTTTATGTCTAATGCTTGTGTCTTGTCTTAGTGTTATACTGTTATGCCTTTTTGCACGTGTTATCCACGTGAGGGGAGTGAGTGTTGGGATAAAGGCGACTCAAATAATTTTTCCCGACTTTTTTGCTTTTGTTCCACACGACCTTCAGGCTTATGTGATCTGTTGTTATGCGTTTCTCCATATTTCTTTTGATTGGTTGTGTGTTGGGACACAACTGATGTTGGTATTCTAATCTCAGTGGGCTGTGTCGCTTGGGACCGTGTCGACTGTGTCGCGAGTGACCGCCTTTTGTGCGGATTATCCCAAACTAATTATCCCCGACGGTTTATTCCCGACGATTTATTCCCGACGGATTATCCCCGATCACTCATTTGATGATTTGCTCCACATCTTTCGTTCTCTTTCACGTATTGTGTGTATGTGATGTTGGTTGACCGGTTTCCAACGATTCCACGTCGTATGTAGGTCCTGCGTCTTGTGTGGATTAGCATCGTTTGTGGCTATGTACCCGGCTTGATTCCCCGGTTTGGAATTTCCCCCGATGTCTCGTCTAATGTTTGTCCCGCATCGCCTATCTCCATTGTCGTTATTTGATGTGTCCAAGCTGAAGGGTCCCCCTTCAGCTTGAGGTGGAGCGTTGGAGTTATTAGTTTTATTATTATTATATTTGTGTGTGTATGAGTATTAGTTTAGTCCTACGTTGTCTGTCAGTATTTGAGTCACTCATGTAATGCTTTAAATTTTAAATATCCCCTTCACGAGTATGATCATTTTGACTCTCTCACTTTGGTGTCCCCTGAAGATGAGATCCTTTTTCGCGCGCGGGAAGATCGGAATAGAGTTTTTGAGTTCCTACATGGACTGCATCGGGACTTCGATCAAATCAGTGTGCAGATTCTTGGACGCTCTCCCTTGCCCTCTCTTCCTGAGGTGTTCAGCCTGGTTCAGCAGGAATTTGATCGGCGACAGACTTGGGCTCCTGATCCTCCCCCTGATGGCTCTGCCTTGGCGGCTCAGTTTGGGGTTCGGGCAAATCGTGACTCAAGGCCCAAATCCAGTGACAAGGACCACCTGCTCTGTGACTATTGCGGGAAGGCCCGTCATACCCGGGAGACTTGTTTTCGGCTTCATGGATTTCTTACACCCCGTGGTGGTTCTTCCTCTCGTGGCGGTCGTGTTTTTGGGCGCTCTTCGGGTCGCTCTACACAGCCTCGCTCCGCACATCTGTCTGATGGTTTCGACGAGCCGCAGCTTCCACCTGTCCCGTCTTCTCCCACATTGGGTCTGTCATCTGATGAGATTCTTGCCTTTCGTCGATTGATGCAGGGACAGTACTCTGAGCCTCCTGTTTCCTCGTCCTCGTACGCCCATCAAGGACCACCAGGTGCTCACGCTGCCTCCTCTCATCCCCATCGATTCTGGAGCAACGAATCACATGACCGGCTCCTCTTCAGGTTTTGTGTCCTACCTTCCTTTGTCTGGTCGAGACAAAGTGAGCATTGCGGATGGTTCCCTCTCTCCGATTGCCGGAAAGGGTTCCATCCCCTGCTCCTCTCTTACCCTCTCTATTAGTCATTTAATTAACTCTATGAACTTTACCCGAAATCTCCTCTCTATTAGTCATTTAATTAACTCTATGAACTGTTCTGTGACTTTCTTTCCTTCCTCTTGTATCTTTCAGGACCTGAAGACGGGCACGGTGATTGGAACTGGTAGTCTGGTGGATGGGCTCTATGCGTTCGATTCTTCCACCCCGATCTCTTCTCCTCAGGCTCTTCATGTGGATCAGGATGCTACTTCGGAGTCCTGGCACTGTCGGCTGGGACATCCATCTATTCTTTCTATGAAACGCTTATTTCCTACTTTCTCTACTGTTTTACTTGATAAGTTTAGTTGTGATGCTTGTGACCGTAGTAAACATCATCGTGTTTCTTTTCATCATGCTTCTTCTCCCAGTACTGCACCTTTTCATTTAAAACATAGTGATGTTTGGGGCCCTTGCCAAGTTGCATCTATTTCTGGTTGTTTTTGGTTTGTGACTTTTATTGACTGCTTCTCCCGCACCACTTGGGTTTACCTCATGAAAGCGAAAAATGAGGTTTTTACTTTGTTTCAGCGTTTTCATAACATGGTTTTAACCCAGTTTGTCACACCTATTAAAATTCTACGCACGGATAATGACCGGGAATTCATTGATTCCGCCTTCGAGCAATACTTGGTTGATCATGTGATTCTCCATCAGACATCCCATGCCTACTCCCTGCTCAAAATGGGGTGACTGAACGTAAGAATCGCCACCTCCTGGAAGTTGCCCGGTGCCTCCTCCTTCACATGCACCTTCCTAAATACTATTTTGGGGATGCTGTGCTCACCGCGGCCTACCTTATCAACCGTATGCCCTCCAGTGCTCTCGGGTTCAAAACTCCTCTCACCACTCTTGGGATGCCACATACCACTCTACAACCCCGTGTCTTTGGATGTGTTTGTTTTGTCCATATCTATCACCGCACGAAACTTGATGCTCGTGCGCACAAGTGTGTTTTCATTGGCTATTCTCCTACCCAGAAACGGGTATAAGTGTTTTGACCCAGTCCGCAAGAGGGTTTTCGTTACCATGGACGTCACCTTCCGTGAGTCTGAGCGCTACTATGGGTCCTCAGTTCAGGGGGAGTCTCCTTCTCACATTTGGACACTCAATCTTCCACTCCTCTACCTATTCCTCTGGGATATCATCCCTCTCTGCCTACGTCTACTACTCCATATGTCCCACCTGCAGAGGCCCCGGTTACTAAACCTCAGCAGGTTTACTCTCGTCGTCCAAAGGGATCAAACACACGACCCGCCATCTGGATTTCAGAGCAGCCACCTGACCCGTCGCCAGGATCCATCATTCCTACGGAAGGTACCTCTTCTCGACATCCCTTATCTCAGTTCGTTTCTTACTCATCCCTAATAGCTTCCCATAAAGCATTTGTTTCCTCCTTGTCTTCTGTTTCTATCCCAACTTCGTGGCAGGATGCTCTTTCCCACGACCGGTGGAGGTCAACTATGCTTGAAGAAATGGATGCCCTGGAAAAAAACAGCACATGGGACCTGGTACAACTACCACCAGGAAAGAAAGTTGTTGGATGCAAATGGGTATTTGCTGTTCAACAGAACACCTCGGGAGTCATTGAAAGATACAAGGCAAGGCTAGTGGCAAGAGGCTACACTCAGTCGGCGGGCATTGATTATCAGGAGACTTTTGCTCTTGTTGCAAAGATGAATTCGATAAGGATCCTCATGTCTTGTGCTGTCTGCAAGGGATGGCAGCTTTGCCAATTTGATGTGAAGAATGCTTTTCTTCATGGAGACCTGGAAGAAGAGGTGTACATGGCTCTACCTCCGGGGCTTACTCCTAGTGGATCAGAAGGGAAGGTATGCAGATTAAAGAGGCCGCTCTATGGCCTGAAACAATCCGCCAGGGCCTGGTTTTGTAGATTCCACAAAGCCATGAGCAGGTTCGGGTACCTTCAGAGTAATGCAGATCATACCCTATTTATCAGAATCAACAAAGGAAAATTAGCCGCTCTGATTGTTTTTGTGGATGATATTATAATAACTGGGAATGACAAGGGGAGATCCAGGCTCTGAAAGGAAAATTGGCAAAGGAATTCGATGTAAAAGCTTTGGGTAACCTCAAATACTTTCTCGGCATTGAGGTTGCGAGGTCAAAGCATGACATCTTCATGTCTCAAAGGAAATACATACTCGACCTCCTTGAAGCCACTGGGATGAGCGGATGTAGACCCGCTGACACTCCCATTGAAGCCAACCACAAGCTAGACAGGGATGAGGGATGATGGCGACACAATTGAAGACATTCCTGGCTTCCAGAGGCTTGTAGGAAAATTGATTTACTTATCTCACACTTGCCCATATATCTCCTATGCCGTGGGTGTTCTCAACCAGTTTATGCACTCTCCAAAGGCCCGTCATGCCGATGCTGCACTTCGTGTCCTCCGGTACCTCAAGTCCTCACCAGGAAAAGGCATTCTGTTCTCACCAAATAAAGAGTTGACTATTGAGGTTTACACTGATGCAGACTGGGCTGGATCTCCCTCTGATAGACGTTCCACGACTAGATATGGCTCTATGGTTGGTGGAAATTTGGTTACCTGGAGAAGCAAAAAGCAACATGTTGTGGCTAGATCCAGTGCTGAGGCCGAGTTTAGGGCAATGGCTCACAACATCTGTGAAGGGCTATGGATCTCAACCATTCTGAGAGATCTTGGGCTTAAAGGAAGTGAACCTATCCGGTTATATTGTGATAGTAAGGCTGCCATCTCCATCGCTCACAATCCTGTGCGACATGATCGTACGAAGCACATTGAGATCGATAGACATTTCATCAAGGAGAATATTGACAGAGGAACTGTGGTGACCCCGTTCGTACAATCTAGTCAACAACTGGCCGACGTTCTCACAAAGAGTCTGAGTTTCAGTGTGTTCACAAATCTTATTGGCAAGTTCGACATGACAGACATTACACGCCCAACTTGAGGGGGGGGGGGTTGAGTTATGTGTTATTATCGTGTTGGGTTATATGTATGCTGTAACTATAAATACCCTTGGTATGTGGAATGAAACATCTTTTTTCCCTTTCAACAATTTCAATGTGCCTGATATTGTCATATTGATTTGGATTTTGAGCAATCATAATCACTGATGGAGTATCACAAAATAGCTTCATCAGTCAAGAAAGAAGAAAACCAAATTCATAGAATAATCATTTAAGCCAAATAAGCTCGTACTCCTTAGTGATAGGGATCTACTGCATCACCTCAAGCACACAAATTAGAACTCATTCATGGTTGTTTCTCGCTATCGACAATTATATGATCATTATCTTGGCAATCAGAGCCCGTAGATGCGATCATCTTGATTTTTCATACTCCCTATGATTATTATTTTTTTGATTTTTATTTTAAGAATTATGTTAAACTATTTGAGTCATCATATACATTTAACTGAATCTCCCATATTTATAATCCCATTGTTTACTAGAATGACATTAAGATTTTTCTAAAGAGAAGAGAAGCCATCAGTCAAGATTGGTGCTGATTTCAATCTCCTTTGTGCAGAACCCAAAGATGCTCGTCCATTGTTGTCTCTGCCATTGTTAGAGCCCTCAATTACCACCAATGCCTGCCAAAAATCCACCAGTCCACAATTTCCTCCCGCGAATCTTTCATTAGTCCTTGGACGATGTCTGCAACCTTTATAGAAGAGACGTGCTTATAGTTAAAGGAACTCTACCATGGCTTATTTAGCATAATGGTTGTGAGCTTCTTGTAAACGTTTTAGAATATATACTCGGTGATGGGGATCGGCAACGCGAATCCGCGGTGGAGCATGAGTTTTAGGCCCGTTCGGGGCCGATTGATCACCTGCCATATTTAGCATCTCTGGATCGACGATCCGACTCCGCGGTGCATACAATTTTTTGTTTACATGTTTTTCACATATTACTTTACTATTTTTAGTCATTATTTAGTGAGATCAAACACTTAACACTCTCGACCAATTATATTCGTTGATGTCAGGATGCCCTAATGTTGTATTATTGTAAATAAGAGTAAGGGGCAACCATCTTCTTCATTGTTGATTTTGGAGAAAATGAATTCCCGGAATCCGGTGATCTCTCATGGTGCGATTCCACGAAGCCCTAAGGTGGAATCCTTAGGTTTGTATCTTATATTCCCCCGCATTCCCTTCCACCATCACCCGATCCCCCATCTAAAATCTTTCCCAACTCTCTGTCTAGATCCTCCCGTAACCCCCCACCTACCCACCCACAAGCAAGCACACCACACCCCCTTGATTTCATTGTCGTGAATCCGACTAGGTGAAAGTGACGCTACCCCACTTATACCAATCCCATAAGACTTCCCAGCAGGCTCCTCCCGATCCCCCTCCTCTATTTCCATTTCCCGTAAACATTTACCGCAAGTATCGCCCCCTGCTTCTGAATCTCGTGAGTCCCCTTACCCAGAATTCCCGATCCAGATAATCCACCTCCTAAAAACCGCCGAAACCCCTCAAAATAATTCACGCCCAGCCCACAACTACTTACCCTACACCCCACGACACCATCCAGTCACCAAATTAGTAAATCCTCCCAAGTAGCCCCCATCCATTCCCCTCTCCACTCAATTCTGTGTCCACCCCCCCCCTCTACATACCACCAGATAACCGTTTCTTCAACCGGGAACACCAGATCTCCAACTTACGACAATATGCCCTTACTCAGGAGTGTGTTCTTGTTGTATGTGAACTATTTTTTCAATATTAATATATGATTATGTGATTTCATACTTGTTTGGGTCGAAAGTATCGTGGTTGTTTGCTTTCGAATATTTTATGATTTGCTGGGGCTACTCACCATGCACTCTTGTTTTGGCCCTCCACTCAGAAGAAGGTCGAAGCTTGCTTTGCCTAAAAGAAATAAATTGCATCACTTAAATTATTGCTTGAGATTTCATCTCTTATTACTTGGCGTTGGTTTCTACGTTGGATCTTGTGCATCACATGTAGTAAAATAGGGTGATCGAGTTGTTTCCCTGACACTTCATCTAGGGTTGCAAATTGTTGCAATTTCACGTAGCCTACCCCACGTCACTTGGCCATCAAAAGGAGTTTGAAACTATGTTCATTGCTGTCAAGACAAAAAGAAAAGTTTCCCTTTTATTATGTATTCATCACTTAACATATTATAACTCCATTCTATATATACTATGGATGAGTTTACAATAAAGTCCTATAGAAAAATAGAATGTGGTCAAATAATATATTTACATACGATCATTAACACCCCCTTCTCAAGTTAAAACATAATGTCAATCATGCCCGACTAAACATATACTCGAAGCGCTTCGGTAAAAATCATCAATGAATGCACACATATAAATTTCAATTACATATGGATTTAGTTAGACTAGGACACCAAATATTAGAATGTACTAAATCAAAGCTGTTGGTATTTCTTCTCTCGATTTTAGCAGGAAAATAAGTACGATGATATTTGCCATACTAACAAACTTTATATTCCAATATAGATGTAGAAGAAAAGTAGGGTAACAAATGACGAATAAGGCGTGCATGAGGATAACAAGGATTTTGGTGCCACTAAAGAAAAAAAATCTTAGCAGCCGAGTTAGAAGGAGATGGGATGTCATCCAAGTATAATTCTTCCATTTCAGTCCCAATAACAATCCCCTTCCTCGAGTGAAGGTCTTGAAAATAAAAATGAGAGGGAAAGAATGAGCCACAATAGATTTGAGTTTTTATTATTGCCCCAATGGAGAGGTGACTATTGGAAAAATTAGAAGCATAAATGACATTTTCTATTTGGAGGTGAGAGGTTATGATGACATCCCCTGCCCCACAAACTGGAGCACGAGATCCATTAGCAACCACAATTAGAGGGAAAGATAACTATATTTGTCAAGACGAGTGAAGGCTTTCGTGTCTTCGGTCATATGGCTTGTCACCCTGGAGTCAATGAGTCACTTACCTTTAGTGAAAAATTTTATTTTCTAATATTGATGTAGAAGAAAAGAAGGGTACTAAATCATGTCCGACTAAACACATACTCGAAGCGCTTCGATAAAAATCATCAATGAATGTCACAAATATAAATTTCAATTACATATGTACTTGGTTAGACTAGGACACCAAATATTAGAATGTACTAAATCAAAGTTGTTGGCATTTCTTCTCTTGATTTTAGCAGGAAAATAAGTACGATGATATTTGCCATACTGACAAACTTTGTATTCCAATATAGATGTAGAAGAAAAGAAGGGTAACAAATGAACGGATAAGGCGAGCAGGAGGATAACAAGGATTTTGGTGCCACTAAAGAAAAAAAATCTTAGCAGCCGAGTTAGAAGGAGACAGGATGTCATCCAAGTATAATTCTTCCATTTCAGTCCCAATAGCAATCCTCTTCCTCGAGTGAAGGTCTTGAAAATAAAAATGAGAGGGAAAGAATGAGCCACAACAGATTTGAGTTTTTATTATTGCCCCAATGGAGAGGTGACTATTGGAAAAATTAGGAGCATAAATGACATTTTCTATTTGGAGGTGAGAGGTTATGATGACATCCCCTATCCCACAAACTGGAGCACGAGATCCATTAGCAACCACAATCAGGGGGAAAGATAACTATATTTGTCAAGACGAGTGAAGGCTATCGTGTCTTCGGTCATATGGTTTGTCGCCCTGGAGTCAATGAGTCACTTACCTTTAGTTACAAATTTTATATTCTAATATTGATGTAGAAGAAAAGAAGGGTAACAGATGACGAATAAGACGAACAGGAGGATAACCATGACTTTGATGCCACTGAAGAAAAAAATCTTAACAACAGTCTGAAGGAGACATGATGTCTTCCAAGTAGTATAATCCTTCCATTCCAGTCCTAGTAACAATCCTCTTCCTCAAATGAATGTATTGAAAATAAAGTTGAGAGGGAAATAATGAGCCACAACAGATTTGATGTTTTGTTATTGCCCTAATGGAGAGGATACTATGAAAAATTAAGTACATAAATGACATTTTCTATTCGGAGGTGAGAGGTTGTGATGGCATCCCCTGTCCCATGAACTGGAGCAATGGATCGATTAACAACCACAATTGGGGGAAAGATAACTATGTTTGTCAAAACGAGTGAAGGCTATCGTGTCTCCGGTCATATGGCTGGTTGCCCTGGAGTCAATGAGTCACTTACCAACATATATCGTATGTTGGGCTTATATCAGTTTGAGTTTTAAATATTAAATGTCAGATTCGGGGAATGTATCGAGGACATTTTAAAATGTCGAATTTCTATATTTTAATATGTTATGATTTATGTTACCCTTATTCTTTATATCGTCTCATGTCATACCCCTCCTATATATAATGGAGAGATGGTTACTTGAATTTAATGAATTGAACCTATTTTCTTTCTTTCAACATGCATCAGAGCCAAAAAATCACACTCGTTGTGTCCTAGCGCACACAACTCACTCGTCCGCTCCTCCCACCGCCTCTCTCCCTTTTGAGTCTACTGTAGCCTTCATCAAGCGTCATCCCCGTGCGCCTCCTTCCTCATCCAGTTCTGCGCGCCTCCTTCCTCTGCTAATTTTGCACGCCTCCTTTCTCTACCAGTTCTGCGCACCTTCCTCCTTCGATTCCGTGAGCCTCCTTCCCGCGTGTTTCCTTCCAGCGCATCTCCTTCCTCGCCGAGCGTCTACTTCCACGAACCTCTTCTCGCTTGTCTTCTTCCGCGCCAAGCGACTACTTTCGCAACTCGTCAGTCCTTCATATGTATCTTTGGGATCTCCCTGTTTTGGTTCAGTCTCAGTCACCCCTATATGGTGAGTTAATCCTTATTTTGTTACCATTTTTCTTCTCTTGTGTGGAGCTGATTTCTCTTGCTCCTCTCTTCAAGATTTGTGTGATTTCTTTGTGATCCGTAGGTTGGATCTTGGAAGACTTAGTTCTTCCCTCTTGATTTTGGAAAATTCCTAGATTTCTTTTTTGTAAGGGGCGATTTCAGATTTCTATTCTTAAGTCACCATGTTAGGAAGTGTTGATTCTCATGTTCGCTCATTGACAATTGTTACTCCTGTGGGATCTCTCAGGGTGAGTCATGATTACAATACTCCCAAATTACTACCATTCGTTTGGATGATTCCAACTGCCTCAAGTGGTCTCACTCCATTACCTTGGCGCTAAAGAGCCGTCACCTATTTGGTTATGTAAATGAAATCAACTGCAAACCTGCGAAGGATTCGCTAGATTGGATGTAATGAGAGTCTGAAAACTCCTTAGTCATGTCCTAGCTCATAAATTTACCAACTGGAAACCTGCTAAGGATTCGCCAGATTGGATGCAATGAGAGTCTAAAAACTCCTTAGTCATGTCCTAGCTCACAAATTCTATGCAGGTGTCCATTGCTCGAGGTTATTTGTTTTTGGACACTACTACCAAAATTTGAAAGAAAATGAAATCTACCTACTCTCGCAGAGGCAATGCCACTCAGATCTTCCTGTTAAAATAGATGATATTTTTGCTTCACCAAGGTAATTCTTCTCTTCCAGTTTATTGCTTGGAGTTTACAATTGTATCCAGAATACTACCATTTTGAAACCCTCTTGCTTGTTAGCCATGAGAATGAGGTATTGGTTTGGGCTTGTGAAGAACGCAACAAGTTTTTTGAGTTTCTTCACGGGCTCCATCGTGAATTTGATCCGAATAGTTTTCAGATACTTGGGCATCCTTATTTACCATCCCTACCTAAGGTATATAGTATTGTGCAACAGGAGTTTGATCGCCTACAGACTTTGTTTCCAGACTCGGCTCCTAAAGGTTTTGCTCTTGATGCGACTTCCACTATTTCGGGTGGAAGGTCGACACGAGATTCTAAGATGAAGTTGTTCGATAATGATTACTTGATTTGTGATTATTGTGGAACGGGCCTCTGCACCAAGGACACCTTCTCCAGACTATGATTTTCATCGCAGAGAGTAGGTGGTACTTCACCATAGAGTGGTTGTGAATATAGAGATCTCAGTGCCGGCATGCCCCTCCTTATTCGGCTCACTTCTGATGTAATCCAAAAAGACCGGATGAAATTTTAAATATAAAATTTGAAAACAAATTAAAATTAAGCGGCGCCTTTCAAATGTTCGCGAGATTATCTAGTGATAATCAATCTAGGCTTCTCGTACGCTTATAAGTCTAAACATTTGCGCGCAATCTGCGATGTGAGATATGACACCACAAGCTTGCACGATGAGAATTGAAGGTGGAGAATAGAAAAGGTTTAAATTATCGTCAAACAGGTAAAGCAATAACTTTGACAAGCTCTGAAAATTAAATATCAATTTAAAGATTAAGCATAAACTTATATTAACATTAAGGAACGGGTAAAGTTGTAGCATGTGATATCTAGAAGAGGTGGTAGTCTGACTGATGACGAGGCCGACTGGAAGGGAAACAGGTAGTGGAGCCCTGTTTATTGGTCCGGTGCGAACAGAAGAACGGGAAACCGGCAAGGGCTTCGTCGAAACTGGCGGGGAAAGGAGAGTGGCAGGTCGCTGGAACCCAAGGAGGCAGTGGCCGGTGGGAGCGTGCTCCGGCGAGGCATCTAAAGCAGGTAGCAACGGGGGCATGCGGGATGGGAGATCGGGCATGCTCCTGGCGCGTGTGACCCCAACTGGTAGCAAGTCTGCCTTAGGGAGGCTCGCCGGCGAACTCCCAGGTCGCGGGTATGGAAGGCGGAGGCTGGAAGTGGGAGTTACGGGCTTTTGCTGGCAATACCGAGAAACAAAGGAATTATTTCCCTGTTTCTCGGTTCTGTCCAGTCTGATCAAGAGAGGGCCGGTTACCTTCTTTTATAAAGGATATTAATGTTAAAAAAGGAAAGGGAGGATTTTCCAAAGGGGGCACCATTTATTTTCATACAAAGATATATGAGATTTTTTTTTAATAATGAGATGAGAATAAGGGAAGCTTCCAAAAAGGGGGGGGACTGTTAATGGCAAAAAGGAGTAATCTCTTTTGGAGGCAATGAGGTTTAGAACTTTAGGAATTCTCTCTTATGGTATTATTCTGAAATTAAAGTACGTATTTTAATTTATAAAATATTTAATTTCAGAATATTAATATAAATACTTATTTTTGATATATTTTCATAAGCTTGTCCTAATTATAACTTCACATAATTTGACGGACCAATTTATTAAGGGTCTTAGTGGTCAGTCACACCAATAAGCCAAACAAACATGCACGAAACAAGATACATGAGCTCACAAAATAAAATGCGGGAAATAACATATGATGTCACCCTGGTTGCATCAATTCTCTCGGGGTTGAAAGAGCTCGACCCCGACGAGTCCGTGATATGACCTGTTAGTAGAATGTCCAAATGTCGAGCTAAGAAATGTTCTGTTACCACCTTGCTGTTGCTGAATAACCAAAACCTGTAGGTAAAATCTCATTCCTGAATTAGACAGACAATCACTCTCCTTTGGAAAATATGATCCCCGGTGAGAAAATCAGCCATGAAATTGTAGATTTCTGAAGGCGCTCGTAAATTGTTAGTCATAATTTTATGCAAAATATTTAATTGACCTATAAAATTCAGAGCTTCAAGTAAGAGAGAATCACAAAGTGGAAGAGATGGTGGAGTGAAATAGCAAGGTAAAAAGCAAGAGAAGAAGCAGGGTATGGAGAAAATGTGATCGACTTGTGGAATCAATAAATCATATTGCAACATATGCTCGTTTGCTAGATGCTTATAAGCATCTCCTATGCCCAAATTTACTATCCCAAAAATATTACCCGTTGGAATTTGACTAGTGCAACAAAATTTAAGTTTGGTCCTGAATTTATTATTTAAAACCTTCCAGAGAAATCCCTTAAAGCGTGTGTCTCTATGAGGCGTGAAAATTTTAGGGATCGTAACTATCCTCCTAACATGACTTGACATGAAAAAACTGATAGATTGACAATGAAACGTAACACTCTCTTCATTAATTATAGGATAGTCAAAATAACTTAAAGTGCAGTCACCAAAGACAGTCTATAAAAGGTGGTGACTCGAGTGCCATTGGTGAGTGGTCACCAAGCACAATTTTTTTGGCCTCAAGAGTTTGCGGCTGCCGCGGGCTATGTGACTCATGACATATGAAAAACGATTCTTTATCACCTAAAGTGGGTGGCTCATCCTGGAGTTGGGGTTCAGGAAGACCCTCCTCGACTAAAGTGAGTGCTTCAGTGGAGACAAGTGGGGCCAAGGTGCTCGTGGGGGGAATGCCGAGTCTAGAAAGAGGACTATTAATAGTTTGAAGTCCGAGTTCCACCAGTTGATACGTAGTTGAGATGTAGTCAGGAAAATTATTTTGTTTGCGCATTGTCATTTCAAGATGGTGTACATCGGTGCACAACCCAATCTGATTTTGCGTGAGTTCTGCAGTGACGAACTCAACGTTTTTCATTAAAATTTTAAGTCGCTCGTCCATATCTTCCATTTTTTTAAATTATTATTACTGTTATTATTTTTTAAATAAGATAAAGATTTTTTTTTTATTTTTTAAATAAAATAAATTTTTTAAAATAAAAGGACATAATAAAATTTTATTCTCTCTTTTTTTTTTAGAAAATCGGATCGATCGACTCACGATAGGAGTGAATTGCCTCCTCTGATACCAAACTGATGTAATCCAAAAAGACCGGATGAAATTTTCAATATAAAATTTGAAAACAAATTAAAATTAAGCGGCGCCTTTCAAATGTTCGCGAGATTTATCTAGTGATAATCAATCTAAGCTTCTCGTACGCTTATAAGTCTAAACATCTGCGCGCAATCTGCGATGTGAGATACGACACCACAAGCTTGCACAATGAGAATCGAAGGTGGAGAACATAAAAGGTTTAGATTATCGACAAACAGGTAAAACAATAACTTTGACAAGCTCTGAAAATTAAATATCAATTTAAAGATTAAGCATAAACTTATATTAACATTAAGGAACGGGTAAAGTGGCAGCACGTGATAGCTAGAAGAGGTGGTAGTCTGACTGATGGCGAGGCCGAATTGAAGGGAAACAGGTTGTGGAGCCCTGTTTATTGGTCCGGTGCGAACAGAAGAACGGGAAACCGGCAGGGCTTCGTCGAAACTGGCGGGGAAGGAGAGTGGCAGGTCGCTGGAACCCAAGGAGGCAGTGGCCGGTGGGAGCGTGCTCCTGCGAGGCGTCTAAAGCAGGTAGAAATGGGGGCATGCGAGATTGGAGATCGGGCATGCAGGATGGGAGATCGGGCATGCTCCGACGCATGTGACACTAACTGGTAGCAAGACTACCTCAGGGAGGCTCGCCGACAAACTCCCAGGTCGCGGGTATGGAAGGCGGAGGCTGGAAGTTGGAGTTACGGGCGGAGAACGGGCTTTTGCTGGCAATACCGAGAAACAGTGGAATTATTTCCCCGTTTCTCGGTTCTGTCCAGTCTGATCAAGAGAGGGCCGGTTACCTACTTTTATAAAGGATATTAATGTTAAAAAAGGAAAGGGAGTATTTTCCAAAGGGGGCCCCGATTATTTTCATACAAAGATATATGAGATTTTGTTTTAATAATGAGATGAGAATAGGGGAAGCTTTCAAAAGGGGGGGGGACTGTTAATGACAAAAGGAGTAATCTCTTTTGGAGGCAATGAGGTTTAGAACTTTAGGAATTTTCTCTTATGGTAGTATTCTGAAATTAAAGTACGTATTTTAATTTATAAAATATTTAATTTCAGAATATTAAAATAAATACTATTTTTGATATATTTTCATAAGCTTGTCCTAATTATAACTTCACCTAATTTGACGGACCAATTTATTAAGGTTCTTAGTGGTCGGTCACACCAATAGGCCAAACAAACATGCGCGAAACAAGATACATGAGCTCACAAAATAAAATGCGGGAAATAACATATGATGCGACCCATGTTGCATCAATTTCACTGATTTCACTTATGACGCACTTCCTAGAAATATCAGACCTGACTTCTACCTTTTATCGCATTTTTAGATGAATAAATGCAGGCTCTTCGCCACATGATGCATGGTCTCTCCGCTGAGTCTACAGTCTTATCATCCTCCTTTTATGTCCACAAAGGGACAATATGTGCTCATTCTACCACATCCAAATCCTTCCACTCGGTGGTTCATTGACTCGAGAGCTATTGATCATATGATTGGCTCTGCCACAAATTTTGAATCCTATACTCCTTTGTTGGACAGAGATAAGATGAGCACTGATAATGGTTATGTTTCTCCCATTCTTAGAAAGGGCTCCATTCCCTGCTCATCTCTCACCTTACCCCTGGGTCTTCATATTCCAATCTTTACTTGTAATCTTCTTTCTATTAGCCGCTTGAAAAATTCTATGAATTGCTCTATTATCTTTTTTCTTTCTTGTCGTGTTTTTCAGGAGGGGAAGGTGATTGCCGCTGGTAGTATAATCAATGGCTTCTATGTATTCAACACTGGCCCGATGCCATCTCTGCAGGTCTTTTAGTCTAGTTCTCATTTTTTGTATTCACGACTATTACGGGTCCAAATGTTACGGAACTACACGACGACGAGCCACCGTGACAAGTCTACACGCGTCAGACGCGTATATCGCAAGGGCCCACAGAGACTGCGAAGAATATTTAATAATAAATAGGTTGCTATGTTTGTGGACGTTTTTTAGTATTTCTAGTATTTCCTAATTTCCAGTATTTCCTTTTATATTCGCTCCTTCCCACTATAAGAGGGTCGGCCGGACCTTGTAATCTTTATCTGGAAATGTATGAAGGTTTTTAGGGTTGCTCCCTAATTTCGTCTCTTCTCGTCCTCCTTCATTCTCGCTCACCCCATCGGCCCTTCACCTTGTCAGATTCCTCCTGGAATTTATCCGTGATCGTATCAATTGGTCCAACCTGCCGCACCGCCTGCTCTCGCCGTCAGTGCTCGAGTTTGCCGCCTCGTGCCCCGCTGCCCCCGACGGATCCGTTCCTGCTGTCGATCGTCACGTCTCCGACATTCTTGTGGCGGCTGCTCACCACCGCCCCACCGACCTTGCGGAAGCCATTACTTCTGTGCCTATCCTTCCGATGGCGCCACCGCTACTCACCAACATTGCCGTCACTGCTACGTGTTTCCTGGCTTTGTTCTGGCGGGAGGTCAAGGTACCAGATGATCCGACCATCCTCTTGGTACACGAGCTTGAGAGAAAGCTCGTTTTGAAGGAAGGATGAAGTGTTACAGGTCCAAATGTTACGGAACTACACGACGATGAGCCACCATGACAAGTCTACACGCGTCGGGCGCGTATATCGCAAGGGCACACCGAGACCTCGAAGAATACCTAATAATAAATAGGTTTCTATGTTTGTTGACGCATTTTTAGTATTTCCAATATTTCTTAATTTCCGGTATTTCCTAATTTCAGTATTTTCTTTTATATTCGCTCCTCGCCACTATAAAAGGGCCAACGGACCTTGTAATCTTTATCTGGGAATGTATGAAGGTTTCTAGGGTTGTTCTCTAATTTCGTCTCTTCTCGTCCTCCTTCATTTTCGCTCACCCCCGCCGGCCCTTCCCCTTGCCGGATTTCTCTTGGAATTTATCCATGATCGTATCACTGACACTGTTAGCTAAGACAATCATCTGCTCCTATTATGAAACTGTTATTTCCTGCTATGCATGCAACTATTTTTTATTTTTTTGTGTGATATATGTACCCTTAACAAATATTGGCATGTCGATCTTAATCATGTTTGTATGCTTAATACTACTCATTTTGCTATTATTCACACTGACGTATGTGGACCAAGGTTGTTAGGTTCAAAATCCTAGGTGGGATCATTTCCCGATTAGATCAGATCCAGAATCGTAAGATTCTACAATAATCATAAATTAAGACTTAAAATATGAAAAAGAATTTTATATCATCCAATTACATATAATTAACACAAAAATTTGTAAAACTAACTAACATTTGAGTACTTATATAAAAAAAAAAAGCAAATCAACAACTAATCCTGAAAAATTACACCGTTCTAAGTTCTAACTATAATTTTTACAGAATGAGATAAGACTATACAAAGAGTAGGGAAAACCAAAAAAATTGATTTTTTTTTATAAAAATACCATATGATATTTATAAATGCAATAACTCCCCAATCAATTAGACGGTAGATTAGCGACTGAAGCCCGTTTGAATGAAAATTAGTGACGGAAGCCTCAAAAGTCGGCGTATTAAACAAGTGAAGCCTCGACAGTACTCACAGTAGGCATCAGCGTCGGCCTCAGCAGAGAAAGGGAGAGAAAATAAAGAGGACGTCCAAAAGATCTCTTTGAGCTCGTCGATGTCGTCGTGGAAACCTCGACAGTTGGCGTAAGTGTCGGCCTCGACAAAAAAAGGAAAAGAATAGGGTTTTTCAAGCCTTCGAGGGTAGGATGTGGAAGCACAAGTGAATAAAAAACGAGCCCGATTAATTTTATGTTGGATCCAGATCGATAGGATCGGGTTCAGATCGCGATCCTACGATCCGGATCGTGCATCGAATGGAATGAGGCCCGATTCTGATCTTATTTCTGATTCAGATCAAATTTAGAATCGGGATCGTAGGATCGTGTAATCCTACAATCCAGATCGCAATACTGAAAACGTTGATGTGGACCTTGTCTCGTGTCATCCATTTCTGGTCGCGCTTGGTTTGTTACCTTCATTGATTGTTTCTCGCATATTATTTGGTTATATTTGCTGAAAAACAAAAATACAGTTTTCTTTACTCTGTTCCATACCAATATTACGATTTTATGTAGTGACAATGGTCGTGAGGATATTGATTCACAGTTTGAGGAATACCTTGGGAATCATAATATTATTCATCAAACCTTCTGTGTTTACTCTCTTGCTCAGAATGGAGTTGTTAAGCATAAAAACTATTTTCTCTTGGAGGTTGCTGGATGTCTATTGTCTACCATGCTCCTTCTAAGATTCTTCTAGGGTGATGATGTTCTCACCGCTGCTTATTTTATCTACCGTATGTCTTCTTGTATTCTTGGAACAACACCCTGCTTGGCACTCTCCATGTGTCCCCTACACAATTTTTCCATCGGGTATTTGTATGTGTATGTTTTGTCCATATTCATCGCCCTCGTCCTAGTAATATCGACCATTGTACTTGCAAGTGTGTTTTCATAGGTTACTCAACCACACAAAAAGGGTACAAATGTTTCCATCATCTACCAAGAAACTCTTTGTTACTTTGAATGTCACTTTCGTGAATGTAATGCTTACTATGAGACCTCACTTCAAGGGGAGTCTATACCTTTGAAAATGAGCTCCCATACTATTCCTCTACTTGTTCCTCCACCTCATGCTCCCCCGATTCTTGGTATTCCCTACCATTCCTCCACATATACTACGCATTCTTCTACCTTACAAGTTTATACCCTGCGCAATAAGGGGACCGACACGCATAGTCATTCCATGATACTAAAACAATCACGGGATCCTTTTTAGGGCTCGTTGATCTATCCATTGCTCTCAGGAAAGGTATTAGAACATGTACTCAACATCTTTTATCTCATTATGTCTCTTACGACTGTTTCACAACTTCTCATAAGACCTTTGTGTCTTCCCTGACTTTCTTTTCCATAACCTCATCTTGGCAGGATGCCCTTGGAATTTCTAAGTGGCTGTTGAAAGTGGGCCCATCGACCTTAAAAGGTCAAAGCCGACCATATAAAGGTCAAGACCCGGGCCCACAACCTGACTGCAGTCGGTGCACCCCAACCCGCTCTCCGCCTTGGATATAAACCGTGCGGTGGGTTGTTGAGGCTGAGAATCATTCCTAGGAAAGTGGGTTGTCGATTCTCGGCCTCAACAACCCGTCACACGGTTTATATCCAAGGCGGAGAGCGGGTTGGGGTGCATCGACTGCAGTCGGGCTGTGGGCCCGGGTCTTGACCTTTCTATGGTCGGTCTTGACCTTTCTATGGTCGGTGGGCCCACTTTCAATAGTGGCAAAATGCTATTGAGGAGATGGCAACTCTTGAAAAGAACTGTACATGAGATTTGTTTCGTCTTCCTCAAGGGAAAAAATGTTGGGTGTAAGTGAGTATTCTCTGTCAAACAGAACTCTCAAGAGGTTGTTGAAAGATGTAAAACTAGGCTACTGACAAGTGGTTATACTCAAATCCCAGAGATTGAAAATCAGGAAACCTTTGCCTATATGACAAACATGAACTTTATAAGAGTATTATTATCTTGTGCTGTTTGCAAGGGATGAGACCTCAGCCAGCTAGATGTGAAAAATGTGTTTCTCCATGAGAGCTTAGAAATATAGGTATACGTAGATCCTTCGCCCTGCCTTGCCCTTAAAGGGTCCAAAAGAAAAGTTTGCAAACTAAAGAAAGTAGAATATGGGCTGAAACAATCTCCTAAAGCTTGATTTGAGAGATTGCACAAAGCCATGACATCCTTTAGATACAATCAGAGCAATGCAAATTATACACTATTCATCAAGCACAAGGCAGGTAAACTTACCCACCCTAATTGTCTATGTTGATGACATTGTTATAATAAGGAATGATGCAAAAGGAACTTAGATACTGAAACAAGAATTGGTGACTTAGTTTGTCGTAAAGACCTGAGAAAATCCAGATACTCTTGTGGCAATAGTTGCGAGGTCAAATCATGATATCTTTATTTCTCAGAGAAAGTACAATGCATATTTTTGACAAGACATGGATGAATGGAAGTAGACCTGGGGACACTCCGATTGAAGAAAATCACAAATTAGGGAGAGATCGTGGGGAATCAATTGAAGATATCACTAAATTTCCAAGATTGGTAGGAAGATTGATCTATTTGTCCTATACACACCTTGACATCTCTTATGTTGTGCGAGTAATCAGTCAGTACATGTACTCGTTAAAGACTCGCCACATTAATGTTGCCCAAATAACTCTAGGTCTCAAGTCCTCACCAGGAATGACATCTTATTTGATCCCAATACTGGACCGAAGATTGAATTTTATATAGATGCATATTGTGTTGGATTTACTGAGAACTGAAGATCTACCTCAAGATATTGTTTTCTAATGTGGTGGTGGTGGTGGTGGTGGGGGGGGGGGGATCTTGTTACTCGGAGGAGTAAAAACAACACATTGTTGCAAGATTAAATGCAGAAACTGAGTTTAAAGTTGTAGCCCATAGGGTCTGTGAAGGCTTATGGTCACACTTTTGATGAATTACCTAGGGCTTAAAGATTAGAGGCGCAAACGAGTCAAGCTCGATTTGAACTTGGCTAAATTTCTCCAGCTCAAGCTCGAACTAATCATTTCGAGCTAGAGCTCGGCGCGCTCATTTTATCATAGCTCCGACTCGAGCTCAATTCCTACTTATCGAGCTCGATCTAGTGTTTTGAGCTCACGAGCTCGATTCGAGCTGCTCACGAGTTTTTTTAGCTCATGAGTCTTTATGTATATTTTAAATGTAGAAATAAGCTCTTGAATAACAATATGTGAGCTCGAGCTCCACAAGCTCAAGCTCGAGTCGAGCTTTTTTTGAGCTGGCTCATCGAGCTTTCGAGCCGACTCAATTCAACTTGCACCTCTACTAAATATTAACCCATCAGACTTTACTGTGACAACAAAGACACTATCAACGTCGCTCACAATCTTATTTAACATAACTGCATCAAGCACATTGAAGTAGACAGACATTTCATCAATGAGAACATTGAGAAAAAGGTCACGTGTACACCCTCCGTTCCTTCTAACAAACAACTTGCTGACATTCACAAAAGGGTTGAGTGGAACCGTCTTTGAAAAAATTGTTGGTTGTTTGGTATTATCAACATTTCACTCACAACTTGAGGGAGAGTGTTATGATTTATGTTGCACATATTTTTTGTATCCCCTCATGTTACATCCATCTATATGTATAAAGAGAAGATAAAAACATGAATTAATTGAATTGAACTTTTTTTCTTTCTTTCAACATAATATATCTATACTACATTAAAAGAGAAAAATACTCTTTGGTTAAATATTCATTTTCCCATTTACCCTTCTTTATTAAAAAAAATCCAGTTCTTAATTTTTTTTATTTTAAAAAATGTGCTCTCTTATAAACAAAGACCTCTACCTACAATAAAAATTATGTTCGTAAACTCCTATGCACACTGTAAAAATGAGCGACGGACGTACAACAGTTATGGGTTTGTGAGCGGAGGGAGCGCCGTTGTGGCGGGACAATATCGCGCGGGGCACCCCCCGTGCATTATCGCAATTGAGGTACTGTCGCGGTTGGTCATAGAGGCGTAGCCCTGTGCCCGTCACTCGTATATATATATATATATAATAGTAATGTATTATATATAATATGTATATAATATATTAAATTCATCCGACTGCACACATTTATTTTTTATACATAATATTATTTGTATTACTTTTATATTTAATACAAATTTAAATAATCGCATCCAATTTATCGTGGCAGTATCGACTAATGTATCGGTGCAAGTGCAATATAAAAACCAATATTTTCAAAAACAATACAACAACAACAACACTCAAGCTTTTATCCCACTATAGTGGGGTCGGCTATATGGATCCTTTGTCGTCATTGTCCCCTATCTTTTGTCATAATCTCACTAATGCCTGAGTACATCATGTCTTTCCTTATACTTTCATTCCAAGTCTTTCCTAATATTTTCCAATGTTGCAGATGTCGGATGTCGGGGACACGTCGGTTTGGGTTTTCATGTCGGTTTTTTATATATCGGGGGATATATCAGGGATATTTCATATATCGGATTTTAATATTTAATTAATTATATATCGTCTCCTCACTGATTGGATTTCATATATCGTCTCTTCACCGATCATCCCGGTTTGACTTGGGGCGAATTTAAACGGTTCTGCAACTTGCGATTTGGTCCTTCAAGGTACAAGGCTTGCACTCAACCTGTTCTTATTGGATGTAGTTGAGCCATCAGAGTTTGATTGTGCAGCTAAAGAAAGGGATGCTCAAGATGTTCAAAGGTCCAAAAGAAGAGAAAGGGAAGGCAATATGCACTCTGAGGAGTATATATCAAAGAAAAGGAAAGCTCAAGCCAGGAATCCTGATCATGAACAATGTAGTGATGATTCAAGATCTATCATCATGAAAGTCTGGGTCAGTTATGGTCAGATCAGAAAAGATATTGACAAAATCTATCCTTCTGAAGAGTGAATCAAGCACCTGGAGAGGTCTCTCAGGCAAAAGATTATCAAAGAAAACTTGGACAGGCAGAACCCCATAAGAGTTCCATCCAACTATATTCCAAAGCCACTCAAGTACTTTGAAAGGCAAAGACAGAAGGAAATGAGAGCTGAGAAGAAAATCAATGATTAGATGAGACTGAGCTTAGAATATGATGTTTATGTTATTTAAAAACTTAAACACTTTGGCCTATTTCAATATGTACTCATATATATCTGTGTTGAAACTTTTATGAAATCAATTTTCTCCCGCTCTTTTGAAATTGTTTATCTTTGTGTTGTTATTTTGTTTAATGCCTATATGCATCTTATCATCAGCATAGTTCTGAATTCTTCAAATAGGAGGAGATTGTTGGGAATAAGCTCTCAATATTCCTAGATGTGAAGAAGTGCATCATGCAATGATAAGTGCATCATGTATTTGATGTATTTCTATTTACATGTTTGAAGGCTCAATAGTTATTGTTGCTTATTAAACTCAATAGGATAAGAGATAAGTTCATACCCAATTTGAACTAAAGTATAGCTTAGATTTGGTCTAAGTGCTATTTTGAATAGTTCTAACTTATACCGTTTTGATGGGTATAAAGAACAAAGCGATACCGTCCTGATGGATAAAGAGAACAAAATGATATCGTTTTGTTAGAAGATTTCACAACGATAGATTACCGTCTTGTTGTCCGGAATGGAGGGATTTAAAATCTGCGTGGCACCAAAAGCATATGTCACATCTGTGATTTGTGACAGATGGTTTGACTTATTCTCTAAAGTGTTTTTGACCGTTTGAGAAGTAAGATTTATAAAAGTCAAGAGATGGACTTTGTAAGAAGAAGAACTCTCCAAGTAAAAAACCCTAATTTCTTACAACCGCCATCAAGCAAAAAGATAACAACAACAAGCTCATACAGAAGAACTTTGTGATCCTTGTGCTGCATGGTTGCTCACACAGCAAATCAACAGGAAGCTCATTTTCCTGTTGTAGAAGAAGAAGATCAAGCTATCTCTTTATTCAAACTACTCAGCCATGAACCTGCTATCAAGATCAAATCAAGTTCATTTAGGTGCTGTGAAGAAAGCTTTCCCTCTGGAAAGCGAGAGCGAGCGACGAATGAACCCTGCAAATCACAATATTTATCTAACAAACTACCGCAATACAATATACCCAAACAAATATGAGATCCAATCTAATATAAATATGCTGAAATAATAATCCAATACAATGAAATCTCACCAAATAGTGGGCTGACCGAGACACTGAAGATTCTGGAGCCGGATGCGTGGATCGGCGATCGAAAACTGGAACCGGCGGCGTGGAAAACGATGTAGGTGACTGTCCTCGACGATGGAAGGTAGAATCAGGCCGAAAATGAATAGATCCGACTATGTCGAGGCAGATCCGAGCGGTGGGAGGTAGATCGGGCAGCGGGAGGGCTGGAGGTGGTTCCACGGATGAGGGGAGGCGACTGAGAGTGGCTGGTGGAGCAGGCTTTCAGGGGGGAGGGTGGCTGTAGGAGCAAGGAACGTTAGCAGCCAGGGAGGTAGGGCTGATGGTAGCATAAATTCAGGGAGGGAGGGCTTGGCAGTTTGCTGGGAGGAGGGAATATGGGGAGGCGTTGGTGGATGAAACCGAAGGGAGGGAATCTGTTGTTGTTGGGGTGGGAAAAACAAGGCAGGGAAGCCTGCTGGGAGGGAAAAACAGGGGGTGGTGGTGGATTTCTGGCTGGGGCGCCTGACAGCAGCAAAACAGGGGAGGCGACAACCACCAAAGCAGCCGGCGGCTGTATGGGTACATGGAGGTGGAAAAAACTTTAGGGGTGAACAATGAATTTCATTTTTTATTAGTAAAAATGAATAGAAAACATGGTTTTCTGACAACCACTGTGGCTGGAGTTTGGGGGTTGTAGGGGGCTGTGGGAGGGAGTTTGGGAGGGAGAAAGGGGCATAGGGTTAGGGGTACCTTGGGGAAGAAGATAGACACCTAAGAGTCGTCACCTAGGGTTCCACGGAGTCGGCACCGCCGAGGGATCACCGGATTTCAGGATTTCTCTTCTCCAAAATCTGCAATGCCTCAAATGAGCCCCTAAGCGGTCTATTTATAATAAAGAGAAGATTAGGGCATCCCACATCAACGACTATGATTGGCCGGAGGTGGGACCACCTAAATACATCAAAATAACTGCAAATAAAATAAACTAATATATGAAATTGATTCGCAACGCGAATTCAGATGTATCCACAGAGTCTGATCGTCGATCCGGGCACGCCATATATGAAAAGTCTCCAATTGGCCCTAAACGGTCCCCAAAACTCGTCATCCACTACAAGTGCTCTTCTATGCTCCGCATCAATCTCCCCGGCGTGAAAGAATTCATCTCCCGATGAATATGGATCAAAATTCTCTCGCTGCATGCCAGACAAAACTCAAAGAAGTCCACCAAAGGTCGCCCAAGTGTCGTCGTTGGAAAAGTGTCCGCGCCAATCAACTCCCCCTGACTGAAAAACTGTCATCTCCAGTGAATGAAGACGGTTGTGCATAAGTCGAAGTCCAGGGGCGAATCAATCAAGCTCTGCTACTAGTACCCAGGTGCCATCAATGCCTGTAGAAGGAATGTACTGACGACGTCTGGACTCCATGATGCTCTCAACGCTCAACTCACGAGTGGTGGATCCCGGTGCGATCGGCGGCGCCGTAGGTAGAACCAAAGAAAACGATTCCCCAGGTGGGTGAGTGTCAGAAGTGGGTGAGTGGAGGTGGCCAAAAGACGTGTGTGGGTAATGAAGGTGGCAAGAAAATGGGAATGTAGGCGTGGGCGGTTGGAAGTCCCCACTGCTAGGGTCCACATACTCACGAGGCTCGTAGTACGACGTCATATCTTCAACACTAAATACCAGGTGGATGCCCATACTTGCAGGGATCCATTCGCCTAACGCTCAGGCTTTTAACAAGCCTCGCACGGAGCCTCACAACGCAGATTCTCACCATCACCTGCTTGCCTGCATGAAATACCTGCTCTTGTCAGTGAACATCCGCATGTGATTTATAAAATTTATTATCATTATGGATTTTCCGTCGGACCGACTCATGTGACACATGCAAATGATGAACACATAAATCAACCGACTCATGCAGATAATGCAAATGACGGATGAATGACTCAACAAACTCATGCAAATAATGCAAATGATGCGAATAAACACGATACACAACATGCTCTCTATGAGAAAATCTAATGACCTGGAAATCTAATAAAGGAGGTGGCCTATCGGGAGACTCTCTCGGTGGAGTGTAGAAAAACTCATCCCGTATGAGACAAGTGCTCAGATGACCATGAGAGACAACGATACTCAAATACGAGCTCTTAAAGAGCCAAATGTCTCTCGAGAAACGTAGCACATCGGGGGGGGGGGGGGGGGGCTCACCAGGAGGTGTGTAAGAAAAGTCATTGCTAATGCGATGACCACCTGAATGAAAATCGTAAGCACCAACTAGAAGACATAACTCTCGAGTGTGGTGCATGCCCCCGAAAAGAAAGAACTCGTCTGGTGGCTCAGCAGGTGGTGCGTCCCAAAATTCATCTAGAGTGCAATACGTCAACCGGTGGCGCCCTAGACACTCAATGCTCCACACAATATTCATTCTCTGGGGCTAGGACAGAGACTATAATGGAAGAGGCGCCAATAACTCAGAACTCGTAAACAAACGACTTACCTGAATCGCATCCTCACTCGTATGTGGCGGATCATCTGGGGGCTCAACTGGGGGCTCGTGATAGAACTCGTCACTAGCGTCGTGGTCCTCCAGATGAGTACCATCGTGAGGGGTAGTGTCCCCGTGAATGAGTGACATAGTCACTACGAGATCAGTACCAGCCTCTGGGCTCTCGGTCGTGATGTGTCTAAGGGCAATGACCATGGAAGAGCGACATAGGCCTACACTCAAGAATGGCTCCGTGTGTGTGGTGTCAGAAAATGGGTTTGTGGTTGGGGTGCTAACAAGCCTGGTGGATGACAGAGGAAGAGGTGTGGGTGAGGGACACAACACTGCATACTCAATAGGTCGTCCATGCTCTCTCTCAGTCGGGGTCACAAGAGACTGGTCAGAAACAAGAGATAGGTCACTCACTGGCTAAACACTTCACTGAGGTGAGAGTAATCCGCATCAGGTATCACTTCTGTCGTGGCTGATAGGATAGTGGTAGACATCGTGGTGACCTCAGTATGGGAGTGACTCGTACCGCGGAGGTCATGGTGAGAACCCTATCGATCAGCTCTGGCGGATCTCAATGACTGTTCATAACGAAGGGCGAGCTGATATGTCTATTCGAGGGACTTCAAGCGATGATAAACTACTTTAGTACGTATGTCAGACCGAAGTCCACACCGAAATCGGGGAATGGTCATGGCTGGGTCCTCTCGGATATCACTCCTCACAACAAATCATCGAAGCAATCCATGTACTCAGCGACAGGCATGGATCCTTGCTGAAGGGAAAATAATTGGTCGAGCAAGCTACTCCGATATGACGAATGCAGATACCTCTGACACAAAGTACGCTTTATGTCCACCCAACTGGTGATGCGATGTAGACAGTCTTGCTCGCGGATCCTCTCTATGCTGGCCCAATATGCCCTCGACTGATCTAAGAGTATAAGTTTCACAAACTTGACGCGACGCTCACCGAATACCTCAAAATGATCAAAATAATACTCCATATCCACGAGCCAATAACTGAAAGACTCGGGACTCGATGAGCCGTCAAAGGAAGGGGTATCTGTACGAAACTAACTCTCAAGATCTCTCTCGGAACGACTATTCTCATTATAATCATTCTTAAGGTACCCGAGTCGTGTCGAAGGATCAACACGATCCGCTCGCGTGTACGATAAAAACGACGAAAATCATCATAGTAATCGTCTCTAGCATAGTGGGGTCGTGTCGGTGGGTCAACACGATCTCTGAAAGTTGTGTACTGTGATCGAGAATGATCGTCGTAATATTGTGAGGATCTCCCCGATAGGGTTCTGTAAGAGCGGGTGCAAGTGGGCTTGAGACCTCTAAATTGAGGTGGATAATAATTATGACATCTAGACATAATGAAAAACCTATAGACTCTACGACTGCATATCAAAAAGTACGTCAACCTCGCTTTGATACCGATTGACGCAGGAGGAATCTATAGGCGACGGGAAACTCAGTGACCTAACCCCTACATGTTTTGCAAATCTGACGGCTAAGTCACAAACTAGATAATTAAATTAAACATCCCACGCAGATAATTTACAACAAGACGAAATATTTTATTAGGTCAAAAGCAAGCTTAGGCTTTCCTCCGCGTGGAGGGCCAAAGCGAGAGCGAGCGGCGAATGAATCCTGCAAATCACAATATTTATCTAACAAACCACCGCAATACAATATACACAAATGAATATGAGATCCAATCCAATATAAATATGCTGAAATAATAATCCAATACAAAGGAATCTCACCAAATAGTGGGCTGACCGAGACACTGAAGATATCAGAGTCGGATGCGTGGATCGGCGATCAAAAAGTGGAACCGACGGCGTGAAAAATGATGTAGGTGGCTGTCCTCGACGGTGGAAGGTAGAATCGGGCTGAAAATGAATAGATCCGGCTATGTCGAAGCGGATCCGGGAGGTGGGAGGTAGATCGGGCAACGAGAGGGCTGGAGGTGGTCCCACAGATGAGGGGAGGCGGCTGAGAGTGGCTGGTTGCAGCATGCTTTCAGGGGGGAGGGTGGCTGTGGGAGCAAAGAACGTTAGCAGCCAGGGAGGAAGGGCTGATGGCAGCATAAATTCAGGGAGGAAGGGCTTGACGGTTTACTGGGAGCCTGGGAGGAGGGAATAGGGGAGGCGTTGGTGACTGAGGCTGAAGGGAGGGAATCGGCTGTTGTTGGGGTGGGAAAAACATGGCAGGGCAGCCTGCTGGGAGGGAAAAACAAGGGGGTGGTGGATTTCTGGCTGGGGCGCCTGGCAGCAGCAAAACAGGGGAGGCGACAACCACCAAAGCAGCCGACGGCTGTATGGGTACAGGGAGGGGGAAAAATTTTTAGGGGTGAACAATGAATTTCATTTTTGAATAGTAAAAATGAATAGAAAACATGGTTTTCTGGACAGCTGCTGAGGCTGGATTTTTTGGGCTGTAGGGGGCTGCGGGAGGGAGTTTGGGAGGGGGAAAAGGGGCTTAGGGTTAGGGGGTACTTTGGGGAAGAAGATAGACACCTAGAAGTCGTCACCTAAGGTTCCACAGAGTCAGCACCGTGGAGGGATCGCCGGATTTCGGGATTTCTCTTCTCCAAAATCTGCAATGCCTCAAATCAGCCTCTAAGCGGTCTATTTATAATAAAGAGAAGATTAGGGCATCCCCCATCAACGATTATGATTGGCCGGAGGTGGGACAACCCAAATACATCAAAATAACTGCAAATAAAATAAACTAATATATGAAATTGATTCGCAACGCGAAACCGGACGCATCCGCGGAGTCCGATCGTCGATCAGGGCACGCCATATATGGAAAGTCGCCAATTGGCCCTGAACGGGCCCCAAAACTTGTCATCCACTGTAAGTGCTCGTCTGTGCTCCGCATCAATTTCATTCATTCTTTTCCTCACATTGAGCAAGCTTTATACTTGCAAAGGTGGCAGACAATGTGGCTGATATAGAGATAGGATAACTTTGTCTAGGAGTGATATACTGCTTGATTACATTTAGGGTAGGTCCCATTGGACCATTTTATTTGATTTACTGCATATCGGCTCGTGTTATCTGATAGGTGGAAGATGTTGGCACAACAATGATAGAGGTAGATTCTAGCGTTGTAATTTGAACACAATCTGAACAATCCACACAGATCCTATCAAAGGAGTACAACAATCACCTGCTGCAAAATAAATCACAAAGGACATCCAACATTGAAGGAGTGCTCCAGAGCATGAATATGGGCAAGTTAATTCATGTCCGGAGTACTCGGGGCAAGAGTTAGACGCTGAAGCTCTGCGGGAAAGTACACTAGAATTTCCTCCTATTGGAGGTTGTTGTGACATTAGACTTGTGATTGTTGTACTTCTATTGGAGATTGTTGTAACAATAGGAGATGCAGGAAAATTGGCTTTACCATCTATCTTTAGAATTTCCTCCTTTCAACTGTGTCAGTGGTCCTCTAATGATTTTGCAAAATACACCAATATAGAGTCACTATAATTTTCTACTCTATGTCCATGTAAACATAACAACGGCTGAAATAAAGAATTGCTTGCTTACTGAAATTGAAGTTGGAAGAGTTTAAGGTTTATTGTCTTGTTTGTGTGGCGTGTCAATTTTAGCTTTTATTGTTAGTTTCTCCGTTGAATTTAATCTAAATACGAGAATGAGATCCACATCATAGATATCAGACCTGTATGCCACTACTCTTTAATAAAGTGCATAAAACTTTAGTTTAGTAGTTTTAAATGGATACCAACTCTCATGCATTTGTTTTGGCTTTCTGTAACTTCATTTTTATTTTCAAATGTTGAATGCATTATTCAAACAGTAGCTGCTTGAAATGATCATGGTGTTCTTAGTTCTTTAGATTTCTTATGTTGATTTCTTAATGTTTTCATGTGTTTACTTGGGATCTGTCTCATGAAGGTGATTTATTGAAGCTATTAGATTATTCTTCCTCCGAAGAAATATTACCTACCACATATGGATGCTTGAAGCCACCCCTCGGGAAACATCGATTGAAGGTTTTCGTGTATTATCTTAAGATTTCCTGTACTTGATGTTATTATATTTTCTTTTTCAGACCATATTCTTTATATCTTTTATTCCTTTTAGGAATATTTGACATTTTTGTCAGTCCTTGTCATAAGCTGATATGTACCGTGGTAACCTATCTAGAGTTAGTAGCATCTGGTTTTGATATATTTAACTTCTAAGTTTAGAACATTATATGCATTTTTATTATGTAAATTAGTTTCAATTTTTTGACTCGAACAGTAAAAATTATAAGATAGTTACCTGATAAGCTCCTTCAAAACCAAATACTACTTGTATATGGGATATCATCGTCATTAGCTTTATCCCGGCTATTTCCATCAACTTGGGTACTTAAGGTGTTCAACTCTGTGTTACGTAAGCATTTTTGTAAAATTTTAGTCATTTTTCTTTGCTCACCCCTTTTCCTCCTTAATCATTGTTTTTAAGTTCTATGTATGTAATGTCACCGTCTATCTTTATTATGCAAATTCAAACTATCTAAATTAAAATTTTACTGTCTTAAACTTGTTATCTGTGAGCTCTTTGTTACCCTGTACTAGTATCTATATAACATAGGTAGTTTAATTCAATATATTTGGATTCCTCATTGTGCTTCTGAGATGCTACTTCATTTTGATTATCCAATCTTAATTCTAGAAGTAGTTTTCCTCAGAGATATTTCTGGTGGTTTTAAACTATAAAAACAGCATCCAAAAGACTAATATAAAAAGGAAAAAATACTACACTATTGTCTAACCACAGCAGAACAGAAAAAGGACTGAAATTTGTAGCAGGATCAAAATCGAAATCACCTGAGTATCAGACGCAAGAGAGGCTATGAGCGGAGAGTAGAACTGAGTTCCTCTAATAATCCAAAGTGCAGAGTGGCCCCGTTTCATGGAAGAACATAAAGAAAAATGCATAAAAGAAGAGACAACTGTTTGGAGAATAATTCATGGGCTGCTCTTTCATTCAATTTGAAAAATATTAATACTTAACATACAATAACTTATTAAGATAAACAACTCAAAACTATTTAAGTTGAATTTTAAAACTGAACTTAACACCTTTTAAATTATATCTACAAAATACCAAGCTTCATCCTGATCTGGTTGAAATTTTTAGTATTCAATGTTTTGGTGAAAATATCCGCAATTTCATCTCCAGTATGACAAAATAGAACAACTTAAATATCACTAACAAGATCCGGATGGAGTGCTACTTCATGTGAACACACTTGCTTTTCCCATGAAACATTGGGTTCTTTGTAAGAGAAATAAAGACTTGTTATCACAGAGAAACCTTTTGCCAATTGCATGAGAATTCTTCTCACTCTTCTAAGATCCTCTGTAACCAGATAACGAAATATATTATGCTTCAATTGTAGAGAGCATTGCAATCTTTTGCTTCTTAGATTGCCAAGAAACTTCACCTAAATCAAGATGTTACAGGCTCGCCGTATCGAGTAGATAGGGTTGCCGGAGGATGGACAGAGGCGAGGGATTCTGTGGAGCCGGAACCACGACAGCCTAAGCGGGGTGTGCTTGGAGAGAGAAAACTACCACAATCTCATTCAAGATAAGGGAAATAAATTTGGCTTCTTGGATACCTTCATACAAACAACACATGCATTTAAATAAGCTACAAAACCCATAATGACTAACTCTTAACTAATGACATCTTAATGGCCTGACATTAATAAAATGACAATAATAAAAGACATTAAAAGATAACAATAACTAGGGTCGTCTCCCTAGACCCATACCATCTCACTTGAACTTCAAATCAAGCTTGACCTCAATCTTGAAGAAGTTCGACGGATTTGATCATCTGGATCCTTTATTTTGGGCCAAAACAACTCCTCCATGCATCGCTGTAACATGAACTACAAAGATTGACAAACCTTCATTGTGCTCACTGATGTCACAAATGATGGTGATGCTGTCAGCGGTTTGTAGCGTGCGTGGCGAGATGATCAAAGAGGAGATGACAACATAATCTCTAGATGATTGAAGTAATGGTAGAGAATAATCCACAGATGTTCGTTGATTGCTCAGAACCATATAGATTTTTGTGCGAGTGAGATGAGGGTCATCAACGATCTTTGCACAATTAGTATGTGGCTGCGGGGTGTTCTTCTGAATGAGAACAACAATAGGTGATTATTGCTGGACTTGTCAAAATATCAACAACTTTCACTTTGTCGGGTAGGGGTGTCAGTTGTGTGAGGAGCAGTTGTATACTTTTTTTGTGCAATGATCATGTCGTCAAGTAGGGCGATGATGACAGTTGCGATTAACGACCATCGTGGTATCCAAAACATTTTGGCGGGCCGTCTCAGATGTCTTTTGTTAGAAGAAAAATGTAATTAATTACCAAATAAAGTGATCATTTAATTAATATTTTTTAAAATAAATAATTAATTAATCAATTAGTTGATTAATTAATTACAATTGATATGCAGACAACGACAGATTTTAACACGGGGCTCGACAGATTTTAACACAGGGCTCGACAGGAGCCCACACGATTAAAAAGAAGGGGTTGGCGATAGGCTCGAAACATGAAAGGGTCATCTTCTTGCGTGGGGCTCAAATGCATGAGTCTGGCTGCTGCTTTTTCTATGTGGATTCAACGGTCATGAAGGAAGAGCTGGTGGATCGATATAGAAGCTTGTTGGCTTGATATGAGAGGACCATGATGAAGAGGGTAGGGAGTTGCTGCTACGACTGAAGCTCGACGATGCACGAGCCTCAATTTGACACGCATGGACACTAGGGTTCGATCGTGTACAAGGAGGCGTTGTGCTGGATCAGAAGTGGACGACGACTCAATTGTGCGATGCTACAGTTTGTTTTGTCACAAGTCGCAATTGACAAAGTTGGAGGCGCGGACGACGCGCGGAAGCAGAAGTTTTCTGCATTGGGGCTGTAGCTGTTCTACGGAATCACAACCTCAGTGGATTGGGCGGAGGTGGCGTGCTGACCGTGATGTGAGGGCTTTGTTTTGCGGGTTGTTGCTGGATCGGGAGGAAGAGTGGAGGAAAGATGTGCGATTCGCGAACTCTACAAATGGAGTGGCTCAATATATCTTTTGTTCTGCGACTGTGAAGGGCTCTGGATGATGTTGAGCTCTAAGGAGGCTGTCTGCTTCTTGCAGGAATGTTGCTGGATCAGGCGGAAAAGAGGAGAACCAAAGTCAGCATGGTGAAGATAGAGGAAGGATGGATATGATACCAAGTTGTTACGAGCTTGTTGTATCAAGTCGGTAGGGTTGCCCGAGGATGGATGGAGGCGGGGATGACGGTGGCGAAGGATAATATGGAACCGGAATTGTGCCTCCATAAGCAGGATGTGCTCGGAGAGAGAGAGAGAGCTACCGCAATCACGTTCAAGATAAGGAAAGTCGATTTGACTTCTTTGATACCTTCATACAAACAACATGTCTTTAAATATGTTACATGACCCATAATGACTAACTCACAACTAACATCTTAATGCCTCAACATTAATAAAAATATAATAATAAAAGATATTAAAAGATAACAATAATTAGGCCCATCGCCTGAGGCCAATAACATAAGACTGAAAACAAAGCTAGATGTGCTCCTATTGTCTTCAAAATTTATTCCCCGATCACTATCATTGTACCCGATCAGACTCCAGTTTTCAACACTACCATATTGAATACCATGATCAATGATTCCACTTAAGTAACACAATATTCTTTTACCATATTCCCAATGTCGCTGCTTGGAGTTCCCCATGGTTTTGCTTACCAAACCAAAGTCAAACGCAATATCAAATTTAATTTCAGTCAGTACATATGAGAGCATATTATCTTATTCTATTGCAGCTCAACTTGCCATTTTCTCTTTCAGGTTGTGGAGTTCATTTCTATTTTATTCACATTAGGAAGCGAAGATGCTGAGAAGGAACTTATCCGCGTAGGATCCTTAAGACATGTTATGGATTTGTTTTTTGCGTAAGTAGCTGGATATCCCATCTCCCACAGCCTACCCACAAACTAAAAAAAAAGAACCTCACCAGAGATGCACATTTCTGCTACGATTTTACCTTTTTATGGCCATTTTAATCTTTTCATTGCATGTAGGTACCCTTATAATAATGTTTTACATCACCAAGTGGAGAACATCATAAGCTCATGCTTAGAAAGTAAAAGAAGTTCACTTGTCGAACACCTTCTCCATGAGTATGACATTGTTAGCAACATTCTTAAAGTAGAAAGGCTGCCAATTCTACTGACAGGATTCAACAAGGTGAATTTTCTTTAGTATTTTTACTTTTCCTTCTAAAAACTAAAGTTCAAACTGAGTGATTTGGGGATATTGTGGCATTAACTCTCTTATTGCAGCCAACTGTGCCAGCACCGGGAAGATCACCTCCAAAAATTGGCCATATGGGGCATTTGACTCGCATATCTAACAAGCTTGTACAGGCAGCAAATGCTAATGAAATATTGCGGACAATTTTGCAGGTAAATATCAGCTGTTGTGCACTTTCTTGTCAAGTGAAGATCTTTGCTTGCACATTGGTGTTTATGTGCTTTATTTAAATCCTTGTACACTTGACGTTATCTGGTTTTGACCTGCCTATTTTTTGTGCTTTATTTAGTCTAGTTTGGTGACTCCATGCAAAGATTACACCCTCAAATGTAAATTAAATGACAATGACGATGGTGATCAAACTGTATTGCATTCCTTTTTTGTAAGGGGCATTGTGTGATGCAACGAGATTGAGAAGATCAAAGAGAGTTGCAGGGAAATCTTATATAGACACAAATAACAAAGTCTCATGTTTGTTACTGAATCTTCAATCATCACGGTGCTAAACTTCGGCATTTGTAATAGAGAAATTCCAGAGAAGAAAATATGTTTTTTTTTCATATATCCTTTGTTTATAGAAATAGAGTTACATGGTAAAATTGTTAGATATATATGATAGATCTAGCTTAGGCTTACCTTGGGTGCTGTGATCACCCTCTCATGTATATGTATATATACCCCTATTGTTGATGTGAATAGCAACTTCGATCCTATTCTATCATTGTATCAGAGCATTAGGTTTTTAGTTGAGTCCATATTATCCAGCTCTGTTTGTGCGCTCCTCTCGTCGCCAGACTCTTTTGTTACTTTATGTGGATGATATGATTATTACTGGTGATGATCCTTCTCATGTGACATTCGTCAAGTATCACCTGCAGCAGCAGTTTCAGATGACTGACGTGGACAACAAAAATACTTCTTGGCCCTTGAGATCAGCTCTATAGATCGCGGTTTTCGGCTCTCTCAGCAACTTTTCACATCAGATATCTTAGCTCAGGCTGCTCTCACTCACTCTTGCACAATGGACACCCATATGGATCTTCACCTCTAGCTACGTCTGGATGATATAGTTTCACTATCTGATCCTGCTCGCTACTGCCACCTTGTTGGGAGTCTTGTCTATCTCACCATTACTCGGACCGACATTGCTCATGATATTCATGTGTTGAACCAGTTTGTTAGTTCCCCTAACTCTGTGATTTATGGTCACCTGCTACGGCTCCTGCGCTATCTCTGGGCGACAACTTCTCGTGGTCTCTTCTTCTCTAGCTGTAGTTCTCTACAACTCCATGCTTACTCGGATGCTACCTGGGCTAGTGATTTGGTTGACCGTGGCTCTATCAATGTTTTCTGTCTGTTCTTGGGTTCTTCACTTATTTCAAGGAAATCCAAGAAACAGACGGGTGTTTCTCGTTCCAGTACTGAGGCTGAGCTTCAGGCCATGACTACCACTACTGAGGATATCATTTGGCTCCATTGTCTTCTTGAGGATCTTTGTGTCTTTTCTCTAGATCTCACTCCACTCTACTGTGATAACACCTGTTCCATTCAAATTACTCTAAACCCGGTGAAGCACTCACTCTTCAAGCATATTAGGGTGAATGATTTCTTCCTACGTTAGCACTATGGCCGTGACACTCTTGCTCCTTCCTTTGTTCCTTCCGAGCAGCAAATTGCAGATTTGTTAACTAAGCCACCGACGCGGACTTAACATGTCTATCTGTTGTCCAAACTCTTGGTGGATTATCCCCCATGAGTTTGAGGGGGGTGTTAGATATATTGTAAATTATATATATGATAAACATAGCTTAAGCCACCTTGGGTGTTGTGATCACGCTCTCATGTTCATGTATATATACCCTATTGTTGATTTGAATAGCAACTTCGATTCTATTCTATCAAAAATCAATGTCTGATCTTATCCCAACAAAATGAAAAATTATAATTCGGCCTTAATAAAGATAAAATCAATGTTTACTGTTATCTAAACCGAATAGAAAAATGTAGGCCATAATAAATAATGCCCAAAAATGATTTTATAAATTGTCCATTCAGCTTTTTTATTGTCTGATTTGATCCCTTGGATTTTCCCCATTGAAAATGGCCTTTTGGGGTTCAGCTAATCATATGATATTTTGTGCCAATTCCTCCAAAGCAACTAGAACTTTCCTCTGGGGACTAGAGTTCTGTAAAATCTCCAACTTGTCAGTACAACTGTAGCATTTTAGATGCTACTATAAACCCTAGTGATAAAAATAGATGCATATTCTGACCTGGATAAACTTCTCTTATGTAAACGAGTATTGGAGGCTTGAGGTGCTCCGATTTGACATTAAATTAGTATCAGATGCAGTTTCAAGATCAGGTTTGATGTAGGGTAGACTACGTTGGTGGACGACTAACATGCAACCCTAACGTGAAGTGCGAGGAAAGTATATCTACTACTATTGAATACTATATGACATGCGTGCAAAGCCTGACGGAGAAATCAAAATCAAATAATAATTAAGTAAATCTCACGCATATAAATTTTAAGCTAGACAAAATCATTTCTTTTGGCAAGCATCCTTAGGCTTTCCTCCGCACGAAGGACCAAAGCAAGAGCACACAGTGAATAATTCCTACAAATTACAAAATAATCCAGAACAAAACACTACGAAGCTATAGATCCAATTGAGCACAAGTCAATACTGAGAATAAAGGTCCATACACCGAATAAAATTCACAAAGTAGCGGAGCTGCTGTAGGAAGGGAGATCCGGCGAGGGGCGATGGTGCGGTAGCTGAAATCTGAGTTGTGGCGGTTTGATTTGGAGGGTGGGTGCTGGATTTGAGGGGAAGTGGCTGGTTTGGGAAGGTAGGAGGCTGGATATGGAAAGTAGGGGTTGAATGAGGGAAAGGCATAGGGAGGAGTGGACTACAGGGGGCTGCTGACTGCGAGGAGGTGCGGTTGGGTGGAGATTTGGGCGGTTGTGCTGTTGCAGGGGGACGACGGGCTTGGGGAGGGGTGGGCAGTGGTTTTTGGCTTGTTGGAAGGGAAGCAAGGTAGGGGTGGATCTGGTTTGTTTGTTGGAAAACAACAAGGATGTGGGTGGAGGCTAGGGCTTAAGGAGGAAATGAAGGTTAGGGGTAGGAAGATAACCACATAAAAGTCGTCACCTAGAGCCTCACAGAGTCGTCACCGTGAGGGGATCGCCAGATTTCAAAGTTTCTCTCCCAAAGCTGCAATAGCTTCCAAGCAGCCCCCACGTCTCTTATATATAATAAAACATAATTAAGGCACCCCAAATCAACAACTATGTGTCTTGGGATGCGGAGAGCCCAATAGTTGAAATCAAGTTGTTTTTAGTATATTTGTTTTGTATTTACCCATAAGGGTATTATCGTCTTTGTACTTTATTCCTTCACTTATATAAGTGTGGGATCTCTCTTATCTTTAATGATTAGAACCTATTCCTGGTTTTCCTACTTGGTATCAGAGCAAAAATAACCTAGCCGCCGCTCGCTCCCTCGCTCGTCGTCCTCACCGCTCGGCTTCGATCACCGCTCGTCCTCACCGCTCGGCTTCGTTGTCCTCCTGCTGCCCTTCTAATGTGGCTGTCGGGCGGCCTCCTAGCCACCGCCGGTTGCAGAGAAGGACGCCGCCTCCGTCCTTCCATGAAGCAGCCGGACCGCTCCACCGCCTCCCTAGCGTGCGTCGCCTCCTGCATCGGCTCTTGGCATCGTCTCCTGCCAGCGTCACCTCCCGCCTGCGCTGCTTAGAGTGTGTCACCTCCTGCATCGGCTCCTGCATCGCCTCCTGCGTCGTCTCCCGCATCACCTGGCCTGCTCCTGGTCTGCTCCTGGCCTGCTCCGCCACCGGATGCTGCTGCTACAGCCTCTTTCCCGGCTTTCTCCTGCTGCTGCTGCACAACTTCCCCGGCTTTCTCCGGCCTTCTTCTTCAGATCCAGCCCGACAACTCTCTCTTTTTTAGGATCTGATGTAACTGAGCCTCTCCAGATATGATCTCCCATTCCGCTGTTTCCCATGGATGATTCTTCGATTGGTGGCGGCTCCCCATCACCGAGTGTTACCTGTGACCATTGTGGCCGTCGGGCCATTCTTGGGAAGCGTGCTTCAAGCTTCATCCGCACCTTGCTCCACCTGGATACGTCTGTGGTCGTGGACGTGGGCGTGATTCTGGCCGTGGTGGACACCGCCAGACTGACACCCATTCTCATGATGCTGCTTACTCCACAGAGATTCAAGGGGGCCATCATGGCCAGCTCCCAGATCATTTCACCACGTCCGAATTGGATGCGCTCCGCCGTCTGCTACATTCTCAGTCTGATCCTACACTGAGTAGTTCCTCTTTGTTTGCCACTGCTGCGATGCCTAGTCCCCATGCTGCTGTGACTCCTTCGTCTGAGTGGATTATTGACTCAGGAGCTACTGATCATATGACCGTGTCCTCTACAGGTTTTTACTCCTACACACCCTTATCTGTTAAGGACAAGATTGTCTCCGCCAATGGCACCTTGTCTCCTATTGCTGGCAAGGGCAATTTCTCCTGCTCTTCTTCGCTTCCTCTCACTTCTGTTTTGCATGTCCCATCTTTTCCCCGCAGTTTACTTTCTATTAGCAATCTTACTAAATCTCTTAACTGTTCTGTAACCTTTTTCTCTGATTCTTGTATTTTTCAGGAACTGGGTACGAAGCGGATACTTGGCAGTGGTAGGAACCGCGGTGGTCTGTACTACCTGGATGCTACACCATCATCCCTTGCTCTGTCCTCTTCTGCTGTTACTGCTGCTGACGCTCGATGCTGGCACTTGCGTCTTGGTCACCCGTCTCCTGTTTATCTTCGGAAACTTTTTCCTACTTTATCTCAGTTTGTTTCTAGTTTTAAATGTGATGTTTGTGAAATGTCTAAACATGTTCGTCATTCATCATCACACTTATCTTCTCCTAGTAGTGTTCCTTTTTCTGTTATACATTCAGATGTCTGGGGACCTTCCCCAGTTGTTTCTTTGACTGGATATAGATGGTTTGTTACGTTTATTGATTGTTTTTCCCGTACTACTTGAGTTTATCTTTTAAAAAAAGGGCGATGTCGCCTCTGTCTTTCAAACCTTTCATAAGATGATACAAACTCAGTTCAACGGAACCATTCGTGTCCTTCGTTGTGATAATGGGGGCGAATATGATGATCGTGGTGTGTTTGGGGCCTACCTCTCGAACAATGGCATTATCCACCAAACCACGTGCGTTTACACTTCCACCCAAAATGGTGTGGCAGAACGAAAAAACAGGCATCTCCTTGATGTTGCCCGTTGCCTTCTCACCACCATGCACCTTCCGAAATCCTATTGGGGTGATGCCATCATGACGGCTACTCATCTTATCAACCGTCTCCCCTCGCGGGTTCTCGATTATGCTACACCTCTGGCTCGTCTTGCTTCTAAGACTGTTGTTCATACTTCATCTCTTCCTCCACGTATATTTGGGTGTGTTTGTTTTGTTCATGTTCACCAGCCACTTCGTGATAAGCTCGATCCTCGCGCTATCTGATGTGTCTTTCTTGGTTATTCTACCACCACCAAGGGGTACAGGTGTTATCACCCCCCAACCAGACATACTTTCTGTACCATGGACGTGACGTTCTGCGAGGACGAATCATATTACCTTGATTTGACTCCTTGTTGTCAGGGGGAGGAGGATGAGGTCATTGATACTGTTCCTCTTCTTGTCATTGGTACTGTTCCTCTCACTTTGATTCCTCCTACTTCCACTACAGATATCCCTCATACACCTTCCACTATGACATCCACTACAGATATTCCTCATACATCTCCTCATACACCTTCCACTATGCCATCCACTACAGATATTCTTCATACATCTCCCTCTCATCGCTCCTCTACCTCATGTATATCTTCGTCGAAAACCAGGTACACAGCCCACTGTCGCCCCGCTGCTGCCAATGCTGTCTTCAGACTCAGATCCTGATGCTGATTTACATGTTCCCATTGCTCGGCTACGTGGTAAGGCCTGGTGTACTGAACATCCCATTTCTAATCATGTTGTTTATGATCATCTCTCTAAGCTTCATCAGTCATTTATATCTTCCTTGTCCAAGATCTCTATCCCTAAGACATGGCAGGAGGCACTTTGCATCCTAGCATGGGCTCAAGCAATGAAGGAAGAAATGTCAGCTTTGGAGAAGAATCACACTTGGGATGTCACCTCTCTCCCTCCTGGCAAGAAACCCATTGGTTCAAGATGGGTTTTCTCAGTTAAGCAGAATCAAGATGGGAAAGTTGAGCGATATAAAGCTAGGTTGGTTGCTCGTGGTTACACTCAGACTCAGGGGGTTGATTACCAAGAGACCTTCGCTCCTGTATCAAAGATGGACTCTATCTGTGTGATTATATTTTGTGCTGCGATCTTAGATTGGGAACTTCATCAACTGGACATTAAAAATGCATTCTTGCACGGTGACCTCGAGGAAGAGGTGTACATGTCTTTCCCCCCAGGTTTTGTGAAGAAGGGGCAAAAGAGGTTTGTCTGTCGGTTATGGAAGTGCCTGTATGGGCTAAAGCAGTCTCCGAGGGCATGGTTCGACAGATTCCACAAGGCCATGATCAAGTTTGGCTACAAGCAGGGACACTCTGATCATACATTGTTTGTCAAGAGGAATGAAGGGAAAATTGTTGTGCTAATTGTCTATGTTGACGACATCGTGATCACCAGAAATGATACAGATGAAATCTCAAAGCTGAAGGGACTTCTCTCAGCCGAGTTCGAAGTAAAGGACCCGGGAAGGCTATGCTACTTCCTAGGAATTGAGGTGACCCGTTCTTACAAGGGTATCTTTATCTCCCAACGCAAGTATGTGTTGAACTTGCTGACAGAGACTGGCATGCTTGGGTGTGCCCCTGCTAACACACCTATGGAAGAGAACCATAAGATTGATCAGGACAGCAATGGTGATCGTACAGATGCTCCTAGTTATCAGAGGTTGGTAGGAAAGCTCTTATACCTCTCACATACTCGTCCTGACATTACATATGTTGTTGGGATCCTGAGTAGGTTTATGCATGCTCCAAGGGTCAGAAACCAGGAGGCTGCCTATCGTGTTCTCCGGTATTTAAAGAAGTCACCAGGACGGGGGGTGATGTTCTCGAAGAACAAACATCTGCGGATTGAGGTCTTCACCGACGCAGATTGGGCTGGATGTCATGATGACCGGAAATCTACAACAGGTTATTGCACCTTCATTGGAGGAAACTTGGTTACATGGCGTAGCAAGAAACAAAGTGTGGTGGCTAGATACAGTGCTGAAGCTGAGTACCGTTCGATGTCTCAGGGTCTCTGTGAAGGCCTTTGGTTGAGCATTTTATTGCAAGATCTCGGTCTTAAGGAGGAAACTCCCATATCCTTGTACTGTGACAACAAAGCTTCCATCAGCATAACGCACAACCCAGTTCAGCATGATAGGACCAAGCATGTTGAGGTGGATCGTCACTTCATCAAAGATCATCTTGACAAAGGAAGCCTAGTCACACCCTTCGTCCATTCTAGAGATCAGTTAGCCGACGTCTTCACCAAGAGTCTTGGCTCCGATGCCTTTACTGATGATATCCATAAACTCGGAATGATAGATATCTACCATCCAATTTGAGGGGGAGAGTTGAAATCAAGTTATTTTTAGTATATTTGTTTTGTATTTACCCATAAGGGTATTATCGTCTTTGTACTTTATTCCCTCACTTATATAAGTGTGGGATCTCTCTTATCTTTAATGATTAGAACCTATTCCCGGTTTTCCTACTCCAATTACACTAAATAAAACTAAAATGCAACAATATAATTTATGAAAATGTTGATAAATGATGAGTCAGACGCATCCGTGGAGTCGGATTTTTGATCCGGAGATGCCATATATGCTAGGTGGCCAATTGGCCCCAAACGGGCCCAAAACTCGTCCTCCGCCACAGAACCACGTCTCCATTTCGCATCAAGGTTCAACTTGATATTCAAATTTAGATTCTTTTTGAATTCAAATTCATCCACATATATTTGATGGTGAGTAGGACTAGTTCAATTCAATGGGATGGGAATTCATTACATTAGTTCTTATGCATGGAACATCAATAATTTATCTTGGAATTCAGTTATTATCGTTTAACTTGGTATAATCACAACACCGTCTCTGATTGACGAATCATTGAATTTTCTCTCCGCTTTGAGCGCCCCTTCAACGAGGTTGTCGTCTTTGTTGACAACCTTTCATGTGCACGTTTGATTGCTTCCTTTTAATTCCTCCTGCCCCTGTCTGCTTCATCACTTGATTGCTATGTTGACCCATCAAATTCGCCGAATATCAGAGCTCTCTTTCGTTGCTTCCAACCCCACCCTTGTATGTGAGCACATCGCCTATTGCAATTCACTCTGATAGTCCTTTAACAAAGCTTGGTTGCAGTGAGTTAGAAAGTGGTTGAGACTTGAATCAATCTTTAGAGCTTAAAAGAGCTAGACATAAGATGGAGTTCACATTATGGTACATTGTTAAATTTTATTCGTATGTTTTCATTTCTTATTGATGTTCTTGAGATTATCACAATTGATCGGGTGAATGGAAACCAAGAAGGGATGACAAATGCTGACACAAGGACAGATCTATAGGCGACAGGTAATCTGCGACCTAACCCTACATGATATGTAAATCCGACAGTTAAGCCACAGTTAAATAATAATTAAAACATCCTACGCAGATATTCAAAGCAAGTCAAAGATAATTTATTTAAGCGAAACAAGTTTAAGCTTTCCTCCGCATGGAGGGACAAAACACGAGAGCGCGACGAATAAATCCTGCAAATCACGATAATTATCTAAACAAACAACCACAGTACAAGATTCTCAAACAAGTATGAGGTCCAAACTAATAATAGTAATGCTGAAAATAAAAAGCAAATACAACAAAATCTCACCAAATTGTGGGTTGACCAAGAAACCGAAGAATCTGGAGCCGGATGCATTATGACTGCTATCTAACGTGGAACCAGAGACGTGAAAATGTCAACGATGGCTGTCCTCGGCGGTGGGTGGTGGAGACGGATAAAAAATGAGTAGATCTGGCGACGTATGGGTAGATCCGGGTGAGGGAAGGATGGATCCGATGTTTGTGAGCGGATATGGGTGAGGGGATGAGGGGAGGGTGAGGGAAAATGGCGGATCGGGGCTGCAATAATCCAGATCTGGACTGATCTGGATAGGGTGGTTGATTGGGTGGTTCCACGGGAGAGGAGGCGGTGGAGAGCAAAACCGGCGGCTGGAATTAGGACCGGCTACTGGGAAGGAATTGGAGGGGTGGCGGGTTGCTGTAGAGGGGTGGAGATGCGACAGCAGTGAGAGGGAGGGCTAGAAGTTGGCTGCGGCTTGCTGAGAGGTAGATAAAGGGGCCGACGGTGGTGTACAGGAAAGGGAAAACCTTAGGGGTGAACAATAGATTTAATTTTTGAACAGTAAAATCTGGACAGCAATATGTGGCCAATTTTGGAGGCTGTAGGGGGGCTGCGGGAGGGTTTTGGAGGGGGGAGAAGGATCCTAGGGTTAGGGGGTACCTTGGGGAGGGAGATACAAGTTTAGGAGTCATCACCTAGGGTTCCACGAAGTCGGCACCGTGGCGGGATCGCGGGAATTCGGGAATAGCTTTCTCCAAATTCTGCAATATCCTAAACCAGCCTCCTATTTATAATGAAATAAAAGCTAGGAAATCCCACCTTTAACGGATATGATTGGTCGGAGGTGTGACCACTCAAAATACACTAAAATAAACAAAAAATAATGAAGTAATACATTAAATCGATTCACAACGCGAATCTGAACACATCTGCGGAGTCCGATCGTCAATCCGGGTACGCCATATATGGAAAGTCACCAATCGTCCCTGGAGTCGGCACCTGCCCGCCACCCTAGAGTTCCATCATTGGGCTCACCATGGCATCGCGCCATGACGGCTTTATCAGGTCCGCGGACCGTACACCCCAACCCGTCTCCGGTCCCACCACAGGAAACCGAAAGGTTGTTGAGGTCGAGATTCGATCGCGAGACCTCCTTGATAAAGAGCTCTCAGGCGAGCTCTTTATCAAGGAGGTCTCGAGATCGAATCTCGGCCTCAACAATCTTTCGGTTTCCTGTGGTGGGACCGGAGACTGGTTGGGGTGTACGGTCTGCGGACCTGATAAAGTCGCCTTGGTGGGCCCCTGGCGGGTAGGTGCTGACTCCTATTCCACATCAAACGCTCTCATTAAAAATATTCTGACTTTTGATTTTGTATTTCTTATGCATTTGATGAAAATTATTTTGGCAAACACACATGACTTATCACAAGTATTAGAAAAGAAAGATCAAGATATTGTTACGTACTCAAGAAAGAACCCAGCAAGAGAGGGGCCGATAGAGGTAGGGAGAGGAAGGTGTAGGGTTAGAAAAGAAGATTGTTAGGGAACAATCCTAAATCGTATACATCCAAAGATAACCCTAATGACCCCATACATCCCCCTTTATAACTACAGGGGTGCAAATATCACCAATCCGGTGTGCCAATAGAAAAATAAAGACAATCTACAAAATAAAGATAAACATGTCCATCACACGTCTTCGCTCTCTTCCGCTCCAGGTGGAGTAGATGTTGGTGTCCTCCTACGCATGTAGACCCGTCACGGTGTCTCATTGACGTGCACTCCTGTAACAATGCCGCAGTCTGGAAAATGTGTTTTATCCTCAAGTCATTAATCGGCGAACTGGCGGTCGAAGTCGTCCTGGGGTAGCCACGCGGCGTCGGAGTCTGGATGATTAGCCCAAGTGACAAGGACCTCCTCTGAGGTGGGGTCGCCCGAAATGAGGCAATGGTGATCGATTTTCTTGGCCGGGTAGTACAGTGCCTCGCCTGAGAGGTCAACGTCAGTCGGGATGTGATCTGTGGTGGCATGTTCGCCCACCACATAACACAACTGAGAAACATGGAAAACTGGGTGTATGTGGCTCCCGACGGGGAGGTGGAGGAGGCAGGCGACCACGCCGACACACGTTAGTATCTTGAAGGGGCCGAAAAACTAGGGGATGAGCTTCTGGCAGGACCTGCGGTCCACTGACAACTGGTGCAGCTTGATGAACACCTTCTCCCTCACCCGAAAAGAAAGGTCGCGCCGCTTCCGGTCTGCAAAGTACGTCATATTCTGTTAGGCCCAACGAAGGTGGTGCTTTAGGTGGTCCAGTATAGTATCCCGGTCCTGCAGGGAGGTGGCCAGACTCCCTACCTGGCAATCCCCCAGTAGATGGAGGACAGTGAAGGGTGGTGGGCGGTTTTTGACGACCTCAAATGGGGTGGTGTCGGCCGCGTGGTGGTAGGTGGTTTTGTAGGAGTACTCCACCCAACTGAGCCACTTGGCTCAACCTCGGGGCTACTCGACTACAAAACAACGGAGGTACATCTCCAAATATCGGTTGGGGACCTCAGATTGATCATCCGTCTGTGGATGGTAACTAGTAAGTGGTGCTCATGCGGAGGCGAGTACTCTGTAGCCGAAAAAATGTGGTCAAAAAGGTGCTCAAGAAGAGCGGATCACGATCGACCGAGGAAACCCATGGAGGCGCACGACACCACTGATGAAGCTCTCCACGATCGTGGCAGTGGTGTAAGGATGGAAGAGAGGAATGATGTGGTCATACTTGGATAGTTTGTCCACCACAACCAATATGCTTTTGTACCCCTGCGAGCGTGGTTGTCGGGTGATGAAGTCTATGACCACGTCCTCACAAATGCGGTCTGGAATGGGTAGGGGCTGAAGGAGTCCTCCTTAAAATGCCGCTCGTACTTTGCCTTCTAGCAGAAGAGGCTGGCGCCGCGAAGGCTTTGACATATCAGAACATGTGGGGCCAATAGAGAGAGGCCGCCAGGCGGTGGTACATACGGAAGGCCCACGTGTGCCCTCCAGAGGGCGAGGCATAGAATCCTCAGGGACGATGGGGCGAGGTGGCCCTTGAAGAATAGGTGGCCCCCTACAAGTTATTATGTTGGATGAGCGGTGACGTCGGCGATGAGTGCCGTCCGGATCCCATTCAACATGGGATCTACCTTTACTTCGTGCTGGATGGTTGTGGCGTCTTCCCACACTGGACGAGAGATGGTTGCGAGCTCCCGAGTTTGACTCCGACGAAAGAGGGCATCGACCACCCGATTCGCCCTCCCCGAGTGGAACTCGACGGTGAAATTATAGCCCATGGGTTTGGCGACCCACATTTGTTGTGCGGGTGTGGCGATCTTCTGCTGCAGGAGTTAGCGGAGGTTGTGGTGGTCGGTTCGAACCTTTGAAAGGGCGACCCAGAAGGTAGGGGCGTCAATGTTGAACAGCGAGAACGAGTCCCATGAGCTCATTCTTGTATGCGAAGCGGCTGCGGATGGTACTGGAGAAGGCGCGACTGAAGGTTGTTACCGATCGACTGGCTTGCATGAGGACGACTTCCACCCCAGAGCCCGATGCATCGCACTCCACGGGAAAGGGTCGGGAAAAATCGGGCATGACCATCATCGATCTGTTATCAGGGCCTGCTGAAGGGATGCAAAGACGCCCGAGCAGCCACGGCCGACCACTGAAAGGGACTCTGTCACGACCCGTCTCGACATAAGTCAGAGTGCGCTTCGGGCGGGCCGTGATGCCACAAGCATGGGCGGAAAGAAAGTTATGTCTGCTAAGGCGGATGCAGAGAAAACTGAAAATAGTTTTAAAATAGTTAATTTGAAGAAAAACAATTTGATTTTTTATTGCAGAAGCTGTTAGAGTTTAAAATAATAAGAATTTTAAGTGCACATGCATTTTTTTGTAAAATTCATATTTTACCGGGAACTGTTACAGATTTCATGCAATTATGATTCACAAGAGGATGCACATGCATTAATATCAAATTCTAGTACATAAAGTATTTAAATAGTCTAGCAGTTGTCCATGATACCAGAGAAAATGTCTGATTGCAATTATTACATAGAAATATTTGACAGTAAATGAAATGTAAACGTAGAACCTGGAACTTAATGCTGATCGGGCTCGAGTACCTGGCGGAGCTGCACAAACGCTAATGCAATTCCAAAACAGAAAGGAAAAACCTCAGAACATTGAAATAAGTAGAGTGAACAAGGTAGAGTACAAAATAGTAAAAGAAACAGAAATGTATGAGTGTGCCAGTTTTTATAAATCCGAGCTGCTAACTCAGACAAGTAGAATAGTCAAACAGAAATAATTGAATTAAGCTTACTTCGGAGCATAACACATAATATAACAAGTAATATCATAAACTGCAATCAATGAAGTGTGTGGGTGTTTTGAGTGGTGCGCATGGTTCACACTCAGTCCAGATACAAGTCTTATCAGGAAACTTCATGCTTGTCGTGACCCTCGTCACGGCCCAGGCCCGGCTCAAGAAGGCTTAGTGGGTCCCAACTGACACCGTGAAGGCTGCAACCCAAGTGACCCCAACACATTTCAATGTTTGTTTATGATATTATGAGTTACATGATTCACACTGTAGTGATTTAACCAAAATGAAAACACTTTAAGTGAACGATCAGATCAATAATAGGTTTTACTCAGACGGACATACGAAACCAGATTCGACGACACATAAGGAACCAAACAGTGAGTTTTGAGCATCGCGGGTTCGAGAGGTTAATGTTCCATTATCAAGAAGATTTTTCGAGTAAATCGCAGAGGTAAATTGAAATGTATTGGATCGGAGATGTCAAGTACTCATCTAGGTTAAATCATCCTTTGACACAAGTATTCCAAGTAAGAGAAATGCGTTGCGAGCATGATATATCTAAACACCAGTCATGTACGTGATAAGCCGAAATCGTTATAATTATTGTCGTGATAAAGTTGCTCGTGATTAACGCTCTACGATTCTTCAAATTATTCGTCAAGTAAGATGCAACTCATATAAGTGTGCATCCAATTAATCTAATTCATATAATTCTCAATAATTGTCATTATAATATTTGTTAATCATTCACAAAAATTCAACATACTTCGAATAATACATCAAACGAGAAATCCGTTCATCTAGGTGAATATTCAAATAAAATTATCTGCTATCACGATCTCATGACATTCCAAATATATTAACCCTAAGATATTAACTTGTCAGATTAGACATTCGATACTTCAATTCATTTGAGAACACAAACAGTCAGGGGTGAATTCGAATAATCATAAGAACAAACAAAGTAATTGAAATTCAATGATTGCAAGAGAGAGAAAGTGATCTTTACTTACCTTAAAGAAGCTGAAATTGGCGGCGGCGGCTAGCAAAATTGACACTATTCAAGCGAACCTGTTCAAGAACGACAAAAGCGATACAACAATTTATCACTACGCTAACAAGCAATTATTCGCTACAAAATTGAATTAAAGGCGGCTAAGAGATATACCTCCCTCAAGAGTGAGGGGAGTAGAGATTCCACGCGAAGACAGAGACTTGGCGACGCTTGAATAGGGGAAACCCTAATTTGGAGAGGGTTTTCTTCACGAACCGTCAATTGACGCGACGAACGATGTCGGAAATCACAAATACAGCAAGGATTAGTCGACTATACGACGAACGCAAATTAGGTCGACACAAAAACTTTTATTTGAAGAGCAAAAATTTAACGAATAATCTCAATGAAATCTGAAATGAGAAAAAGAGAGGAATTTCTTACCCAAGTAGGTTAAAATCCGACCTCAAAAATCTTAATAGGGGCAGATCCGAGAAAACCCTAGACATTCCTTTGAGATCCACCAACCAAAATAAGGAAGAAGAGGGTGCAACAGGGCTGTCAGCCCTAAGAGAGGAGGAAAAACTCCTAGCTGGCCTCTGGAGGAAAAGAGGAGAGGCGGAGGAGTTGACGGAGCAGCAGGCCATTGGAAGAAGGGAGAGGAGGCGTCGACCTCAGCAGACGGAGAAGGAGAAGCCGCCGGCCCTAGCATCAGAGGAGTCGTCGGAGGACAGGGAGGCGGGATCGGGAGAGCCGACGCCTTGCGTGCGGCTTGCGTGAGGCGGAAATGGGAGAAGGGTTGGGCGCGGGATACGAGAAATAAACGGGGAGGGGGGGAGGGGCGCTTGGGTTTAGATTTAAGAGGGTTAGGTTTTTTTTATTATTTATTTTATTATTATTATAACCTTAAAATCAGGTTGTTACAGACCCTCTTCAGATTTCAGGAGCTGTGTGAGTGGCCGAGCCAGCGCTCCAGACCCCTAGATGAATCAGCGGTAGTAATCAGTCAAGTCGAGGAAACCCTGGACGTCCCATAGGGAAGTTGGTGTCGGCCAATGGAGGACTGCCGCAATCTTCTCCTCGTCCATAGCGATCCCACAGGACGAAATGGTCTAGCCAAGGTAGCTCTCCGCTTCCGCTCCAAAGGAACAGTTCTTCGTGTGGAGCTTGGGATGATGACACCAGATAGTGGTAAGAGTGAGGAGGACGTGCCAGAGGTAATCCTGCCAGGAAGAAATGCAGAAAAAATGTCATAAAAAACAAGGGTGTGTTTGCGAAGTACCACCCTGAAGGTTTCGTTCATCGTGACCTAGAAGGTGGCAGGAGCATTGGTCAATCCGAAGGGCATGACCGGGAACTTGTAGTGGTCGTCTTGAATACAAAAGGCGGTCTTGGAAACGTCCTCCGACCACACTCGAATTTGGTGATATCCCGCTCTGAAATCCAACTTGGTGAAGAAAACAGCCTCGTGATTCTCATCCAGGAGCTCCTAAATCACTGAGATCTGGTACTTGTCTGGTACTGTGGCCTTGTTGAGCTCCCGGTAGTCCACACAAAACTGCCAATTGTCGTCTTTCTTCCGGAATAGGAGGATCGAGCTTGAGAAGGGGCTCGTGCTGGGACGGATGGGGCCCCCATCAGCATCTCACGAACCAGACGCTCGATCTCGTTCTTCTGCATATGGTCGTAGCGGTAAGGTCGTACCGACACCGTCGCAGTGTCAGGTTGGAGGGTAATGACGTGATCTGTCAGTTGAGCTGGAGGGAGTCTGATCGGGGCCTCAAAGATGTCGGCGAACTCGGTAAGTGGCTCCTGAAGGTCCAGCATGTGCGAGAGAGGCTCCGCTGTCGAACCGGAGATGTGACAATACCAAGAGAAAAAATCAACGTTGGTCGTTCGCTAGATTGTGTGGAAGGAAATCAGAGAACGTAGAAGGGCGGAGTCGCCCACGAGGCAGCACGACTAGCCCTGATAGAGAAATTGCATAGTCCTGGTCGCCCAATTTACCCGCACGTCACCTTGTATGCGAAGCCATGCCAATCCAAAGATAGCATCGATACCGTCGAGGCCGAAAACATAGAAGTTCGCGGTCACCGAACAGAACTGCACCGAAAGAGAGACAACAGTGCAACATCACTGGGTCGTCCGACGACGCCCATCGCCCAAGCAGACTGTAAAATCAAGGGATGACACCAACCGAATTCGAAGCTGTTGCACTAGTTGTGCGAAAAGAATGTTGTGGCTCGCCCCACTATCCACCATGACGATGATGGGATGATAACATAGCTTGCCCGAAATTTTCATGGTCTGGGGTCCCTAAATCCCGCCCACTGAGAACAAGACAACTCCAAGCGGTGGTACGTAGCTGGTATGGTGTCCAAAAGTTTGTCTTTCTCGAAAAGTTCGAGGGCCTTGAAGTCCTCTAAGGTAACCTCTGAGTCGAAATCATCGATGATGGCGTGGAACTCCTTGACAGAACACACATGCGTGGGAGAATAGGGTTGGTGGCAGCGGAGGTATAAGACCTTACTGTAGAGGTCATCGATGCACTGGTGGGAGGCGGCCGACCGGTTCCCCCAAGGAGGTGGTCGCTGCAGGGGCGCCGGGGCGGGTGGCCTCCATGGTGGCTGACCCAGGTGTTGGCCGGCCGCAGAGGCAGATAGCTGGGGGGAGAGGTCAGCCTCCACCAAACACGCCATGTCCAGGGCATTAGAGATCGTCCGAGGGTGGTGCGTGCGGAGACGGGAGCAGATGTGTGGCAGCATACCCTACATAAAGAAGCACAGGTAATGATCGGACGGCAACCCGAGGACGTGGGTGACCAGGGAAACGAACTCATCAACATAGTCGTCCAGGCCGACGGTTTGGCGGACGCCGCAAAGCCGCTTAATAGCGGAGCTTGAATAGCGGGTGTCGTACCGCCCGATCTTCTTCTTCTTGAGCTTGGGACAGGAGAGAAATTGGTTGGATTGTCTGAGCCACTGCGTCCAGTGAAGTTCGGAGTCGTCTAGACCGACTAAAATAACAGACACCTTATCCTGCTTTGGGGCAATGTTAAGTTCGAAGTATTGCTCCTCCTTGGCGATCCATCCCATCGGGTTGACACCAACGAAAGAGGAATGCCCGGGGAAAGGGCGGAACGTCTCGGAAGGGGCAGATGGGCAATCTCAGGTCCGGGTGGGGCGAAGCCGTCCCGAGGGATCCCTCGTCCGCGGGCGAGCTGTTGCCAGAAGCGGCGGAGGCGGCGGCCAACGCTTGGAGAGAGTCAATCTTGTGGTGGAGGGCAAGGAGTGAGACATGCATAGAGGTGACAAGTTTCTCTTGAGCCTCCACACGACGACTTACGGCGTCGGCGACCGCATCCGGAGGGAGATCACCCGTAGAGCAAGTGTTTGGGGCCATTCTAGCGACAACCTAGGGCAAGCAACAAAGCGGCGCCAGAAGGGAGGCTGGAACGGCGGCGAGCAGAGGCGCTGTGGTGTTGGGACGAACAACAGGACGATGTCCTGCGTTCACTGTGAAGGCGGCATCTGGGTGGCCGAGCGATGCGGCGTGGAAGAGAGGTCCGCGGACGGGAGGACGCGGGCCAAGGGAGGTCGACGTGGGTACGTCGTGCGTGGTCGGACGATGAGGGACGAAGCGCAGAGAAGCACCCGCGACGAGTGTAGCGGGTGGTGAGGTGGGATTGGGACCAAATGTTATGTATTCAAGAAAGTATCTGACAAGGGAGGTGTCAGTGGAGGTAGGGAGAGAATGGAGGAATCGAGAAAAAAATAGTTAGGGATCAACCCTAAATCTCATTTATCCAAAGATAACCCTAATGAACTCACACATCCCCCATTTTAACTGCAGGTCTGCGAATAAGACCAGTCCGGTGTGCCAATAGAAAAATAAAGACAACCTACAAAATAAAGATAAGCGCGTCCATCACACGCCCTCAATCTCTTCGCTTCAGGTGGAATAGATACTGACTTCCTCCTGCACGTGTAGACCCGCCACAGAGTCTCATCAATGTGCACGTCCGTAATAGATATTGTTACCGTAATTAATTTTCTAAAATTGTCAAAACTGTTACTATTTAAGATGAGAAATGGCAAAGTCGAAGGACAGTCCTTTATGATTGAAGTCTCCTCTTTGTGTAGTAAAAATTATAAAAGTTCCAATATGAATGAGAAGTTTGATCAACCAGGTAGATCAAGACGTCAAACACGTGTATGCTAAATGAGCTAAATAATTGTTTTGATAAAGTAAACACTGAGTTGTTTTAATGTTTCTCTTGTCGTAACTCAAGTGATCAGTTTGGTTCTTGTACTAAACATAAATTAATTCGTCTTGTTGAATTTTATCTCTATTGCAATTACTTGAAGAAGGTCAGCTCTACATATATATATTTTTATCAGCTGACATATTCTCCAATATTAAAGGAATCAATAGACTTCTTAAAAAAGTTAGTGAAATTAAAAAACCATATAAATTTCAGTTAGTTTTTAAACTGTTGAAGTTGACAAGTATCTTATCTATTGCAATGATTAGTGTTTGAAAGAATGTTTTATGCAATGAAAGTAATAAAGAACCGTTTGCAAAATAGGATGATGGATGAGTGGATGAATGATTGTTTCCATTGAATAAAAAAGTTCAAGATACAATTACAACTGATACAATTATTTGACATTTCAAGAACATGTGTAATGGGGATCGATCTCACACTGTTTGTGCATTTTTTTCATTTTCGACTTGTTTGGATCTTGGGAGGACGATCTAAGTCCGCAAAGGCGTCCGCCTCAGTTTTTTTCTATTTTTATGTATTTTTCTGAGCATTTTTTATGAATTAGCTTGAGTTATCAAACTAATCAATCACGATCGGACGATTTATTTAACCTAAAATCCATCCTATTAATAGCCCCTTCATACCCATGATGGGGGATCAAAATTTTTTGAAAGAAAAGCTCTCCCCTTCGGTCACGACAGCGCGCGCATGGTGCGACTCCGTGCGTGCCCTAGTCCTCCATCGGTGCCGACGCCACAAGACTCCCGTCAATTGCCGCCGCTGGTCCTACTCAAGCTTTTTTCTGCCCTTTCCTTTTCCCCCAACCATCGTGCGCCCTTCCTCAAGCCTTTTGCTGCCCTCCCCTTCCCATCCAGCCTTAGTCCCCCTCGCTCAGCCCAAAACACCTTCAGTCCAGCCCTCCCACACACAAACCAATCTCATTCGGCTTTCATCTCCCTTCTCTAAGCCCAAAACACCTTCAGCCCAGCCTTCTCACACCTAAACCCACCCCATCCAGGGCTTCCCCATCTCAGCCAGCCACTTGAGGTCCTTCCCAAATTAGCAGATACTTCTGAAACCCCCTCCCAGAAACCCCCAAGCCATTTCCACTAGCAACCAAGCCTTCCAGCCGCCGATTATTGATGCCATACCCTCCATCAACCTTTCCCGTCAGACGGCTCCGACATCGACTACTCCCACAACCCCAAATACACTCTTACAGACACCACACATCAACTTCCCTTGCTTCTCGACCGATGCCGATATATTAGTGAGTTTCTTTGGTTGTTTCAGTTCTCGCAACTTATGGATATGTGTGTATTCTTAGGGTCCGTTCGGTTCGATGGAATTGAAATTCATCATTTTCAAAACCCGCAGGAATTGCGGTTTTGATGAATTCCAATTATGATGTTTGAATGCAAGATGGAATTAGACAGCCTGTAGGAATTGGAATTTAAAATGTTGTAAAATGGGGAAATAAAACATAATATGTAAAAAGGGCAATGTTAAACTATTGATCCCTTCTTGATCAGATATTAAACTATCACATTCCACAACAATTTTTGCAATTAAAACTAGAAAAATAATCTCAAAATGAAAATTTTTAGATGTAACAACATAACCCAATACTGGATCAATTTTAGATGGATCGACTTAGAATTAAAAATCAACAATGTAATTACCTACCACGTATCACCATGATAGAAAAACAGAAGAATCAAAAATTAAGTATCCAAATCACCTTTGCCTCCATGTATCCCATCACTGGAAAATAAAAAATTCCGGTGCTCCACCTCCGGCTCGAGAACTTTTGGTGCTCTCCCACTGGAGAACTTTCGGTGCTCTCCCGCTCGAGTCTGCAAAAAATCTTCGCAAAGAATTGCCTCCCGCTCGAGATGTTTTGGTGCCTATTCCCCTGCCTGCTCAAGGAAAAACAAAACCGGAGGAGAGAAAGAAGAGGAGAAGAAGAGGCGGATGAAGAAGAGGCAGTGGAAGATCGCGACTGGGAGCAGCAAAAACCAATGCAGGAGACAAGAATTGGTGTGTGCGCGAAATGAAAACATATGGCTTTGGACAATTCCAATTACGCCTTCATTTCCATCCAAACGAATAGGCGGTAAAGAATTATTAAACACAAAACCAATTCCTGCAGCCCAAAACTGTTGAACCGAGCGGGGCCTTAGTGAAGTTTGCTTTCAAATATTTGAAATCTTTTAATCTCAGCATTGTGCGATCCTTCTTCGATCTACACATAATTTTAGTACTTTCGAATAATTATTCAATAATCTCTTGTTTAATTTGAACAAATGTTATTAATTGCGATTAAAATGTATGAGTTAAATGTTGTTGTTTAATTTCTTTCACGTCGGAATGATTCACATGGTGACTCTTGAGCATTGCATTATAATTTCGTGCTAGCCGCCATAAGTTCATCGATTTGTGTGCATGTTTCATCCGCATCTTCATTTTCGGGTTCATCGTCGGTCCATTATATTCATCGCAGGCTCACTTATATTCCATCTAGGGTTAGGGCTACACGCCAACCACCTATAGATTCGTCCTGCGTCAATCAAGGTTGTCAGGATCGTGATCCGTCTTACGATCCTACAATCCAGATGTTGTAAATCGATCCTGATTTTGTAAAGCGATCCTCGATCCGAACCTACTATCCAATCTGATCCTACCTCAAAATGATCTCATTTAGGATCTCGATCCTGACAACCTTGGCGTCAATGCGTCAACGAAACTTGTTGATATGTAAGTTTTTTTTCTTATTTTTGTTTCTCTAAATGTAGTCTTTGTATGGCATTGTTTAAAAATTAAAAGCTTCGATATTAATGTTTTGGATGCGCGATGATGTAAGAGAACAATTTGAGCAGTATTTTCAACAACTATTTTTTAGTCTAAATTTATAGTGTCCGGGCTACACGGAAATCCTAATTTGCCATAAATGACTTTTCCTTGCATCCTAAAAATTATAGCCTTTGTCAAGGGGTTTTTTTATGAATGTTATGTAGTTCTCAATTATATCCGCACTGTCGAACAATTTATGTAATTTTTCTTTTTTTCTATTTCCAGGAAAATAGTGAATGGACTGATTGGTATTCCAATGTCCTCGTCAAGCGAAATGCATTGGAAAACACTTACAATTGGGCCTGTGGGTATGGTGCTTCATTTTTCGAATAGTGAAATGCAATTTTTTTACGAACTCTGGTAATTTACCTGACAATAACTTGAGAGATTCCCTTTTGAGTTAAATATATAGATTTTCTGTGATTAAATATAAAATTCCATTCATTATTTTTTTTTAATCTAAGTATTATGAAGAAACTTAAGGGACATCATCCCTCGATTTGTCCAGAAGCCAGATACTTCCTACTTTTTAGTTTCAAGTAAATTGATCCATTTCAGTTTCATTCCTGATCATTGACACACTTTTTTGTTTGAAATAATTTTTCCGTGTAGTAGTTATAATAAGTAAATTTCTTAATGGCTTTTATTAGAATTTGTCGTGCCACTCTTCATTAATGAGTCTTCCAGTTTTACCATTAATGATTTCATCACTTTTGGGATAGTATTCGTTTTTATATTAATAACTGCATAAATTGAATAAGTTTTGAAGAAGTTGTTGGGTAGATTATTTGTATATTTCTAATATTTAGGTTATCTTAGACTTAAGTCATAGTTCTAATATTTTAAGGAGCCTTGCATATTGGTTAACCAATTTTGAAAGTTTAACATGTTTTTTTCAACATTTAGGTTTTGTGTTATGAATTAGGGTTTGAAGGAAGGAGGAAGAAGAAGGGAGATTAGAGAAGAAATTTCAGCCCCTAAGATTCACCTTCAATTTAATCTTACTTCCATGATGAATAATAATAGTCATACATATGCTTATATAGTGCTTTGCTAAGCAACACAAAGGGCAAACAACAAATAACCATACGGGCCTAAAATACAAATACAATAACAACACTCAAGCCTTACCCCACTATAGTGGGGTCGGCTATATGGATCCTTTGTTGCCATTGTGCCCTATCTTGTGTCATAATCTCACTAATGCCTAAGTACATCATGTCTTTCTTTATAGTTTCATTCCAAGTCTTTATTGGTCTACCCCTCCCTCGTTTAACATGCCTAGTGACTAGACTCTCGCGAATAAAAATAAAAATCTACACATACATAATATGAAATAATAGAATGCGAATAAAAATAAATATTCATGGGCCTAAAATACAAATGCAATAATAAATTAGAGATGACCGAGTGCATGATGTCAGCCCGCACTATTGGCTATGTCCGCCATCATTTTGGGATCCGTATCCTCATCTCCTCGGTCCCAACGTTGATATTCGAGCGACATGGGAGGATTCTCCTCACTCTCGTCCATATCCATAACATTTTTTTTTTGTGTATTTACAGGAACATCAAGGACAATATACCGATGCACCCATATTCTTATGATAAAGAACTTTTAAATTGATGATTTGCTCACATGATGGCCACACAATTTTCAAAGTCAAGTTAACTTTCTTTAGTTTAACATCAACCCCTTCTCAAATTCTAAAGCCCATAGTTCTAAGGAACCATGTTTGCCTAGGTTTATTTTACACAAAATATGATACATATACACTCCTGACAGATTCCTCTCACAATTAGATAAGAACTTATAACTGTCATCTTAGGATAGTGGGCTCCACCATGATTATTAATAGTGTTCCTTTATGTATTAATTTAGCTTTTCTTTTGTTTCATTATGTACCTTTATTCGTGTATAAGGGGGAGACAATGTAGTAGGGATCATCTCACATATCTTAGTTTTTTAGCCACCTACTGCTTGGCCGGTGAATCAACCTTCGATTGTATTGTGGCGAAAATTTGTCTCTCGAGTTTTTATTGCAATGCGTCATCTTCGTGTTTCTCAGGTGCATTTCTCTTGTTCTTTGACCTGCCATCTTCATTTGCTGTCAGGATCTAGCTTCTCCCATTTCCGCCTCTGGACACATTAGTTGGATTTCATTTAAGATGATTTCCGCCAAATGCCAGCAGACTTTTATCATTTTGTTGTGGGCAACACTGCAACAATGTCCCTATTATGGGTTCCCTTCTAAGACCGTGTGAGAGGTCTTAAGAGAGAGATCCCACTGGGGATTTGTTTGCCCCTTTCTTGAACCAGGTGGATTTATGGTGGAGGGCGAGTGGTCGAGATGCGACGGATTGGAGAAGGGCAAACTGGCAGCTACGGCGAGTGGGTGAAGGGAACTGAGAGAGGGGAAAGGGGTTAGAGAGAGAGAGAGTATGTGATAGTGTGAGATTTAGAGGATTGATATTATGTATGTTTCTTAGCACACCCAACCAAACCATATAGTTGGTCCAAACCAAGTGCATTCCCCCCACATGGACTTACTACACGTGGGACAAAATATGTAAAGCAATACGATAAAATATTACACGACAAGAAGCATAAGTAAAAGTACGAACACCCAAAATAAAGATAATGATCATATGTCTGTTTCATGAAGGAGGCGCTGGTACGTGCGGCCCCACCGTGGGTTCGTCTCGACTGGCACCATCACATCACCTCCCCCATTGAGTGGATGTCGCACTCTGGGGGGCCGCGAGTGGCGGGTGTGACGCCGAGCTGGTGGATTGCGTCGAAGCGGGCTAAGCCCGCTTCTATGCGACCGAAGGCTGTAAGAGTTGACTAACATTTTCACCAAACCGATTTCATCTTTATCTGATATTTGTGTCAAGCTGAGAACGATCAGTATATACTCCAACTTGAGGGAGGGTGTTGAAGCTCATTTGTAAAAAGCCCAATAGGGAGCTATATTGTACATTTTCATCTTTATTGTATTTAATACTACATCTCCAAATATATATTTCTCTGCCTCCTCTATTCTATATAAAGAGGGGAGTTCCTATGTAATAATTGGAGATTTTGAAATAATAATTATTTAATTCTCGCAACTTAGAATTCATTAAAGCTACTTGGGTGTTAGGAACCATGTTGTTTTGTGTGTGTGTGTATATATATAGTATAATATAATTTCCTTGATCTAGTGGAACCGTTTTTAAATATATATAGTTAACATAAAATCAACACACTATTATAAAGAAAAACATGAGACCATTAAAACAATCTCAACTATTAGTTATGATCCTCAGTTAAGACCATCAAAATAATCGCAGCCCTTTGATTTAACTCTTTAATCTAACGAAACGAGATGACTAGAATAAAAATAACAGTAAAAAATATAAATGTAGCGGCCGTGTACAATGTACACAGTGGGCAATGTGCAGCGAACATAGTTCTCCGCCGTCTAACTGACGGCCGAGTACTGTTGTCATTGCATATTGGACTCGGGCAAGGGGTGGTGAACGATAGTGAAGAAGGCATAAGATTTCTCATTTCCCTTTCTGCTCACGGTGGACCCGGACATGGTGTGTGTGTGTATGTTACGGGTCCAAATGTTATGGAACTACACGACGACGAGCCACCATGACAAGTCTACACGTGTCGGGTGCGTATATTGCAAGGGCCTACCGAGACCGCAAATAATATTTAATAATAAATAGGTTACTATATTTGTTGACGCATTTTTAGTATTTCCTAAGTTTCAGTATTTCCTAATTTCAGTATTTCCTAATTTTCAGTATTTCCTAATTTCTGTATATCCTTTTATATTCGCTCTTCGCCACTATAAGAGGGCCGACAGACCTTATAATCTTTATCTTGGATTGTATGAAGGTTTCTAGGGTTGCTCCCTAATTTCGTCTCTTCTCGTCCTCCTTCATTCTCGCTCACCCCCGCCGACCCTTCCCCTTGCCGGATTCCTTCTGGAATTTATCCGTGATCGTATCAATTGGTCTTACCTTCCATACCGCCCGCTCTCGCTGTCGGTGCTCGAGTTTGCTTAAGGAATTCAAAAATCTATCTCCCTGGTCCACTGACCCGCACAACACTCGATCCCCGCCGACCCGCGTCATCACGACACAGCCCTGTTTCCGCGACACAACACTTAATCCCGCGTCGCCATAGGAAAGACGAGCGGCCCGATCGTTGTCGTCGTTCCACACGACGCGCGACCCAGCCGATGCGCGACCCAACCGACGCGCAGTTCACCCTTGTCGGACATCCCGACCCCGATCTGCCTCCGACATCACGGCGCCAGCGCCGATCCGCCACGTGCTGCCCTCCAGCAACCGAATCGTCCCTCCAGCAACCGGATCGACCCGCTCCACCTCCTCCAGCAACCGGATCGGCCTCCGGCGTCCTTTCCGCGCTCGATCCTCCCCGATCTGCCACAAAGCCTCCTCCAACAACCGGTTGATCCAGCCGCGCCCCAACCCTGCTGCTGCAACCCTCCGGATCTTCCGCCACCCAGGGCCTTTGTTTTGCATCGTTCTCTTCTCGGCGCCTGGCCCCGCTCCGCTCCAGGTATCGACTGTCCTTCTCCCGTGCCGCAGGGCTTCTGTCAGCCGGATCTGGTTCCCCTTCGGTTTCTGCTGTAGGAAGGTTGTCGCTCCGGGTCTCTGTTCCGCTGTGCCGACTGTTGTGCCGCCACAGACATCGCCGACATCACATCCAGCCTACATACTGGGCACCATGGTCGCCGCCCAAATCTTGGCCACATGCGCCTCCCTCCACGCCAGAGTCGATCGTCTTCTCGTGTACCACAGACGAGCTTCTGCAACCCCCCACGAGGTTCCCTGCCCTAAGCCGTCTCTACCACGACTGCCTCCTGCACCATGCAAAAGTTTTCCGGCCATGCCACCTCTCTCCACGGTCGCTAATGCACCACCTCTCTCTACGGTGGTCGTCCCTCCGCCACTTCCACCGGCCGCATCACCGCCTCTTCTGCTGCCCCGTCCGCTAAACTCGCCGCCCCCTCTACCGGCTCTTACTTCGTCGGCTCCAATATTTCTACCCCCTCCGATCATCTCATTGTCTCCTCTCCCGGCTCTCGCTCTGCCAGCCCCTGCCCTGCCGCTTCCACTGGCCGCATCGCCGCCCCGTGCCTCGCTGCCCCCGACATATCCGTTCCTGCTATTGGTCGTCGCGTCTCCGACATCCTTGTGGAGGCTGCTCACCACCGCCCCACCGACCTTGCGGAAACCATTACTTCTGCTGCCTGTCCTTCCGATGGCGCCTCCACTACTCACCAACACCGCCACCACTGCTATGTACTACCCAACCTTGTTCTGGCGGAAGGTCAAGGTACCAGATGATCCGGTCACCTGCTTGGTACACAAGCTTGAGGGTAAGCTCGTTTTTAAGGAAATATGGAGTGTTACAGGTCCAAATGTTACGGAACTACACGGCGACGAGCCACCATGACAAGCCTACACGCATTGGGCGCGTATATCGCAGGTGCCCACCGAGACCGTGGAGAATATTTAATAATAAATTGGTTCCTATGTTTGTTGACGCATTTTTATTATTTCCAGTATTTCCTAATTTTGGTATTTCCTAATTTCCGGTATTTCCTAATTTCAGTATGTCCTTTTATATTCGCTCTTCGCCACTATAAGAGGGTCAACTGATGCAAGCGACACGTAGAATTTGCGCCCCTGTCGTCTTTTTTTTCTAGGAAACCCTAATGCATGTAATGAATGATTGATTTTGCAAATATTTAGAGCGGAAGCGCATAAACCTTTCAGAAGGAAAGCAACTTTAAAATAAATTAAAAAATGCACAAAATTACTCTTTTGTTTAAAAATGAATTTTCTTGAAAAAATGGTTCAATTCTGAACCCGGGGAAGGAAGTTCGCAACTTTCGTTCCGTTCCCCTTGTCGTAGCAAAACCGAAATCGTGAACTCCAAATACGTTTCCGTTTGGAGTTTTCGACGTAACGTTCACAGACAAAACTCGGACGAAAACTCAACAATGAATCTAGTATGCTACGTGAAAAAATAGAGGCACACAAAAAGGAAGAGATAGAAACAATTACCCACGGAAGAGACGTCTTCCGTATTCGAAGTCGATGGCGATCACGCGAGGAACTCCTTGTCACCTTCGATCTCTTGCTTTTAGGTCGGCCGCTATCGCACACGGGCACCAAGGAGAAACTTTGCTCACTCTCACACGAAAGTGGCTCCACGAAATCACTCACTCTAGAGAAGCCACAAACCTAACAATCTAACTTCACTCGCTCCTCATACTAGAGGTTCCACGAATTCGTCTAACACTTCACTAATTTAGATAATCAAACAACCACTTTCTACTGTTCTCGGCAACATTCAAAAAATAAGAAAGTTAACAATCTATGTTAACAGTCAAATAGGAAATCACAACCAAGCACAGTGAATTTAATAACACTGTTCACCTTCTTTAACAAGAGAACAACAACCCCTGTTCTAATTTCGCACAGGAATCAACGGGAAAATACAAACAGGAATCACAAGGCAAACTACCAACTACAGGAATCCCAAATCAAGAAGCAAACACACGACAATCTTCAATTTTCATCAACACTAACCAGTGTTGTGGATATCGGCCGACATGTCCGACATGTCGGCCGACATGAAGGTTTGGGAGCAAAAACGACACAAAACCGGCACAAAGTTTACGTGTGGCGTTTTGAAAAAAACGGACCGACATGTCGGTTTTAACCGACATGCCGGCCCCAAAAAACGCCTGTGTCGGGCGTTTTTTTAAAGTTAAAATTTTATATTAAATTTTTTTTTTATAACTAATGAAATGAGCTGGGGTCGGGCTACTGTTTTAACTCCCCCGACCCCGCTCATTTCATTTCATCCCGCTCTGCCCTGCCTCTCCCCGTCGCTCCTGCCCTAGCTCTCCCGCGCGCATCGGCGACACTGTCTCTCTGGTTATTTCTTCTCCCTTCTCGCTGGTGCTCTCTGGTTCTCTGATTCTCCGGTGCTCTCTAGCTTGTTGGTGCTCTCCCTCTCTCGCGCGCTGTCGGCACTCTCTCTCTGGTGCTTTCTCCTCCCTTCTCGCTGGTGCTCTCTGGTTCTCTGATTTTCCGGTGCTCTCTAGCTTGTTGGTGCTCTCCCTCTCTCGCGCGCTGTCGGCACTCTCTCTCTGGTGCTTTCTCCTCCCTTCTCGCTGGTGCTCTCTGGTTCTCTGATTCTTCGGTGCTCTCTAGCTTGTTGGTGCTCTCCCTCTCTCGCGTGCTGTCGGCACTCTCTCTCTGGTGCTTTCTCCTCCCTTCTCGCTGGTGCTATCTGGTTCTCTGATTCTCCGGTGCTCTCTTCCTCTCTCGGGCTCTCTCGACAGTGGTTGTGTGACTGACTGCTGCCTATACCTACGGGTGCATTCTTCTCCCTACCTCCCCCCCCTCTCTCTCTGGTGCATTCTAATTTCTAATATGCCTATACTACTGAGTTATTCAGTGCCCTATACTACTAATTTCAGTGCGTATACTAAAATGATGTTGGTAATGAGTTGCTTATACTAATTTCAGTGCCCTATACTACTAATTTCAGTGTCTATACTAAAATGATGTTGGTAATGAGTTGCTTATACTAATTTCAGTGCCCTATACTACTAATTTCAGTGCCTATACTAAAATGATGTTGGTAATGAGTTGCTTTATTGATTTGGGAGTTTAGATTTTCCTATTGAATTGTTTCTTTGTCAACAAATGATTTTAAATACCCCTATTGCTAGTTATTTATCCAACTTCATTTTTGCAATCGATGATGCAAGTATACCCAACTTCATTTTAGTTGCCTTACTGCTAAGTGTCTTTTGATAAAAAAAGTGAGATCCTTTGTAAATTTTGATAAATAAAATGTGGATGCTTTGTTGGATAGTTTGATGGTTTGATGGTTTGAATGATAGTTGAGGATAAATAAAATGTGGATGCCTTTCATTTTAGTGAGCTTATCTGCTAAATGTCTACACTAGTATACAACTGATGATGCAAAATGTTGTTGGATAAATAAAACGTTGCGCGTATAATATGAAAGGTGACTGAAGATCTAACGATCTAATGAAGTTATGGGGATTTTCTGATGTTGATTTTTTTTCAATTAATCTTTTTTCCCGTAATTTATTATGTACGTATGCAGTTATTTTATTTTATTTCATCTAATTAATATTGTTTTCATTTCATACTTCCATAGAATGGCTTCTTCTGCTGGATCAAGTGAGGTGCCCGTATCATTGGTACCAACTGGCCGAGATCCGTTTTGGGCCTTTGGTGAGAAGTTGGTTGCAAATGACACCAACCGAATCAAGTGCAATTACTGCAAGCAAACAGTGAACGGTGGAATTACACGGTTCAAACATCACCTGGCTGGGTGGAAGGGTAATGTTAAGCCATGCCCTCAGGTTCCCACCGACGTTAGGGCGAAGGCAGAGTCGGCTCTAAACTCAAACTTAGAGAGTAAGAGAGCTAAGAGTGCAAAGTTGCAAGCAACTTTGAATGAGGTCGTTATTGGAGGAGTTCATGAGGATGATTTGGAGGAGACTGACACACGTAGGAGCACATGTTCCAAGGGTCCAATGGACCAATTTGTTCATTCAGCCACTGATTCTAGCAAGGGAAAAGATTCTCATCAAAGCACGATAGAGAGTAAGTACAAAAAGAAAGTCAGAGATGACGCTGCTGTGTACATAGGTAGATGGGCATACGAAAACGGGATCCCGTTTAATGCCATATGTAATTCCTCCTTCCAGCAGATGGCTCATGCCATAGGGTTATGCGGACCTGGGATGAAGATCCCAACATTTTATGAGTTGAGGGAAAAAATTCTGCGAGCTGAGGTAGAGAGGACCAAGGAGATGTTGGGTGCATTCACGCAGACCTGCAAATTGAATGGCTGCACGATCATGACCGATGCGTGGACAGATCGTAAGGGCAGAAGCGTGATGAACATCATGATACACTGTAGTGCTGGAGTGGCATTCTGGCTTTCGAAGAATGTGTCCTCCTCCACACATGATGGAAAGTTCATTTTTGACTTCTTGGATGAGGCGATTGATAGTCCTGAGAGCCCAGGAGAGGACAGTATCCTGCAGATTGTGACAGATAGCGCGTCTAATAATATGGCTGCAGCAAAGCTTATGGCCTTGAAAAGGCCTAAGATTTTTTGGACATGTTGTGCAGCTCACACTATTAATCTACTGCTACAGGATATAGGAAAATTGAAGCCAATAAAGAGTGCTATCTCCTTAGGCCGTCAGCTCTCTATCTTCATCTACGGTCACACCATCTCTCTCGACATGTTTAGAGAGTCAACGAAGGAGTTGGACTCTCATGAGCTTATTCGACCAGGTGTGACTAGATTCGCTACAGCATTTCTATCTTTAGAGAGTATCTTAGAGAAGAAAAATCAATTAAGGGGTCTATTCACATCTGCAAAGTGGGCTGCAACAAAGTTGGCCAATAGTGCAGGAGGAAAGCAGGTAAAAGTTAAAACTATTGCAACTGATGTTTTATAGTATTTTCAATTTTCTTACAAATTTATTTTCATATGGTAGGCTGCAATGATAGTGATGAGCGCCAGATTCTGGGCGAATGTCGAGCTGGCAGTTGGTATATTCACACCATTTGTGAAGATTTTGAGAAGAGTTGACGGGGATACACCTTCCATGGGGTGGTTATATGGGGATATTAAAAAGGCGAGGGAAGAGGTTGCTGCTGTTCTTGATCACGAAGAGAACAAATATCTTCCTATATGGAAGTTGATTGATAGCAGATGGGAGAAGAAGATGTGCAGCCCTCTGCACCTTGCAGGTTATTTCTTAAACTAATATTTTTAATTTTTAATATTCTTGTCGAGTGGAGATTAAGGAGACCTGTGCACCGTGCAGGTTATTACTTAAACCCCCATTTTTATTATGCCCGTCGAGTGGAGATTGAGGCTGATGGTAGGTTAATGAGTGGATTTGTTGAGTGTCTCTCGAGGATATATAGGAAGGATCCTTCCACACAAGATCACATCAGCGCTGAGCTTGATGTTTACCAATACCAACAGGGGTTATTTGGTAAAGACATGGCAAAGAGACAGCTACAAAATCCCAACTTGAACCCAGGTACATTTTAATATATATTTTTAATTTTTGTTAATTATAATTTTTAATTATGTATTAATGTATTATGTATATATGAATTTTGTTGTCATTTTATTATTTTAATTTTCACAGTGCATTGGTGGAGGCTTAACGGTGCTGATACGCCGCACCTGAAAACTATGGCTATGAAGATTTTAAGTCTGACTACTTCATCCTCTGCCTGTGAGAGGAACTGGAGCACTTTCGAGATGGTATGCTTTCATTTAGTTATTTAGTTAAACATAAATATCTTATTATAATATTGTATGCATTATTTAATAATTTTTAAAATTTTGTAGATACATTCTAAGAAGAGAAATAAACTCGACAGCAAAAGATTGAACGATCTAGTATTTGTGAAGTTCAATGCTTTGCTGAAGTCAAAATATTCAGAGCCGTCTCGAGATCCATTGGCAGCGAAGAATATTGATTCTGGAAAGGTACAGGAGTGGATGGTGACAGTTGATCCTGAGGAGGATGAAAATGAAGATGACAATGATGAAGTATTTCCTGGAGAGGGGCTGACATGGGCGCAAATTGGCAATATAGTCGATGCTGATCATGAGGAAAGGAGACCTCAAAGAGCGGCTACAAGCAAAGAAGTCATAGTTGGTTATCAAAGAAAGGGAAAAGGAAAATATCTGAGGTGACCGAGACAGATCTAGAGGGTTCATCCGATGAAGATCTTATTTTATCTACTCTGCCAACTATAGATGAGTCTATGAGCGATCAAGATTGAGGTACGTTTGAAATTTAATTTTTAAAAATTTGATCTCATAAAAATGTATGTTAAATGTTACAAATAGCTTTTAATGTTTAGAATTTCAATAGGTTGCAAAATAGGCATTGTGATATGTATAAAAAATAACATTAAATTAAATATATAATTAATTAAATATTAAAATCCGATATATGAAATATCCCCGATATATCCCCCGATATATAAAAAACCGACATGAAAACCCAAACCGACGTGTCCCCGACATCCGACATCTGCAACCTTGACACTAACAAACAATTACATCGAGCCCCTTTTTATAGTGTTTCGAAACAAACAAACAGAAATAGATTCGCAGGTACCGGCGGAAATCTAAAGCAGCAACCATGGCAGGTCGTGGAGTTGACAACCGTCGGGAGAGTGGGTCGTGGGGCGGTTGAGAGCTGGAGAGGGGATCGTGGAAGCTCCAGCGATTGCAGGCTCCGGAGGAGGCAGCAGTGTGCAGGTCGTGGGCTTCCAACGCGAGTCGTGGCGGAATCGGAGCAGTGGCGCCGAAGTCGGGCAGGTGCGGGAAGCCTTAATCGTGCGTGAGTACGGGCTGATTAGAGGAGGAGAATAGCGCCGGCTGGGTAGATGAATGAACCGGCTGCATATATATATATATATTTATATAACTGTATAAATATATATTTTTTTTGATAAGTTTTTTTTTAAATCTATATATATATGTATATATACATATATATATTTCACAAAATTCAAAACTTACACAATTGCAAAATGACACAATGCAACATTCAGGGCCGATAGTAGTCGGACGAGTGCGGCGTCGGGAACTTTTGCGATGACCTGATCTGAGCTGGTCTCCACCAACTCTCCCCCTCTCAAAATCACTCATCTCTGGTGAGTGCACCGATCGGTAGTGCTGTAGAAGATCAGCATCCATGTGCTCTAACTCTTCAGCTAAGACCCAGCTGGTGTCAGTCTCTGGTCTGTCATGCCAACGAACCAAGTATCTCTGAAAACCACCATCAGTAGTGGTCACTGTCTCGTCATCCAATATCTGCTCGGGAACCAAAATCTGTCGCGGAAGTCGATCAGCAGCTCTGGGAACTGGTATAGTAGACTCATCTGGTATCTCATGCTCAACTTGAAAATTGTTAGTAGAAATGGGAGGAATCGCAGTGGACGTGTCAGTAGTGGAATGAATGTCGGTATGTCCTGAATGTGGCTCTTCACTCTCACTCACCAACCCAGAAGAATCGAATGGAGGAGAAGACAATGGAAAATCTAAAGACTCATGCGGGTAATCGTGGAATAAAGTCAGATCGGCTACGTTAAAAATAGGATTTGCTCCCCAAACGGAAGACATCTCAAGTTCATATGCATTCTGCCCAATCCGCTTCACCATTCTAAATGGTCCAGTTCTACGGTCAGCTAGCTTCTTTACGACACCAGATGGTAACCATTCCGGATTTAGCCAAATCATAACCAAGTCATTCACTTTAAAACTAGTAGCTCTTTTGTGCTTATTAGCTTGAGTTGCGTAAAGATCATAAGTACTATGCAACTTCCGTCCAATCTCTTTATGCAAATCATGCAAATGTAATGCATACTCATGTGCAAACTGGCTAGTCCTAAAAGTGTGTGGCAGTGGTGCTAAATCTAGCGACACTCGTGCAGTGTGACCATGAACAACCTCATTAGGTGATAAACCCGTGGATCTATTCTTCAAATTATTATACGCTAACTGAGCGTGCGGAAGAATTAGATCCCAATTTCCTTGGTGTTCTCCTACCAAACATCGCAATAAATTTCCTAAATTTCTATTCACAAATTCAGTTTGACCGTCAGTCTGTGGATGATAAGCGGTCGAAAATAGAAATTTAGTACCTAAAAGTCTCCATAGTGACTTCCAGAAATAACTGGTAAACTTAACGTCTCGATCGGTAACGATAGTCTTTGGTATCCTTCGATGTGCGACACCCTCTTTATAATAAATATGGGCTATATGAGAGACGTCATTGATTTGTTACAAGGGATAAAATACGCCATTTTAGAGAACCGATCAACCACTACAAGTATGGAATCGTGTTTCCTAAATGTGCACGACAACCCAAGCACAAAATGCATGCTAACATCATCCCAAGTAGTCGTGTTCATAAATCCCCCCGGGCCCGGGCCTAAACCGGGCCTCCCGGGCCCGGGCTTTCCCGAACCGGGCCCGGGCCCTGATTACAGCCGGGTCGAGCTTCTGGCTCCGGGAGGGGGCCTGCTAAGGCCCCCAGGGCCGGGCCCAGGCTTAGCCCGGACCCTGTTTTTTTTTTATTTAAAATTTTTAATATAAACTAAATAAGTTAACAAAAGTGGTTCTTTTTAGCAGGTTTCACTTGCTGGTAGAGTTCGACGAGTGTTAGCATAGTTTACTTTATTTTTAGGGTGTGCTAATAACATATTTGTATCCTTGTATCCTTTTGTCTCTCCTCTATATATAAAGGGAGACTCTTATTGCATAAGAGATAATTTTTCCCCCATCTAACATGGTATCAGAGGGAATACCCTAATCCCGCTTTCCGCTCGTCCGCCCGACTTCGCTCGCCCGACGATCCCGCTGTTCTTTCGCTTCCGCCTCAGTTCGCTCGGGCGCACTCCCGCTCGCATCCGGCTCCGCCTCGCTTCGCTCGGCAGCACTCCCGCTCGCTTCCGGCTCCGCCTCGCTCGGCAGCACTCCCGCACGCTTCGCTCGGCAGCACTCCCGCTAGCCCGGCGATCTTCCGCTCGCTTCTGCTCTCTTCTTATGGCGCCGGAACAGTGCTCTTGATTTCTCCGGCGCCACCTGCCCTTGTGATGCTTCACTGGATGGATCTCCTTACTTCTTGATGCCCTAAGTCTGTGTTTTCTTCTTCCTCCCTACCGGATTTCTATTTCGGTTTGCTCCTTCCCTCAGGATTTCTATTCCTGTGCTATGGGATCTAGTGGAGCGGATTCTCTTTCCCTCTCTACCGGTGTTCCTCCGGCTCTTTCTGGTGGTCCTTCGCCGGCCTTCTACCGTGGAACCACTGATCACAATACTTCTCAGATTACTACCATTCGGCTAGATGACTCCAATTATCTCTCGTGGTCCCGTTCTATCACACTGGCGCTCAAAAGTCGGCGTCTCTTCGGCTATGTCTCCGGTCACACGACGGAACCCGACAGGACTTCTCCAGATTGGCTGCAGTGGGAGTCCGAGAATTCCTTGGTCATGTCTTGGCTGACCAACTCGATGCAAGAGTCCATTGCCCGCAATTATCTCTTCCTTGATAGTGCTGCTGATATTTGGCGTCGTGCGGAGTCTACCTACTCTCGCCGCGGCAATGCTGCTCAGATATTTCAGCTACGCCGCCGGATTAGCTTACTCCGGCAGGGTGACCGTCCTCCTTCAGCGTATTACTTGGAGTTCACACAGCTTTACCAAGAGTATGATCACTTTGATCCTCTTGTCTTTGTTAGCCCTATTGACGAGGCGGTAGTACGGGCTAGAGATGACCGCAATCGCATCTTCGAGTTTCTTCATGGATTGCATCGCGACTTCGATCAGATCAGTGTTCAGATTCTCGGACGTCCTCAGCTCCCTTCCCTTTCTGAGGTCTACAGCATAGTGCAGCAGGAGTTTGATCGTCGCCAGACCCTTCTTCCAGACCCTGTGCCAGAGAGCTCTGCTTTGGCTGCTTCCATCCCCTCCCTTCTTGGCACTCGTCCTTCTCGAGATACCAAGCATCGGAGCTCCGATAAAGATCATCTTGTATGTGATTATTGTGGCAAGAATCGCCATACTCGGGATACATGCTTCAAGTTTCATGGGTTTCCGACCCCAAGAGGGGGTGCTTCGCCTCGTGGTAGTCGTGGTTATGGACGCTCCTCGGGTCGTTCTGTTGCTCCCCGTGCGGCCCATCTGACTGATGCTACTACGGATATGTCTCATGGATACTCTGCTACTGATGGTTCTGCCATCCCTGGTGGTTTTACTGCGGACGAGATGCTTGCCCTTCGACGCATGATGCAGGGTCTTTCTACAGAGCCTTCTGCCTCTTCCTCCTACGCTCATACAGGACTGCCAGGTGCTCATTCTGCCGTTTCTTCCCCCTCCACTCATTGGGTCATTGACTCCGGGGCCACGGATCATATGACCGGGTCCTCTACAGGTTTTGTTTCCTATACTCCTCTCTCTGGGCGTGATAAGGTGAGCATTGCCGATGGTTCCCTTTCTCCTATTGCTGGGAAGGGAACCATCCCCTGCTCCTCTCTCACCTTGTCCTCTGTCCTTCACGTCCCGTCCTTTACTCGTAATCTACTTTCAATTAGTCATTTAACCAACTCCATGCATTGCTCTGTGACATTTCTTCCGTCTTCTTGTGTGTTTCAGGACCTGACGACGGGGAAGGTGATTGGCTCTGGTAGCATGGTGAATGGCCTCTACGTGCTTGACTCTGGCGCTGCTACATCTGCTCTTGCTCTTCATTCCAGCACTGTTCACCCTCTGTACTCCGGGCACTGTCGCCTGGGGCATCCCTCTCTTTCTGTTATGAAGTCATTATTTCCTGCAATGTCTGCTGCTGTGTTTGAGTCTTTTGTTTGTGATGTCTGTAGTGTTAACAAACATCATCGTACTTCTTTTAAGCATGTTTCTTTACCCAGTTCTATTCCTTTTGCTGTGGTTCATACTGATATCTGGGGGCCATGCTCTCCTCCGTCTATTTCCGGTTGTACTTGGTTTGTTACATTTATTGACTGCTTCTCTCGCACTACCTGGTTATATTTGATGCATCGAAAAAGTGATGTGTTCTCTGTTTTCCGGCAATTTCACGCCATGATCTCTACCCAATTTCAGTCGAAAATTCAAATTCTTCGTAGCGACAATGGTCGTGAATACATGGATTCACAATTTGAGCGCTACCTGGCTGATCACGGTATCATACACCAGACTACCTGTGCGTATTCCCCAGCACAAAATGGCGTTGCTGAGCGGAAAAACCGCCATCTGCTGGAGGTTGCTCGGTGTCTATTGTCCACGATGCATCTTCCAAAACACTATTGGGGAGATGCTGTCCTTACTGCTGCATACCTCATCAATCGTTTGCCCACTCGTGTTCTCGGGAACTCTACTCCCCTGGACGCGCTTGGTGTTCCTACTACTCGCCTTCCTCCTAAGGTGTTTGGTTGTGTGTGCTTTGTTCACATCCATCACCCCCGTCCCTCCAAACTTGATTCACGGGCTCTTAAGTGTGTTTTTATCGGTTACTCTCCGACGCAAAAGGGGTACAAGTGTTTTCACCCCCCTACAAGAAAGGTGTTTGTTAGCATGGATGTTACCTTCCGTGAATGCGATTCCTACTACCCTTTGTCTGCTTCCTCCACACCGGCTACGCCTTCCGTTCCTTTACCCATTCCTCCTCCATATCCCTCACTTCAGGGGGAGATTCTACCAGGGGAAGTGAGTCCTGTTATTCCAGTGGAGGTGGCCTCTATTCCTATTTCTCCTCCCGTCTCCATGGATCCTGTAACATCCATAAGTTTAGACGCACTTTTAATTTTAGTACAAAATGCGCGGCAAGAAACCGTTTAAGATTTTAAGGCATTAGTAGAGTGTTTTTGGGGTGCTAATAGTAAATTCCCCATCCCTCTCTTTATACGGTTAAGAGGGAAGCCCGATAAAGCAAAAACCGCATCCCGCTATTGATTAAAACCCGCACCTCTTTCTTACGGGAGAAAAACCGCACGAACGACTCCGCCGTTCCGTCTCCCGCAAGCGTCGAGCCCGACGCCCCCCCATTCCGCAGCCGACGCCTTCCGCAAGGCTTACCGCCGCCCGATCCTCCTCCAGAAGCTCATTCCGATCACTCCTCCCTCCTCTGCAGGCGCCAACAAGCATTCCTTTTCCTTCCTTGGCCTTGGAAGTGCCAGGTTCCAACCCTAGCCGGAGGTTTTGATTTTCGTTTAGGTTCCGGTGAGTTGTTTTCTCCCTTATCTCTATTCCTTTGTGGATATTCTTGGATTTGGAAGTAAGATAACCTAGGTTTTGGATTTATTTGCCCTAATTAGGTTTTGGGGTTCGAGTTTCACCGCGGAATTCGAGTAGGACGCATTGAGAGCCCTAATCGCTCCACAAAAAGGTAATTTTTGGGTCTTAGCATTTGTATTTTGTTAACCCTAGTTGTTTTGGATTTTTCCATCGGAAATCCGTAGGGGAAATGTTGGATTTAGGGCTGCCCTAAATTTTGCAGGTTTTTTTGGTGGAGTCGGGGCAGCACTTGAGGGCCCCCAACAGTAGGATTTGCCTTCGGAAATAGAAAATGTCGCCGCGCCGAGTCTACGAGCGCCGCACCACCGCTGTAAGGAAATTTAAATTCCTTTTAGTTAGATATATAAAGTATTGTATTTTTATACACATAAATAGATTTATTTCAAGTAGCATGTTCATGCATAGAAAGATGTGGTGATAGGAAAACGGTTACGAAATAAATGTGTAGGGTGACACGATTTCCCTAAGACCCAAGTAGTCAGATCATGAACAGTAGCATAGAGTACGTAAGCGTTAACCGTGTTCGTAGGTTTGGAATTTGTTCCGAACAAGGGCGTGAATGTCCCTTCAAGTCGACCGCCAGAAAGTCAAGGGTCGCTTAGTAGTACACCAGAAAAGATATCCCTTGCAGAGTAGCGTCAGACCAAAAAGGTCAGCCAGCACACAGAGTTCTTCCGTGCTAGGTAGAGGCGCACTACCGTTCTCATAAGGCACATGGAACCTTATGAGTAGTACAGACTTGGGAAGTGTCTTCCCTTGAGCCAGCCAGTAGAGTCGAGACCGTGTCCGCGTGACACTAGAACAATTGGGTTCGTAAGATGGTCTCGGGTCGTCAGTTTCAGTTGCGCGTTAGGAGCTACTCTGCCTAGAGCCTTCCTAGTAGATGAGCAGGTTAGAAGCCACCTAAAACTCAAGTATAGACCTGACATGAGACAGTACGCTAGTTAGTGAACGCCAGGACTTGAATTAGTAAAATAAAAGTCACGTGCTTAGTACGAGTAGATGTGTGACCGGAGAATAGTGCGAAGGCATGCATAGCACATAGCATAAAAGTTTTAAATGCATAAAATTATTTTTCAAAGACATGCATGCATTCATATGTAAAACTGGGTTTTAGTGTCACTAGGAGGGGTTATTTTTCCTTACTCTGACCCTTCGTGGGCACTGTTTTTCAGGTGACCCAGGTGGGAAGCTACGTCTAGGATGAGCATTATTGTGGCGTCAGCTTGTACTATTTATCTTATTCAGTTTACTCTATTTCAGCATGTACCTGTAGATGAGAATATTGTAACAGATTAATGTTTTATCTAATTTGTATTAGACTATTCATGGTTAACCAGATTTTCAGTTAATTCAGTTCTATGTCCTGTTTAGTGGCTCTGTGAATCCAGATATCAGGTATGTGGTTACCCTTAGTTTACTTTATTCAAACTTCCGCTGTAAGTCTTAATTTGCTTAGTATAGATTTTATTACCTGTTGCTACTAGTTTTAATACTGTTTCCTAGTTTTCTTTATATCGCTGACCCGGCCGGACGGCTGATTACTGAAATACTGGGAAGGGGTGTTACAAATTGGTATCAGAGGAAGGTTTAGGATCCCTGGACCCTAGAAAGAATTCACAGAGCCATAGGAGCGTATAAGAGTAAACTTTTGTCAGTAAAGTACTTTAAGTTGCGATTAAGCCTTAGTGTTCGCTAGAGTACAAAATAAGTTGCTAGATCAGATTTCTTAGATGCTTGATAAATAATCAGATTTCCTTTATATATTCTATCAGGCACCACGAGTTAGTGAACCAGGTGAATCTTCACGCCAGAACCCGGTTCCTAGTGCAACCATGGGAGACGCTGCCATGCCACAGGTACCGCCAGTTCCAGCAGCTCCAGAGGGCACTGACATAGCGTCTCAGATTGCCAGGGCGGTTACTGTTGCCTTGATGGAGTTTCAGAGAGGACTGGCTGCAGGGTTTCCAGCTCCAGTTCAAGTACTAGTCCCTGCGCCAGCTCCGGCAGCAGCACCTGTGGAGATGACCCTGGAGCGCTATTTGAGAAATTTTAGAGAACTTCAGCCTTCGAACTACAGTGGGGATGAAACCCCGATGGATACAGATGATTGGATAGCTAACACCAGAGACCTGCTGAATGTTTTAGAGTGCCCGGAGAATAAGAAAGTTCCTCTGGCAGCTTTCCTCCTCCGAGGAGAGGCAAAAGTCTGGTGGGACAAATACCGGACAGATGATCCTGCAGGTAAAGTGTTATGATCAATTCCTTTATTTTAGGAAGTAATGTGTTAATTTTATTTGGTGTAATCGTATTTTTTTTTGGCCAGGCCGTACCCCAGACATGTTCACTTGGGGCGAGTTCTCTAGAGCTCTTGCTAGTTGGTTCGTGCCTCCTTCCGCACGACGAGGTCTCCAAGAGAAGTATCTGAGGCTTTTCCAGGGGGACAGGACAGTTACTGAGTACGAGCGAGAGCTGACTCATCTGGCTAGATATGCGGGCGTGATGCAGGGAGATCAGACTGAGAAGTGCAGTCGTTTCGTGGATGGCTTACGTGACTCGTTGAGGCAGCCGCTGATGACTATGGTCAACGCTGATTACAGGAGCTTAGTGGATACAGCTCGCAGACTGGAGGCTGACCAGCAGAAGGTTCAGAAGCGAAGTAGCTTCCGTGCGAAGCGATCTCAGGATTCGCATCAGCCGCAGCAGAACAAGAATGACCAAGGTAAGAACTGGAACAAGAAGCCGAAGCCTGATGCTAAGAAGAATGGTCAATCTGGTGACCGAAGCAAGGACTATCCCACGTGTCCCAAGTGTCAGCGTCGCCATTCAGGAGAGTGTTTGGCCAGTGCAGGCGTATGCTATAAGTGCCGACAACCTGGACACATAGCTCGCTTCTGTCAGGAAGCTGGGACAAATCAGGTAATCAAGGTCCTTTTGTATTGATTACATTTATGTAATTACGATAGATTTTTAATGAAATTTATTTCCTGCAGTCGAAGTTCGAGGTTGGTGGCTCTAGCAGGGTAGATAAGGGCAAAACATTGATGATTACTGATGGGAGACCACAACAGGGTCGAGACTTAGTGCAGCCCAGAGCTTATGGGCTAGGTCAGCAGGAGGCGAAGGATCAGGAGGATGTTGTGACAGGTAAGTGTTGTTTGATTAACAAGTTAGTTTTAAAACCCTCCGTAGTGACACATTAAATTTTTCATCCTTCATAAATCATTCATGTAGGCATCCTTATGATTCGTAACTTACCCTCTAAGATTCTGTTTGATACGGGTGCCTCGCACTCGTTTATCGCGGAATCTCTAGTGCGTAAGTTGGATTTAGAAGTCTTCCCAGAGTCAGTACCGCTGGAAGTCATGATGCCGAATGGATCCCTTCTACAGACCAGAGACAAGTGCAGGGTACCAGTGCAGTTTAGTGATGTTGAGATTATCGTGGAAGCTTTGCTGCTACCTATAGCAGGATTTGACTTGATTTTTGGAATGGACTGGCTTTCAGCAGTCAACGTCAGGATTGACTGTAGGGTGAAGCAGATTCAGTTCGATGGCCCCAACCAGACATCTTTCTCTTTTCAGGGATTGAAGGGAGTAGTGAAGATGATCATATCTGCAGTCCAAGCGAGAAAGTGCATTAGTCAGGGTTGTGAAACCTTCGTAGTACTGATGAGCGCGGAGTCTAAGGCTGATTTGTTAGAGGTACCAGTGGTGCAGGAGTTTCCAGATATTTTCCCGGAAGAGCTCTCTGGTGCCCCTCCAGATAGAGAGATTGAGTTCCCGATAGACTTGCATCCTGGGGCTACACCGGTAGCCAAATCTCCCTATCGGATGGCTCCAAGGGAACTAGCAGAATTGAAGAGCCAGTTGCAGGAGCTGCTTGATTTGGGTTTTATACGCCCCAATACTTCGCCTTGGAGTGCTCCAGTGCTTTTCGTGAAGAAGAAGGATGGTAGTCTGAGATTGTGCATAGACTACCGTGAATTGAATAAGCTGACCGTAAAGAACAAGTACCCGATTCCTAGGATTGATGATTTGTTCGACCAGTTGGTGGGAGCGAGCACCTTCTCCAAGTTAGATCTGAGGTCGGGCTATCATCAGCTGAGGATTCGTGACGTGGATATACAGAAGACTGCTTTCAGTACCAGATATGGACACTTCGAGTTCGTGGTCATGCCGTTCGGGCTGACCAATGCCCCATCAGTATTTATGGACCTGATGAATAGGGTTTTTCGGGAGTATTTGGATCGTTTTGTCATCGTCTTCATAGATGCTATTTTGGTGTTCTCTAAGAGTGCAGAAGATCATGCAGCACACCTCAGGATTGTTTTGAGCACGCTCAGGAAGAACCAGTTGTATGCAAAATTTTCAAAGTGTGAGTTTTGGCTTTCAGAGATTGCATTCTTATGCCACATCATCAGTCAGGAAGGGGTTAGCGTTGATCCAAAGAAGATAGAGGCCATTAAGAGTTGGCCAAGGCCGACGACAGTTTCAGAGGTTCGCAGCTTTTTGGGTCTTGCTGGATACTACAGGAGATTCATCAGGGATTTCTCGAAGATAGCCTTACCACTGACTTCCCTCACTAGGAAGGGAAAGGGCTTGGATTGGACAGTTGAGTGTGAGTTAGCTTTTGAGGACTTGAAGAACAGATTGATGACCGCACCGATTTTGAGTTTGCCTTCAGGGCCAGACGGATTTCAGATTTATAGTGATGCTTCAGGTCAGGGTTTAGGTTGTGTTCTCATGCAGCATGGAAAGGTCGTAGCCTATGCCTCGAGACAGTTAAAGGTTCATGAGAGGAACTATCCCGTACATGACTTGGAGCTTGCAGCAGTCATTCATGCTCTGAAGATATGGAGACACTACCTCTATGGAGTGCGTTGTGAGATCTTTACTGATCAAAAGAGCCTTAAGTATATCTTTGATCAGCGAGAGCTCAATTTGAGACAACGCAGATGGTTGGAGTTTCTAGCAGACTACGATGTAGACATTCAGTACCACCCAGGAAAGGCGAACGTGGTAGCTGATGCTCTTAGCAGGAGAGGCTCGTGTTTCTATCTTCTCACTCAGCAGGAGGAGTTTACGAGAGCTGGAGAGACTGGGCATCGTCGTTGTGCCCCGTTGCAGTTTTGGTTCAGCTTGGTTGAGTTGGATGGAGATTTCGTGCGATATTAGAGATAGGATCAGGACAGCTATACCGTTGGATCCAAAGATGACAGAGATTTGGATCTCAGTGCAGTCAGATCAGAGAGAGAGGTTCTCTATTCATGATGAGTTATTATTGCATGATGGCAGAGTGTGCATCCCAGATGTCAGTCACCTTCGTGAGGACATTCTTTTCGAGGCACACAATTCCAGATATTCTATACATCCTGGTAGCACGAAGATGTATGCAGATCTTAAGAAGACAGTCTGGTGGCCAGGTTTGAAGAGTGATGTTGCAGATTATGTAGGGAAGTGTGAGACATGCAAGTTGGTTAAGGCCGAGTGTCAGAGGCCTGGAGGCAAGTTGCAGCCACTTCCCATTCCCGAGTGGACATTTGAGGATATATCCATGGACTTCATTCATGGTCTGCCGAGATCGCAGAGTGGGAATGACTCAGTGTGGGTTATAGTAGATCGGCTTTCTAAGGTCGCCCATTTCATTCCTCTTAGGAAGACAGATCAAGGTCCGAAGCTAGCCCAGTTATATTTAGATGAGATAGTTCGACTTCACGGTGTGCCCAAGACTATAGTTTCAGACCGAGATGGCAGATTTACCTCCAGGGAGTGGCGATACGTTCAGGAGCGGTTGGGTACCAGGTTACATTTCAGCACCGCTTTCCATCCTCAGACCGATGGACAGACTGAGCGCACAAATAGGACTTTGGAGGATCTGCTACGGATGTGCATTCTAGATTTTGGAGGAAAGTGGGAGAAGTATGTTACTCTTGTGGAGTTCTCCTACAACAACAGTTTCCAGGCAAGTATTGGGATGGCACCGTTCGAGGCCCTCTATGGTAGACGTTGTCGGACACCGTTATGTTGGGCAGAGAGTGAGGAAAGATCTTCTATCAGAGAGTCATGGATTGATAAGACCACGGACAGGATTAAGCTTATTCAGGAGCGTATGAAGACAGCTCAGGATCGCCAGGCCAAGTATCATGATCAGAAGCACAGGTCAGTAGAGTTCAGTGTTGGAGACTACGTTTATCTGAAGGTCAGACCAGTTAGAGGAGTCTCTAGAATAAAGCGGATGAAGAAGCTGAGTCCCAGATTCGTTGGTCCTTTTGAGGTGCTGGAAAGAGTTGGTGAGGTTGCATATAGGTTGGCCTTACCTGAGGAAATGAGTGGTGTACATGATGTATTCCACGTCTCCTATCTGAGGAGAGCAGTCAGAGATCCCAGTCAGATCATCAGTACCGAGGAAGCACCAATTGAGACAGATCTTAGTATTGGAGTTAGACCAGTCAAGATAGTGGACTCAAGGATTCAGAAGCTCAGAAATAGAGAGATTCGCATGGTCAAAGTCCTTTGGATGAACTGTGGCCGTCCAGAGTATACTTGGGAGCGAGAGGATGAGCTAAAGAGCAATGCAGACTATTCTTTTCTCTTCGTTTCAGGTATGGTTTCAATTTTCGAGGACGAAAATTTTTGTTAGGAGGGGAGATTTGTAACATCCATAAGTTTAGACGCACTTTTAATTTTAGTACAAAATGCGCGGCAAGAAACCGTTTAAGATTTTAAGGCATTAGTAGAGTGTTTTTGGGGTGCTAATAGTAAATTCCCCATCCCTCTCTTTATACGGTTAAGAGGGAAGCCCGATAAAGCAAAAACCGCATCCCGCTATTGATTAAAACCCGCACCTCTTTCTTACGGGAGAAAAACCGCACGAACGACTCCGCCGTTCCGTCTCCCGCAAGCGTCGAGCCCGACGCCCCCCCCATTCCGCAGCCGACGCCTTCCGCAAGGCTTACCGCCGCCCGATCCTCCTCCAGAAGCTCATTCCGATCACTCCTCCCTCCTCTGCAGGCGCCAACAAGCATTCCTTTTCCTTCCTTGGCCTTGGAAGTGCCAGGTTCCAACCCTAGCCGGAGGTTTTGATTTTCGTTTAGGTTCCGGTGAGTTGTTTTCTCCCTTATCTCTATTCCTTTGTGGATATTCTTGGATTTGGAAGTAAGATAACCTAGGTTTTGGATTTATTTGCCCTAATTAGGTTTTGGGGTTCGAGTTTCACCGCGGAATTCGAGTAGGACGCATTGAGAGCCCTAATCGCTCCACAAAAAGGTAATTTTTGGGTCTTAGCATTTGTATTTTGTTAACCCTAGTTGTTTTGGATTTTTCCATCGGAAATCCGTAGGGGAAATGTTGGATTTAGGGCTGCCCTAAATTTTGCAGGTTTTTTCGGTGGAGTCGGGGCAGCACTTGAGGGCCCCCAACAGTAGGATTTGCCTTCGGAAATAGAAGATGTCGCCGCGCCGAGTCTACGAGCGCCGCACCACCGCTGTAAGGAAATTTAAATTCCTTTTAGTTAGATATATAAAGTATTGTATTTTTATACACATAAATAGATTTATTTCAAGTAGCATGTTCATGCATAGAAAGATGTGGTGATAGGAAAACGGTTACGAAATAAATGTGTAGGGTGACACGATTTCCCTAAGACCCAAGTAGTCAGATCATGAACAGTAGCATAGAGTACGTAAGCGTTAACCGTGTTCGTAGGTTTGGAATTTGTTCCGAACAAGGGCGTGAATGTCCCTTCAAGTCGACCGCCAGAAAGTCAAGGGTCGCTTAGTAGTACACCAGAAAAGATATCCCTTGCAGAGTAGCGTCAGACCAAAAAGGTCAGCCAGCACACAGAGTTCTTCCGTGCTAGGTAGAGGCGCACTACCGTTCTCATAAGGCACATGGAACCTTATGAGTAGTACAGACTTGGGAAGTGTCTTCCCTTGAGCCAGCCAGTAGAGTCGAGACCGTGTCCGCGTGACACTAGAACAATTGGGTTCGTAAGATGGTCTCGGGTCGTCAGTTTCAGTTGCGCGTTAGGAGCTACTCTGCCTAGAGCCTTCCTAGTAGATGAGCAGGTTAGAAGCCACCTAAAACTCAAGTATAGACCTGACATGAGACAGTACGCTAGTTAGTGAACGCCAGGACTTGAGTTAGTAAAATAAAAGTCACGTGCTTAGTACGAGTAGATGTGTGACCGGAGAATAGTGCGAAGGCATGCATAGCACATAGCATAAAAGTTTTAAATGCATAAAATTATTTTTCAAAGACATGCATGCATTCATATGTAAAACTGGGTTTTAGTGTCACTAGGAGGGGTTATTTTTCCTTACTCTGACCCTTCGTGGGCACTGTTTTTCAGGTGACCCAGGTGGGAAGCTACGTCTAGGATGAGCATTATTGTGGCGTCAGCTTGTACTATTTATCTTATTCAGTTTACTCTATTTCAGCATGTACCTGTAGATGAGAATATTGTAACAGATTAATGTTTTATCTAATTTGTATTAGACTATTCATGGTTAACCAGATTTTCAGTTAATTCAGTTCTATGTCCTGTTTAGTGGCTCTGTGAATCCAGATATCAGGTATGTGGTTACCCTTAGTTTACTTTATTCAAACTTCCGCTGTAAGTCTTAATTTGCTTAGTATAGATTTTATTACCTGCTGCTACTAGTTTTAATACTGTTTCCTAGTTTTCTTTATATCGCTGACCCGGCCGGACGGCTGATTACTGAAATACTGAGAAGGGGTGTTACAGATCCTCCCTTCTCTATTCCTTCACCCCCGACCTTGCAGGTATATACTCGGCGTACAAAGGGGACAAGCACACAGGAGCCTGCTATGATACCAGAACAGTCAGTGGATCCTGACTCAGGGCCCTCAGAGTTACCGATTGCCCTTCGAAAAGGTATTCGGTCTTGTACTCGCCATCCGCTTTCTAATTATGTTTCTTATGACTCCCTGTCTACCTCCTACAAGGCCTTTGTCTCCTCTCTTGCTACTTCTTCTATACCTGCGTCCTGGCAACAGGCTCTTGAGGTCCCTATATGGCGTGATGCGATGGTTGAGGAAATGAAGGCTTTGGAGAAGAACCATACCTGGGATCTTGTATCTCTTCCTCAAGGGAAAAAACCTGTTGGGTGTAAGTGGGTGTTTTCTGTGAAACAGAATCCACAAGGGATTGTTGAAAGGTGCAAGGCACGGTTGGTTGCAAGGGGTTATACCCAAACCCATGACATTGATTTTCAGGAGACGTTTGCTCCGGTTGCTAAAATGAATACCATCAGGGTATTGGTGTCCATTGCTGTTTGCAAAGATTGGGACCTTCTGCAGCTTGATGTGAAGAATGCCTTTCTCCATGGTGACTTGGAAGAGGAGGTCTATATGTCTATTCCTCCGGGTCTCACTCCAGCTGGTGCCTCAGGGAAAGTTTGTAGATTGCTGAAGGCTCTATACGGACTGAAGCAGTCTCCAAGAGCATGGTTTGGTCGGTTTCACAAGGCGATGATGTCGTTTGGATACTCTCAGAGTAATGCTGACCATACGCTGTTCATCAAACGGAGGCTTGGGAAAATCACAGTCTTCATTGTGTATGTTGACGACATTGTCATAACTGGTGATGATCATGAAGAAATTCAGAATCTGAAACAGAAGCTTGCCAGAGAATTTGAGGTCAAGGACCTTGGAAAATTAAAGTATTTTTTGGGAATTGAAGTTGCAAGATCAAAGCAGGGAATCTTCCTCTCACAGCAGAAATACACGTTAGATCTCCTTGAGAAGATGGGAATGAGCGGATGCAGACCGGCTGATACTCCGATTGAGGCTAATCATCGATTGGGGCGTAATGATGGAGCGGAGATCGAAGATATTGCAGGGTTCCAAAGGTTAGTAGGGAGGTTGATATATCTGTCACATACTCGTCCAGATATCTCCTATGCTGTAAGTGTTGTGAGTCAGTACATGCATACTCCAAAGACACGACATGTGGATGCGGCACACAGAATCCTTCGGTACCTCAAGTCCTCACCAGGAAGGGGAATCCTGTTTTCCCCAGGTACTGACCTAAAGATTGAAGTTTATACTGATGCTGATTGGGCTGGGTCAGTGGACGATAGGCGATCCACCTCTGGATATTGCTCTCTTGTTGGAGGAAATCTTGTTACTTGGAGGAGCAAGAAACAACAGGTTGTGGCACGATCTAGTGCTGAGGCTGAGTTTAGAGCTATGGCTCATGGGGTCTGTGAAGGTTTATGGCTTCGGGCCTTATTGAGGGACCTTGGTCTTGTGGAAGAAGGACTCATTCGTCTGTATTGTGACAATAAGTCAGCTATTAGTATCGCTCACAATCCAGTTCAGCATGACCGGACAAAACACATCAAGGTGGATCGACACTTTATCAAGGAGAATATTGAAAGAGGAATCATATGTACACCCTTTGTGCCCTCTAACGGGCAACTTGCCGATATTCTCACCAAAGGATTAAGTGGGAATTCTTTCGATCAGATTGTGAACAAGTTGGGCATGTTTAACATCACTCGCCCAACTTGAGGGGGAGTGTTAGCATAGTTTACTTTATTTTTAGGGTGCGCTAATAACATATTTGTATCCTTGTATCCTTTTGTCTCTCCTCTATATATAAAGGGAGACTCTTATTGCATAAGAGATAATTTTTCCCCCATCTAACAACGAGGTTAAGTGCAGCTGTAGAAAACATCTCGATGGTCACAATCGGCGTCGGAGGAAGCCACAACCGGATTCCGTAAATTCCGGTAACTTGTTCCCAAACCACCATGGTATGCTTTGCAACCCATTCATCATTTCGCGTTTATTTGATCCGTTTGGCGTGGCGCCGACGTTCGTGAACGTGGTGGTAATGCCTAAGTACATCATGTCTTGTCATCAATGTTGGCAATAGTGGATAAGAAAATAAATACATAAAATACTAAGCTTCATGTATATACTTTATCAATGAGTATTACCAAAAAATATTTCCACTACAAATAGAGAATAATTCGGTAATTAAATCATGCCTAATTCAAATACTTCTTACTTCAAATAATTATGAACCTAAGTTTATTTCAAATCAAGCATAATTATGAACCATGAGTACCGTACAAGCAAATATCAGTATATAGAAGTAGTCTTTTGATTGTCCGGTGACAAATGATATACTCATAATAATAAATGTTTAAAATCCTATACAAGTATGTTGATTGCACATCTTGCATTACCAAGCACTGGACTAAGTTTCATGCTTCTACGTAAATGGTATTTGTTAAAAATTAAGTTGTTATGTTTCAAATAATAGGGCTCAAGATAGTATATGAAAGCATCGTTTCTGTGCAGCTCTAGCAGACAATTAAAAACACAATTTAAGACATGCAAATTTCCCCTTTATCCACGAGTCCACGGGTTTAAAGAGAGCAAGCATTTCCCCTTCCTCCACGACGGCGAAACCGGGCGGCACTGTGGTCCTGGAAAAAGCCCGGGCTAGGCCCTAGCCCGGGCTTTGCCTGGGCCTAGAAACCGGGCTTTGCCCGGGCCGGGCCGGGCAAATGATCATATATGGGGCCTTGTTAGGCCCCATGGACCAGCCTGGGCCCAGGGCGGGCCTAGCCCGAGCCTGGGCCTAGCCGGGCTTTTACCGGGCCGGCCCCCCGGGCCCGGTTTTTATGCACACCACTAATCCCAAGGAATACTGGGCACAGGTAAAGGTGTATATAATCCAGCGGGTAGTTACTGACAATCTGAGCGATAACTCGCTTCATCCCGGGCCAATAGAAGCTCTCTTTTACTAAGGCTATCGTCTTATCACGTCCAAAGTGACCACCTAAGCCTCCACCATGTAATTCCCATACAATGAAGTTTCGCAATGAAGTGCGGGGCATACAAAGACGGGTCCCACAAAACAAATATCCGTCTCGAATGAGATAATCAGTCTCATCGTGATAGGGATCCGATTGTATCGCATCATAGATACCGCTAAAATCAGGATAACTAGAATAGTCATCCTTGACACGCTCAAATCTTATCACCTAAGTACGCATCTGTGATAATACAAGGGTGACTCGACTAAGGGCGTCGACAACCCTATTCTTCGTTCCCTTATAGGGCTTGAGAACGAAGGTGTATTCTTGTAAATATGAAACTCACTTAGCCTGTCGAGGGTTCAACTTTTGTTGCGAATTGATATAACGCAACGCCTGATGATCATAGTGGAGGAAAAACTCCTTAGGCAACAGATAATGCCTCCAATGACGTAACGTCTGTACAATCGCATAGAACTCACGCTCATAGTTGGAATAATTCAGCTTCGGGTCTGAGAGCTTTTCACTAAAGAATCCAACATGGTGACCCTCTTGAATAAGTACACCTCCTATCCCAACTCCTGAGGCATCACATGATACCTCAAACACTTGGCTGAAATCAGGGAGTCTCAAAACAGGTGCAGTGGACATCTTATCCTTGATAATCTCAACGGCTCTAGCTGCCGATGATGTCCACTGAAAACTTCCCTTCTTCGTACACTCAGTGACATGCGCCATAATCGTACTGAAGTTCTTAATGAATCGACGATAAAATGTGGCTAGTCCATGAAAACTACGGACATCGTGAATGTTCTGAGGGATATGCCACTCATGAATCGCTCGAACTTTCTAAGGATCCATAGTGATACTGATGTAGGGGTAGGCTAGTGGTGCTCGGAAACTAAGACTTTAGTGCTGGTGCGAAGGTGACACGCTAATGCAATTCTAAATGTAATGCAATGATCGGTATTTGACAAATAATTTAAGCAATGAAAAGTAATAGCACCACGCAGTTAATCAAAATAAAGAAAAACAATTAATTTTTAGCAATTTGGCAACGGCTTACTCCGCTCGGAGGGCCTAAGCAAGCACACGGCGAATAAATCCACAAACAATTAATAGCATAAAAGGAAATAACTACCACAAAACCATAATCGCAGCACAATATAGATAAACAACCAAATGAAAATGTCAAGTCACAGAACACAATACCATAAATACTCACAACGTAGAGGGCTGAACCGAGACACTGAAGATTTGGAGGGCCGGATGTGTAGATCGGCAATCGGAGGTGGAACCGGTGGCGAGACGACGAGGACGGTGGCTGCCCTTGGCGGGAAATGGTGGTAACGGATAGTAAAACGGCGGATCCGGCCACGAATAAGTAGATCCGGGTCGAGGATGGGTAGATCCACTATTTAGGGGCGGATCCGGGCAAAAATGGAAAGTATGAAATGTGGAAATAACGGATCGGGAGCGAAGATCTCAGATCTGAATGGATCTAGAGAATTAGGGTTGTTTGGAAGTGGTTCCACGAAGGGGAGAAGAAGTGGAGGGGCGGGTGAACAGTAACCGTGAACAGTAACCGGTGAACAGTGTCGGCGAACAGCGCGGTGAACAGTGATCGGGTGAACAGTGCTCGGATGAACAGTGTTACGGGTATGGAAGAGTGGCTGCTGGCTGGAATGGCGGGCTGCAGCGGTTCTGGAGGGTTTCCGATGGCTGGAAAAGGGATTTGAAGGGTGGAAAACGAAGGTGGGGGTAGGGGTTACCTTGGGGAGGAGTTTGGCGGCCTAGGAGTCATCACCTAGGGTTCCACGGCGTCGGCACCGGGGAGGGATCGCTGGAATCCGGGAATGCTCTTCTCCAAATTCAACAATGATCTCAAATCAGCCCCCTAGCATCCTATTTATAAGAAAACACAAACTAGGGCATCTCCATCAACGGCTATGATTGGCCGGTGGGTTAACCCTTAAAATACATCAAAATAAACTCAAAAAATATAAAGTAATATAGTTTTTTGACTCGCGGCGACGTTCCGTACGCAATCACGGAGTCCGATCGTCGATCCGGGCGCGCCAAATATGGAAAGTTGCCAAATCAGCCCCGAACGGGCCCAAAACGCGTCCTCGTCTCTGCTCCGCATCAATCTCCCCGGCTTGAAAGAATTCATCTCCCGATGAATATGGATCAAAATTCTCTCGCTGCATGCCGGGTAAAACTCGAAGAAGTCCACCAGAGGTCGCCCAAGTGTCGTCGCTGGAAAGTGTCCTCGCCAATCAACTCCCCCTGACTGAAAATATGTCATCTCCGGTGAATGGAGACGGATGTGCTGAAGTCGAAGTCCAGGGACGAATCGATCAAGCTCTGCTGCAAGTACCCAAGAGTCACCAACATCTGTAGTGAGAATGCACTGGTGGAGTCTGGTCTCCATGAAGCTCTCAATGCTCAACTCACGAATGGTGGATCTCAGTGCGATCGGTGGTGCCTGCGGTGAAACCAAAGAAGACGAGTCCCCAGGTGGGTGGAGGTCAACAATGGGTGAGGACGTATGAGGGTGATATGGTAACGATAGTAGGGGTGGGGGTGGCTGGGCATCTCCACTGCTCGGGTCCACATACTCATGAGGTTCATAGTATGAAGTCAGATCTTCAACATTAAACACATGGTGCATTCCCATACTGGCCGGGATGTCAAGTCGGTAGGCGTTGGTCCCAATACGACTAATAACGGAGTACAGACCTATTCGCCTTGCGCTTAACTTCTTGGCAGGCCCCGAAGGGAGCCTCTCAGGGCGGACTCGCACCATTACCTTGTCGCTTACATTAAATATTTGTTCTCGCCTTCGCTTAACTGCATGGGCTTTGTAATTTTCATTGCTTGTTAATATTCGTCGGTGAACCGACTCATGCAAATCATGCAAATGCTGTGCAAATGACTCAGCAGACTCATGCAGGTAATGCAAATGATGCAAAGACAACATGAAAGACACGGTACACTCCTTATAAGAAAATCTAATAATTCCTGGGGTGTCTCTAAAATGGGGTGGCCTATCTGGAGGTTCTATCGGTTGAGTATAGACAAACTCATCCCGTGTGTGACGAGTGCTCAGATGACCGTGAGAGACAACTATACTCAAATACGGGCTCGTAAAGAGCCAAATGTCTCTCAGGAAACGTAGCGCATCAGGGGGGTCCCCAGGAGGTGTGTAAGAAAAGTCATCATGAAGTAGACGACCACCTGAGTGAAAATCGCGTGTACCGACTAGAAGTCGTGACTCTAAAATATGGTGAGCGTCCCAGACAAGAAAGAACTCATCGGGTGGCTCAACGGGTGGCGTGTCCCAAAACTCATCCAGAGTGTGACGCGTCATAAGGTAGGTTCTCATAATATGAGTATACTCAAGTGGACTTAAGGTAGGCCCTACATATATCATGCTCCACTCAAGATCCCATCTCTGGGTAAGGCCAGAGATGATAATGAAAGAGGCGTCATCCCTGAGTGGCTCACCCGAGTCTCAACCTCACCAAGATGTGGCAGATCATCAGGAGGCTCAACAGGGGGCTCATCATAGGGCTCGTCACTAAGGTTAGGCTCCTCCCGATGAGTACCATCGAAAGGGGCAGTGCCCCTGTGCATGGGTGACATAGCCACTACGAGATCAACACCAAGATCTGAGCTCTCGGTCGTAACGTGGCTCAGGGTAATGTCAAGGGCAAAGTGATATAGACCTACGCTCAAGACTGGGTCTGCGGGTGCGGTGTCAAGACATGAGTTTAGGGTATGAGTGTCAATCAACCCCGGACATGCCAAAAGTGGAGGTGTGGGTGAGAGACATAACACTACCGACTCAATAGGTCGCTCTGGCTCATCCTCCGTCGGAGTCACAAGAGACGGGACATAAACAAGAGATAGATCACTCACGGGGCTAAGCATCTCGCTGGGGTGAGAGCAATCTGTATCAGGTATCACTTCCGTCGTGGGTAATAGGACAGTGGTAGGCATCGTGGTGACCTCAGTATGAGGACTCGTACTGCGGAGGTCAAGGTGAGGGTCCAACCGACCAGCTCTGGCGGATCTGAAAGACCGTTCGTAATAAAGGGCAAGCTGGTACGTCTGCTCAAGGGACTTCGAGCTATGATAATCCACCTTAGTACGGATGTCAGATCGAAGCCCAGATCGAAATCTGCAAGTGGTCATGGCTGAGTCCTCTCGGATATTGCTCCTCACAACTAACTCATCAAAACAATCCTTGTACTCAGCGACAGACATGGATTCTTGCTGAAGGGAAAATAATTGGTCGAGCAAACGACTCCGATATGATGAAGGTAGGTACCTCTGACACAATATACACTTCATGTCCACCCAACTAGTGATGCGACGAACACGGTCTCGCTCGCGGGTCCTCTCAACACTAGCCCAATATGCTCTCGCCTGATCTAAAAGTCTAAGTTTTGCAAACTTAACGCGACGCTCACCGAATAACTCAAAATGATCAAGATAATACTCAATATCCACGAGCCAATAACTGAAAGACTCGGGACTCGATGAGCCGTCAAAGGAAGGGGAAATTGTACGAAACTGACTCTCAAGATCTCTCTCAAAGTGACGATCTTCATAATAGTCATCCCTAATGTAATCGGGTCGAGTCGAAGGATCAACATGATCCGCTCGCGTGCAAGGATATGAACGACGACAATTATCATACTGATCGTCTCTGGCATAGTGAGGTTGTGTCGGTAGGTCGACACGATCTCGGGAAGTACTGTGCCGCAGACGATAATAATCATCATGATAACGTGAGGATTTCTCTGAAGTCGCTCTTTGAGATTGAAAATAGGTGGACTCAGAATCTTCCAAGAGAGGAGAGGAACGACGACGATAATTAGTCATGGATGAAGCTAAAGACTCTATATGACCTACCACTACAAAGCATGCAAATGGCCTAACCTTGACCTCTGATACCAATTTGATGTAGGGGTAGGCTAGTGGTGCTCGGAAACTAAGACTTTAGTGCTGGTGCGAAGGTGACACGCTAATGCAATTCTAAATGTAATGCAATGATCGGTATTTGACAAATAATTTAAGCAATGAAAAGTAATAGCACCACGCAGTTAATCAAAATAAAGAAAAACAATTAATTTTTAGCAATTTGGCAACGGCTTACTCCGCTCGGAGGGCCTAAGCAAGCACACGGCGAATAAATCCACAAACAATTAATAGCATAAAAGGAAATAACTACCACAAAACCATAATCGCAGCACAATATAGATAAACAACCAAATGAAAATGTCAAGTCACAGAACACAATACCATAAATACTCACAACGTAGAGGGCTGAACCGAGACACTGAAGATTTGGAGGGCCGGATGTGTAGATCGGCAATCGGAGGTGGAACCGGTGGCGAGACGACGAGGACGGTGGCTGCCCTTGGCGGGAAATGGTGGTAACGGATAGTAAAACGGCGGATCCGGCCACGAATAAGTAGATCCGGGTCGAGGATGGGTAGATCCACTATTTAGGGGCGGATCCGGGCAAAAATGGAAAGTATGAAATGTGGAAATAACGGATCGGGAGCGAAGATCTCAGATCTGAATGGATCTAGAGAATTAGGGTTGTTTGGAAGTGGTTCCACGAAGGGGAGAAGAAGTGGAGGGGCGGGTGAACAGTAACCGTGAACAGTAACCGGTGAACAGTGTCGGCGAACAGCGCGGTGAACAGTGATCGGGTGAACAGTGCTCGGATGAACAGTGTTACGGGTATGGAAGAGTGGCTGCTGGCTGGAATGGCGGGCTGCAGCGGTTCTGGAGGGTTTCCGATGGCTGGAAAAGGGATTTGAAGGGTGGAAAACGAAGGTGGGGGTAGGGGTTACCTTGGGGAGGAGTTTGGCGGCCTAGGAGTCATCACCTAGGGTTCCACGGCGTCGGCACCGGGGAGGGATCGCTGGAATCCGGGAATGCTCTTCTCCAAATTCAACAATGATCTCAAATCAGCCCCCTAGCATCCTATTTATAAGAAAACACAAACTAGGGCATCTCCATCAACGGCTATGATTGGCCGGTGGGTTAACCCTTAAAATACATCAAAATAAACTCAAAAAATATAAAGTAATATAGTTTTTTGACTCGCGGCGACGTTCCGTACGCAATCACGGAGTCCGATCGTCGATCCGGGCGCGCCAAATATGGAAAGTTGCCAAATCAGCCCCGAACGGGCCCAAAACGCGTCCTCGTCTCTGCTCCGCATCAGATACCAACGGAGCTCACTATATATCCAAGAAAGATAACAGACTCATTCATAAATACACACTTCTTCAAGTTGATATACAGTCGTTCGGCTCGCAGGAGCTCGAAAATAGTATGTAGGTGAGTCAAGTGCTCACTCTCAGTCCGACTATATATCAAAATGTCATCGAAATAAACCACTACGAACTTCCCAATATAGGGTCTAAAGACCCGGGTCATCATCCGAGCGAAAGTACTAGGGGCATTGGATAACCCAAAGGGCATCACAAGCCACTCGTAAATGCCATCCTTCGACTTGAAAGCAGTCTTCCACTCGTCTCCTTCGCGAATGCGAATCTGATGATAATCATTACGAAGGTCGATCTTAGAAAAGATTGTGGCTCCAGTCAGCATGTCTAACATGTCATCCAGTCGGGATACCGAGAATCCGTATTTCACAGTAATCTTGTTGACAGCACGACTGTCAACGCACATACGTCAAGTACCATCCTTTTTCGGGGCAAGGAGGGCATACACCGCACATAGACTAAGGCTATGACGGATAAAGCCTCTATTAAGTAATTCTCTGATCTGCTTCTGCAGCTCCTCATGGGCGGCAGGATTCAATCGGTAATGTGGTAAATGTGGGAGGGAAGCTCCAGGAACAAGATCTATCACGTGCTGAATACATCTCATAGGAGGTAATTCAGCCGGAAGCTCATCAGGGTGTATATCCTGGAACTGCTCTATGAGCCTCCTAGCAGGTATATGAATAGACACGTATCTCTCTAGTACGTTAGATGCCTGTAAAACTACTAAGACATAATAAAATCCACCATCAAAGCTCTCTCGATGGAAATCAGTGCCTCGTATAATGTTAAGAGTCTTCTTCCTTTCAGTGGGAGGAAGAGATTCTTTTGCACCACTACTCGTGCGGGATGTTGGTGATGTGGGTCACACCAGATTCAACACTACTCTCTTTTCGTCCAGTAGAAAGAAGCAAGTGTTGGACCTGTCATGTATGAGTACATCTGGTCATACAACCAAGGTCTCCCTAGTAATACGTGACACACATCCATAGGCATAACGTCACACCAAATCCTATCGGTATACAGACCGATAGTGATGGGCACTAAACATCTCCTAGTCACAGATAAGGTAGTCTTGGTGACCCAATCTACCTGGAATGGGGAAGGGTGCGACTCGGCAGTGACTCCCATGCGGGCTAAAGCTGTCTCAGATATCACATTCATACAACTCCCACTATCTACTACTAAACGACACACTTTCTCCCCAGCCTTGAAGTAGGCCTGGAAGATGTTCGTCCGCCAACAATCGGTTGATTCCTTTGGTGTAGATAACATACATCTCACCACTAGGACGCCATGATCTATCTCCTCATCACTAGGCGTATCGTACACTTCATCATTCAAAATGTGTGAGTCCCTCTCGACTCCAGCTTCTTTTATAGGCTCATCCTCCTCAGTCACCTCATGAATAACTAGTGTGCCTCTACTCTTAGGACAATCCCTAGATATATGGCCCATCTGCTGGCACTCATAACATCGAATCTGTGAAGGGGTCACAGTTCCTATGGGGAATTTCCCTTTCTGATCTCTCGTAAAGGTCGAGGTAGGCTTGGTCGCACTCTCCTTACCTTTCGATTCTTCTTTCTTATAGGGAGTAGTTGTTTTGTTTTGAGGTTTGAACCAGGAGGTTCTCTTTTGATGTTTCTCTATATCTATGGCGATAGATACTGTCTCAACAATGGAATAGTGGTCATATCGAATCAACTCATTGCGAATCTCAGATCGTAGTCCACACTTAAATTTAGATAATGTATCTCGTGGGTGTTCGACTACGTTGCACCTAATCATAAGATCCTTCATCTCAGCTAAATAATCAGAAACTGATTTGGACCCTTGACGTAGAGACGTCAGCTCGTCTCGTAGATGCGTCTGGTAGTGTTGGGGAATGTACTGCTCCTCCAATATGGCTTTCATGTGTGCTCAATGTGTAATGGGAGGGCGTCCATTCCTCTCTATACTTCGTTCCTCACCTATCCAAAAGATTTTTGCTCGCCCAAATAACCTTATCTTGGCAAACTGAACTCTTTGATCTTCTGTCATACGATACCACTCAAAATAGGTCTCTATGTCTATAACCCAGCCTGAAAAAACCTTAGGATCCATAGATCCTTCATAAAGTGGCGGATCTAACTTCACAACACGTGTAAGATCCGGTCGCCTATCCCAGGGAGGATAGTCGTAATCATCGTCGTAAGGATCACGATTGTCTCGACGTCGTGGGGGTGGCGGTCGATGCCAATCTCTAGGTCAATCATCACGATGCCTGGCTGGTATTGGCCTATGATGGTCTCGCGGTCGCTCTTCTTTAGCCATGTCATTATAGGGTCTCTCCTGATAATGATCTCGCGTACCTAGGAAAGGCCCTCGTTGGGGTTCAGGAAAATTCCTTGGGAAATTCCTACCCTGATCGTACTCGGATTCATACCTATCTATGGGATTTCTAACCTCTTCCTCGAAAAAGGGTTTCTCCTAAGTGCAGACCTCTCTCCAATAGGTGGTGGAGCCTCATAATGGGGTCTCACAGAATGCTCATCTCGAACTAGAGGTGGCATTGACGCTCGAGGGGGTACTTCTAAGCTATTTATCCTAACACTAAGGTTTTCAAACCCTTCTCTTATGGCCCGATTCAACTCGGCTATTTGGTGGGTGAATGGCAGAATCCACGGGGGTGGTTCATTCCCTTCGTTCTCACGACTCGGTTGACCAAGCTCAACTTGACGCATCTCTGGGTTTACCTCGTGAAAGTGTTCAGGTGGTGAATGGTGGCGTTGTGAACTCATACTCACTAACCTACCACTACGCAAATGCATGCAAACCTTAGGAACCTCCCTCTGATACCAAATTGATGCAGGACGGCGTGTGGGGTTTGCGCGTCTGTCGGCTTTTTTTCTAGGAAACCCTAATGCATGTAATGAATGATTGATTTTGCAAATATTTAGAGCAGAAGCGCATAAACCTTTCAGAGGGAAAGTAACTTTAAAATAAATTAAAAAAATGCAAAATTACTATTTTGTTTAAAAATGAATTTTCTTGAAAAAATGGTTCAATTCTGAACCCGGGGAAGGAAGTTCGCAACTTTCGTTCTGTTCCCCTTGTCGTAGCAAAACCGAAATCGTGAACTCCAAATACGTTTCCGTTTGGAGTTTTCGACGTAACGTTTGCTGAAAAAACTCGGGCGAAAACCCAACAATGAATCTAGTATGTTTCGAGAAAAAATAGAGGCACACACAAAGGAAGAGATAAAAACAATTACCCACGGAAGAGACGTCTTCCGTATTTGAAGTCGATGACGATCACGCGAGGAACTCCTCGTCACCTTCGATCTCCCGCTCCGAGGTCGGCCACTATCGCACATGGGCACCAAGGAGAAACTTTGCTCACTCTCACACGAAAGTGGCTCCACGAAATCACTCACTCTAGAGAAGTCACAAACCTAACAATCTAACTTCACTCGCTCCTCACACTAGAGGTTCCATGAATTCGTCTAACACTTCACTAATTTGGATAATCAAACAACCACCCTCTACCGTTCTCGGCAACAGTCAAAAAATAAGAAAGTTAACAATGTTTGTTAACTGTCAAATAGGAAATCACAACCAAGCACAGTGAATTTAATAACACTGTTCACCTTCTTCAACAAGAGAACACCAACCCATGTTCTAATTTCGCACAGGAATCAATGGGAAGATACAAACAGGAATCACAAGGCAAACTACCAAGTACAAGAATCCCAAATCAAGAAGCAAACACACAACAATCTTCAATTTTCATCAAACTAACAAACGATTACATCGAGCCCCTTTTTATAGGGTTTCAAAACAAACAAACAGAAATAGATTCGCAGGTACCGACGGAAATCTGAAGCGGCAGCCATGACAGGTCGTGGAGTTGACAACCGCCGGGAGAGTGGGTTTTGGGGCGGTTGAGAGCTGGAGTGGGGATTGTGGAAGCTCCAGCGGTTGCAGGCTCCGGAGGAGGCGACGGTGTGCAGTCGTGGGCTTCCATCGCGAGTCATGGCGGAATCGGAGCAGTGGCGCCGAAGTCGGGCAGGTGCGGGAGGCCCTAATCGTGCTTGAGTTCGGGCTGATTAGAGGAGGAGAACAGCGCCGGCTGGGTAGATGAATGAACCGGCTGCACACACACACACACATATATATATATATATATGTGTGTGTGTATATATATATATATATTTATATAACTGTATAAATATATATATTTTTTGATAATTTTTTTTTTTAAATCTACATATATATATATATATATATATATAAATGTATATATGCATATATATATATTTCACAAAATTCAAAAATTACACAATTGCAAAATGACACAATGCAACATTCAGGGCCGATAGTGGTTCGTACCTTGTAATCTTTATCTTGGAATGTATGAAGGTTTCTAGGGTTGCTTCCTAATTTCGTCTCTTCTCGTCCTTCATTCTCGCTCACCCCCGCCGGCCCTTCCTCTTGCCGGATTCCTCCTGGAATTTATCCATGATCGTATCAGTGTATCATTATACAAGTGACCTCATCTTCAGGTTGATACATCTATTTGGGAGCATCATATTTTTCCTAAAACGTTGGTGCTGTGTGCTAACATCTGATAAGTTTTAACTGATTAAAGTTTTGAAAATCCTTTTTTTAAATAGTCAATAAGGACTAGTGGACACCTTAAATGTTTTTGTATGCTTAAAATAATATTTAGAATGGTAATGTGCTCATATATTGACCCTGTCATAGCCACCGAAGTGCTGTTATGGTTCTAATTTTATTCACATTGCCTTGATGTCTAATGACATTCCAATTTGTGTTATAGGCATGTTTATTCTTAATAAGTGGAAATAATTCTCTTAACTTAAAGATTTGTGAATGGGCATTCTCTATATCTGATTCATTTTTATTTTATAGCCATTATAGGAATTTAAATCTGACTTGTTAATCTTTTTTGAAAGGCGTCCAACTTCAGTGCATGATAGAGTAAAGGATAGTGATGATGAAGAATTTCGAGATAGAGATTATGATGTGGCGGCACTTGCAAGCAACTTGAGCCAAGCATTTAGATTCAATATCCATGGCAATGAGGACATTGAAGAGGTATTTGTCTTGTCTCCATTGTAGTTACCTTTGTGTAGTGGAAACTACCATTCTCTTCAATCCGCGATAGCAATGCAGGGTGGAGTAAATCTTTTTTCTATAATTATCATAAACTCTTTTTTTCTTTCATGGGCTATAATTTACAAATATTATCAAATTATTTACTTCAGGCTTTAATTGTTCATCATTGTGGTTCCACGTTAGTTTCATATGATTAAAAAAGAGTAGTCAAGTGATGTGAAGCTGGAGCATAGTTTGTCTACTGTTGATAGGTTTTAATTAGAATAGGTATGTATCTAGATCATTTCTTTTGTGATATTCACTGACATTTTCAGAAAATTCAGTTAAAAATACAATGATTGTTAAGGTCAGGGATATGGAGTATGTGTATTTACACATTTAGTGGAATGTTAGCGCTAAAACGTAAGGGCATTGATATTCACAGTTCCTCTTTGGCTACAATTATAATTGTACTCCGAGACGATATTTTGCAGGACAAAAAATGAAAAAAAAACATTTCAGGGGATTAAACAAGTTAAGCTATCCCCTACCGTAAGTAATCAACACAAGCAACTAAGGTTGCGTTTGGCGCGGCTTATCGCAACTTATTTGCTCCGGTGAGGTTGGACAAAAACGTCATTGTCATTGAATGTATGTTTGGTATCACAAATGTTACAAAAAAGAAACTAGTTTGAGACATAAGATTTTGATATGACAATGACATTTTTGTTCAACCTCACCGGATCAGATAAGCCATGATAAGCCGCGCCAAACGCAGCCTAAATAAATGCAAAATATTTAACTATATGAATACAACATTCTTATGAAAAAATGATTACCCATTAAGAAATATAAAGTCATAATGTATCAAAATAGTCCGAAGGGCATTGAAGGAGCTCGTTGATGTAGCTGCATCTCAAAAACTCCTAAACAAATAATAATAATAATATAAAGGCAGGTAAGTAAATATGTAACGAAATATTGATGAAATGAGAAAATATTAGCTGCATGTTTATTACCCGTTGATCAAAACACAATTCCTCCATGACCGCCTCCAAATATTTGTTATCATGCTGGAACAAACTCTGAAATTGAATTGCAATAAGAAATCATAATATCATAAAGAAGCATATTACCTAAGCTTTCATATTACTGTAATAATAAATTACTTTTTCAAAATTGGGTTGTTGCACTTCAGCACTCCATCACCAAGTTTATCAAAATGCTCTAAAATGGACACTCTGAAATAAAATTATTATATTGAGAAGTATTTAATGCTTAAGAAATAAATGCATTGTAGCAAAGATACATATCATATGATTAAACAACCGTGTAATATGTGGCACATCTCATTGTTTCGCTTCCTATTTATGGTACCTCGTCCACACAGGAGTTACTTATCATATTCTTTGCCATGTATAAAATACTTTTTGCAATGCGTCAAAATATTCCTATTTATATGAACTGGACATAGAATATTTTTAGCTTTAGAGAACACAAATTTAATTGTGCTCATCAAAGCAATCTCCCGATCAATAACAAATACATTAGGAAAAACATTTTCATCTAATATAAACTTGAAACATTCCAGAGCCTACTTATAATTTATTTTTGTTTCATTTGGCATAAACGCAAAGCCAAAGGAAAAATATTTGATTTGTGGATGTCACACCTATTATGCAAAGTAATGATAATCGATAATGGTTGGTCTTGTAAGTGTAATCAAATCTTAAATGTATTTGAAATCATGTTGCTCAATCGAACAGAAGTTGGATGAGCAAAGAACAAATTTTCCAAATTTTTAGTTTCCTAATTCACTTGATTAACGCTAATGTACACTCATATTCACTAATGCATTTTAACAAATATTGAATTGGAGTCCAACTTCTAATTCAGTTTGGTACAACTTGGCTTTCTCATTATATATAGTTCTAATAGTTGTTGTATTTTCGGTGTTTATTTTCTTCAATTCGGACAATATTTTGCGTGGATTAACTTCAACATTATACATCTCCTTGACGCTTCTGCTCATTATCATCTAGCTTACTGACATATGGGTGCACTTCCAGATGAACAAATTCATGATTGTGAAAATCATACTTGACTTTTACCTTCCATTCATTTTTATCTTATCTACATCCTTTAAGTGCAAACTTACATTCACACCATTTAGAACTTGACTTTCTAATATTTTACTTTACCTGCAATTTTGTTTTGACTATCACGAGAAGTATCGGTTCTATCACAATCTAGAATTACCCTAGGTTTTGCTCTGGCAGTAATTTTATCTGGCCTCAATATAATGATAGCAAACCCCAAAAATTTTTCAGCATTACGAACCCATGCAACTAACTCTTCTTTACTCGAAAAATTTAAGTTTGCTCAAAAATGCATTCAAACATCTACCGGGATGTCTTGAGAACTTTCTACATTTTCCAACAACTTAATATCCTCTGAATTCATTTTAATCTAACATAAGCGCACAAAAAGACAATAATATCATATAAGTACTACACAATAAGGCACATAAAAACATAAAAAAGTAAACAAAAATTTGAGAGTTATTGGTATTACAATATAACACTTTTAGATATTACCCAAATGCAAGTGTTGGATGGACAACGACACCACCTATGTGCTATCAATAATCCGAAGAAAATTTTTTGCAAGATTTGTTGAAGAAATTTTGTAAAAAAAATCAAATAACATAAAAAAAAATTTAAATTTAAGCAATCAAAGATCACAACTCCTAAATTTGTGTATTATACCATCAAAGATCACAACTCCTAAATTTTGCATGAAAAATTAAGTGATTTTAAGCAATCAAAACCTACAAAAACAACTTAGAGAAATTTGAGAAGCCCTAGGATTTAGGACAAAAAATGGCGAAATGGTGGAGAATAATTCACTTTGAGCATCCACCGGAGAGAAAAAAAAGTTCAAATAGAAACTTTTGAAAACTACAACAAAAGATTTAAAGGAGATTTGAGAAATCCTAGCTTTTAGGAGAGAAAAAACAGGAGTGAAATGATGGAAAAAGACTCACCAACGGCCAACATTGGAGATATGAACGCAAGCGGGTGGCAGAGGGGAGTTCACTGGCTGGAAATAGGGCCACGAGCAGCAGCAGTACAGATCAGGCGTAAGGGGAGACGTGAGGTTGGGGGGAGTCCTGTTCGGGCATGCGAATGAGGGGGTGGGGTGCGATTAGGTATTTTGGAGTAATAAAATAAGGTTTAAACATTTAAAATAAGGGGTGCGAATCTGTAAAGACATATAGGTGCTCACATAATTACAAGAGTGCCGATGAACAGAAGCAGTAACAACACCGTTGTAACCACAGATATCAAAGTGCTTAATCTTGGCAATAACTCTTTCGCCAAGGACATCCAATCAGAGCTTGATCGCCTCCCCGCACTTGGAATTTCCCTCGGTCAAGTGTAATTGTGTCTCTAAAAACCCCCCGGTAAGTTTTCATCTTGGCAAGCTTGCCATTTTGACATCTCCTATAATTTCTTGTCCTCCCATCTCATCCCACTCTCTACCCTCCATAACTCCTTCAACGTATCATACAACTCTTCCTCTGACGAGCTTAAGATTATGATGCATAAAAATCCAATGTTAGAGCTTTGGTGTGAAGCCGACCATTGAATCTCATTTTCAAGCCAAGAAATTTATTGGAGTTGCTCGTTAAAGATGAATTCTACATCTTAATCTCCTAAGACAAAAAAGGTAGGAAGGCATCACCGCCAACAAGGATGGACAACTCTTTGTCCTCAACCTTGAGATCCACTCCATGATCTACAGTACCTTCCTAAGTCTACTATTTTCTTTGCTGGCAAGGAACCAGGAAGAGGAGCTTGAGAACAGTCCGTTGCATATTTAGTGTAAGTAGATCAGTCTTCCAACTAATATCTCATACATTTTGTGGTAAATATGTTATGTATCTCATATATTCTGGTATTTATGCCCGCCCCCATGTAACTGTATATATATGTTACATGCTCGAGATTGCGAGCGTGTGCGTGGGGGAAGAGGGAAGTCCTCAAGAGAGGAGGATAGAGTGGCCCTGCGAGCTATGGCGGCGGCGGAGGCGTGCGGTGTCGATCGGCGGAGCGACGCTGGCGGGATCGCGCGGGATCGCGATGTGGAGCGGCAGTTTCGGTGTGCCGAGCGGCTAGGGTTGGATGTGGCAAGTTTTCCGTAGAGTTAGAGAATGTTAGAGAGAGAGAGAACTAGAGAGAGTTTAGAAAAAAAGATAAAAGTGAAAATACTTCTTGCTCCCTTTGTATTCCCACACACACACACATAAATAGTTCATAAAGTGCCCCCTCCTTGGGCTTAGACACGGAGGATCGATTACGCATACAAAAATATAAAGTAGACTAGATAAAAGTAGACTAGATAAATAGTTTGCGGCATGCGCGACCAAGGCGGGGCCAAGGTGGGACCGTAACATCCCCACCCTCCCCGACGACAAGCTTGCCCTCAAGCTTGGTATGTAGTAACGGTAGGCGTCGGATCTCCCGTGTCAGTGTCAGCATCCCGTTCAGAAGCGGAGTCGTCGACCTCCAACCAGAAGAGGCGCTTGCAGCGATGTCCACGGAAAAATGGCTCGTCGCAGTTGTAACAGAGGCCCTTGGCACGGCGGTCATTCATCTCCTGTGGCGATAGTCATCGAATAGTAGCAGGGCGGTCGGCGTCCCGGTCTGGGGCAAGTTGACTAGCTGTGGTCGATGACAGAGGCCGCAGATGACGCTTGGACCCCTCAGAGTCCTGGTGATGTAGATGAGGGAGATCCAAAAGCAGTTGCTTCTCGCAAATGCGAGCCAAACTCATTGTAGTGGACAGATCTGCGGGTGCTTGAAATTCTACGTCCATGCGGAGGCGCTCATGGAGTCCCGTCGTGAAGATGGATACTTGTTGTGTCGGAAGAACGGAGGTAGTGCGGGCCAGGTGGACTTGAAACTATTCCAGGTACTCGTCGATCGGACCAGTCTGCCAGATGGAAATGAGATCCCCCAAGGGATTGTTGTGGAGGGGTGGGCCGAAGAAGAGGGTGCAGTTCACCTTGAAATCTTCCCAAGAAAGGAGTGGTTTCTCCCGTTGCAGTTGGGAAAACCAAAGTTGCGCGGGGCCCATCAGGTGAAAGGCAGCAATGCTGAGCCACTCGTCCCAAGGGGTGCCCTGTTGGGTGAAGAACTGCTCGCAACGAGAGAGCCAAGCTAAGGGGTATTCGTGGCCGTCAAATATTGGAAAATCCAGCCGCAAGTATCGTGGCACCCCGTTGTCGTCATGCCGCGGGGAACAAAATTCTGGCAGGGTTGGCGGAATCGGCGCTTCACTTGAGGAACCCGTGGCCGGTTGGGCCGGTCGGTTCGCCGCTAATTGGGTGGTGATGGCAGCAATGAGGACATTGTTGTTATCTGTGAGGAGCTTGGCGAGGGACTCAAAAATTTGCGAGAGGGAAGCCTGGCCGGCCATTGCGTAAGGCGAAGGTGGTGGGTTAGCGGCGCCGGAGGGAATGGAGGAAAAAAGTGGCGGTGGCGGGCGTAGTCCGGTAGAGGCGGCGAGCAAGGGGCCCCTGTGGATGGAGGAGCCGAGCAGGAGATGCTGTGGATTAGGGCTGACGGAATAGGGCTGACGGAATAGGGCTGGCAGAGAGTGGCGGGGAACGGAGAAGGACGGGGCAAAGTCGGCTAGACGGAGCTTTTCAGGGCGGAGTCGGGCAGTGCGAAGCGGTCGAGAGGGGTAGGCGGCGGCAGATCTGGGAGGTCAGTCTCCGGTTGATGTTGCGGTGGCTTCACGGGGGCTGGTCGGGCTTCAATGGCGTCTGGCCGGGGCTAGGCGGCCGGCAGTGGTTCGGGACAGAGGGAGAATGCCTCAGTGGAGGCGGGGAAGAACAGATCTAGGTTGTCGGAGGTGGGAAGGAGGTTTCCCTCTGATACCAAGTTTTTACGTGCTCGAGATTGCGAGCGTGTGCGCAGGGGAAGAGGAGGGAAGTCCTCAAGAGAGGAGGAGAGAGTGGCCCCGTTCCTCTGATACCAAGTTGTCATTGTTCTTTCCTTTTTCAATTCCGGCCTCTAGCTAGAAGTCGATCACCTCTAGAGGATATTCTTGGGCCTTTCTTACCGACGTCGATCTCGTCTGCGGCCGACATTGATCCTGTTTGTGGTTGCATCTTCCTTTGTCGACAACAATCCAGTCTTCCTTTGTCATCGATGATCCAGTCTTCCTCTGCTAACCTCGTTCATGTCTGTGGTTGACGTCGATCTTCTGTGGCTGATCCTAATACCCTTCCAATTACTCGACGAGCATGTTCTTTAGGGTGTTGCTAGTCTTCTTTCTTCTTCTGTGTTTTAAGGTTATTTTGTTGTTCCAGTCTTAGAATGACAGAACACCGGCTCGCCATCTACGACGATATGTCATCTTGGCCCTAATGATTTTTCCATCCTCCATAACAACTATTTTCTCAATGAAAAAAATTACCTTTGATGAGACCAAGTTATCCGCATTACTCTGAAAGGAAGAAGAAAATTGTATCACCTTTAAGGAACCACCCTTGTGAAGACTGATGTAATGTTTCAAGATTGGATGATGAAGACTCCCTTATCATGACTTGGTTGTGGAATTCCATGACACCCGAGGTGAGCCAAAATTGCATGTTCTTAGCCACAACACGGGACATTTGGGAAAATATGCATCAAACCTACTTCATGAAACTAGATGTTGACACCTGCTATGAGTTAAAGACTATTTTTCTCTACAAAGACAGGGAACCTTTCTGTTACTGATTACTATGAGATATTGAATGAACTTTGGATCAAACTACATTGGCTACCTTTGTTGAAAGAAATAGGACCTTTTGAGCCCCTTTCAGGTTTGAACTCTGAGTATGTGCCCATCTGCGTGCAGGTCCTAGGTGTTGATGCGTGAAATGCGGTTCCAATCAGTTAACGGGTGTTCGATCTCACAGGCTAAGGATGAAGGAAGAAGGGTTGCGGGGATAGAGAGGAAGCTTGCTCAGGCAGAGAGGAAGCTTGCTTGAGCAGAGAAGAAGCTTGCTCAGGTACTGTCGAGCAGACAGCCACTTGAATGGTTAGCTTTGCAGGTTGATGCCGAGAGAGGAGAGAAGAAGAGAGGAGGCCGCTAGCAGCGGCAACAGCAGACTTCGCCCGCCGCGGCTTGAATGCCACTCTTGCGACGGGCTTTTCCTTTATTCAAGAAGAGTTACAATTTGCTATTGCACCATTACACATAAGAGCAGTAGAGGGTACAATGGGGGAAGCTGGCGGCTGAGGAAGGAGATGCCAGAAACTAAGTAAAAGGAGCTGCAGAGGACTGGAGAACTGAAGCTGAAGATGCTGCTGAAGCTGCCTGCTGATGGCAGAAAAAACTAAGTCCCCAGCCTCTGACGACCTGGGAGACCTGGAAATCGGAGGCTGCGGAGGCTGCGCAAGCTGCTGAGAGCAGAAAAAGCTAAGTCCACAGCCCTTGACGACCTGGGCGGACTGGAGATTTGAGTCCGCCGACCTTGCTTGATCAAGCTGTGACGGACTGGAAAACTGAGTCCGCAGCCTTTGATCAAGGTTGCAGTTCTCCTCCCGCCGATCCAGAATGAGAGGTCTTGGGGGGTATTTATAGGCCCGGGGAGAATCTTCTAAAAGCGGGACCCAGTGACGTCATCTTCGACGACCTCGGCGACCTGAGCAAGCTGAGGAGCAGGCAGACGGACCCTGAGCAGGCAACTCTGGGCTGATTGGGGGGACTCCAGGAGGAGTCCTCCCTTGCCGGAGCGGAGGCCGCCCCCTAGCGGGCGGCCTGGGCGGACTCCGGGGGGAGTCCGCCCGGCAGGCGAGGCCGCCCCCTAGCGGGCGGACTCAGGGGAGTCCGCCCGGCCCGGGGAGGCCGCCCCCTAGCGGGCGGACTCGGGGGAGTCCGCCCGGCCCGGCGAGGCCGCCCCCTAGCGGGCGGCCTGGGCGGATTCCAGGGGGAATCCGCCCGGCCCGGGGAGGCCGCCCCCTAGCGGGCGGCCTGGGCGGACTCGGGGGAGTCCGCCCGGCCCGGCGAGGCCGCCCCCTAGCGGGCGGCCTGGGCGGATTCCACGGGGAATCCGCCCGGCCCGGGGAGGCCGCCCCTAGCGGGCGGCCTGGGCGGATTCCAGGGGGAATCCGCCCGACCCGGGAGGCCGCCCCCTAGCGGGCGGCCTGGGCGGACTCGGGGGAGTCCGCCCGGCCCGGCGAGGCCGCCCTCTAGCGGGCGGCCTGGGCGGATTCCAGGGGGAATCCGCCCGGCCCAGGGAGGCCGCCCCCTAGCGGGCGGCCTGGGCGGACTCGGGGGAGTCCGCTCGGCCCGGCGAGGCCGCCCCCTAGCGGGCGGCCTGGGCGGATTCCAGGGGGAATCCGCCCGGGCATCAGAGGCCGCCCCTGGCGGGCGGCCCACGGAGGCCAGCGGAGGCCGCCCCTGGCGGGCGGCTGGCGGAGCATCCAACCTTGGGCGATTTTGGACCCGGCAGTCCGCCTTGCGCGGACTTGGTGGACATCAGGGATAGCCTGCTCCTTGCGGAAAGGAACCTGTAAGAGAGAAAACCAGAAACAATAGGCACGTTGGAGAGGATTGCCGATTTTGGGGTTAACATAATCCCCGCACTTTTTTATGTTCCGCAGGGAACTTCGAAAAAGTAGGAAACCCACGAAAATCGTTATCCTCTTCTTAGGAAGCGGAAGAAAAACAGTTTAGCGATCAGGAAAGATAGAACCTGATGCCCCTGAAAGATCTGTCAGTGCCTATATTCTACCTGCGAAGAAAAGTCAATATAGGTAAAAGGAGGTACATCTTGCGTGTACCTGAGTTGGAAAGGACTTGCTGGTATCTGTTGATCTCTGAGAGGAAATTGCCACTATCTGCTAGTCTCTGCAAAAGGAGAGTAAGCGAGCAGGTAGAAGAAGAAAATAAGCTGCAAGTACCTGAGAGGAACTTGCCACTATCTGCTAGTCTCTGCAAAAGGAGAGTAAGCGAGCAGGTAGAAGAAGAAAATAAGCTGCAAGTACCTGAGAGGAACTTGCCACTATCTGCTAGTCTCTGCAAAAGGAGAGTAAGCGAGCAGGTAGAAGAAGAAAATAAGCTGCAAGTACCTGAGAGGAACTTGCCACTATCTGCTAGTCTCTGCAAAAGGAGAGTAAGCGAGCAGGTAGAAGAAGAAAATAAGCTGCAAGTACCTGAGAGGAACTTGCCACTATCTGCTAGTCTCTGCAAAAGGAGAGTAAGCGAGCAGGTAGAAGAAGAAAATAAGCTGCAAGTACCTGAGAGGAACTTGCCACTATCTGCTAGTCTCTGCAAAAGGAGAGTAAGCAACAGATATGATAGGAGAGAAAACTAAGTTCGCAAGTACCTGGGCGGAACCTGCGAATGTTGGTTGTTAACTGTTGGTATGATAAGACATAATCGGATAACAGAATAGATACCTGACATACTCTGCTATCGATTGAGCAATGATCAAACTGCGATGATGACTGTCTCGCGTGATCAAGGTATAATGTCAACATAAAAATCCAGATCCGCGAGATAAGAAAATCCGAAATTAGATTCATGATGACATGGCTTGTTAATCAAGAAGATCCATATGCCCTAAATGATGTGTGATTAACATCTGATAGGAGAACTTGTTGACCATCATCTGGTAAGAGCTTATGCAGGTAGCGTATATAGGATGATCATAAGTCAAGGAAAGATGTTGCAGATTCTTGGAATAGGTTGGATTCAACCTGTAAGAAGGTAAAAAAGGAGAGAAAAGAGGCTACCCCCGAGGATGAACTAAAAGGTTGAATGCTGCCACAGGTGTTCCCCGTGGGCATTATGCATCACTTGCCAAAGTCATCCTGGGTGTAGTCCTAACCAAAGCGGGCTGGCCGCGCATCCTTTAGAAGGGCACAAATAAACAAGAAAAAACCCTAAGAAGGATCGACAGATGCACTGCTCTCTTGCCTCGGGTTACAAGCATCGCTGATCAATTAGACTAGTTGCGCCAAGTGGCCCATTGCTTGTCTGCGGATTGATCAGCGGAGTTGTGAGTCCCGCGGAGGCACGGATCGAGAGTATCATAGAGTGTTCGGCCGTCACAGTTGTGAGATGATCGAGGAGACAAGGCTACACTTGATCATCATTGCTTGTCAAGCAAAGATCATCGTAACTGTAACGTATCCCTAGCGGAGCACGATAGAACTATCGCAGGAGGCCTCCCCTAAGCACTCACACTGCGCTAGACATCAGCCGGGATCCGAAGCCCCGTCATCCTCCGCACGAGAGTTGAACGACCCCCACTACACATATGAGAAAACTCCTCATCATATGTGGTCATTGTGGTTTTACGCCTGAGGACAATCTCGAGGGGGCACTGAGCAAGACTTGGCGATATCTCGGTGGTTCAGTGATCTCTTTGGCAAAGAGAAGAATATGGTGAAGAAGCATCACAAAAAGGGAACTGTGTCAGTATGAGATCTCTGACGTAAGCTTTATTGAAGGAAAAATGAAACACTTAGAAGTGCTGAAAAGTAAAATGTTTGAAGAGTAGAGTAAAGGCAACCAGTCACGATCGTGAGGGACTTTGAGGAACTGCGATTGGTCATAGCTGATGAAGCAAGAACTGTGTCCTCTTTGCTTCAAAATAGCCTTCCAAGGGGACCTTCGTCAACGACATCGATGCACTCACTTGCAAAATCAATGGACCCCAGACGGCCCTTGTCATGTATCTCTATGCACTCTAGCTGACCCTCAGCCACCTCCTTGCCCTTGGAGGTGGAAGGTTTTGAAGAATCAATTTTCTTGACCAGGTCGTTGATCTTGCCCTCGATGAGCAATCTTTCAACCAATCGCCGAAGGGCCTTGCAATCTTCAGTTAAATGACCTTTCTCTCTGTGGAATTCACAGAACGGGTCTGAATTTCTTGATCTCTGATTTGCCGGCTGGTAAGGCCTTTTGGGATATGCCTTATCCTTCATGATTTGGCTAACTTATTGCATGACCTCATCTAGCTCAAATTCTGGCAGATCACCTTCTTGCTGCTGATGAACTGCAGCTGTTAGCGGAGATGATGTTGACAATGGTAGCAGCCGCTCTTGGGCACGATCATGGCCTTGGAAGGGGTGTTGATGATGCTGAAATCTTCTTGCTTTCCTAGAGAGAGATGGAAAGTCTTTCCGAGGAGACCTCGGAGGTTGCTTGTAAGAAGAAGAATTTTTCTCTGATACCAGCCTGGAGACGAAGCTGGGGTTGCTCTTTTCACCGCGAATATACGAGTTGGCTAAACCAATCAACTCTTGATAAGTCCTCGGTGCTCGGACATTAGCTTCAAACTTTAGAGGGCCTTCACGCAGGCCGTGGATGAGAGCCACTCGGTACATTTCTTGATCAACGATCTCAATGTCCAAGATTTCTTTCTGAAAACGATCCACATAATGAGACCAAGTCTCATTCTCTCGCTGCCTGATCTCAAAGAGGGCTTCTGGACCGCCCTTCCTCTTTGAAGAGGTAGAAAACCTGAGCAGGAACTCCCTTCACAAATCAATAAAGGAAGAGATTGACTGAGGTCGCAGTCCATAGAACCAGTCTCTCACTTGATCATCAAAGGTCGTTACGAGGAGCTTGCTCTTGGTAGCATCTGAGAGGGTCTTGAGAGCAACGGCTGATTCAAAGGCTTGAAGATGCTTGACAGGATCAGTCTCCCCAGTGTAAATGGGCAACCGTGGCTCTCGGAAGTTGACTGGAGTTGGTTCATATCGAACGCTCTCTGTAAACGGCGATGGCTCTTCTGGTTCTACTGCATAAGGAAAGTAAGGAGCATGAGCAGTAGTTGCAAAAGGAGCAGGAGGATTGGAGTAAAAGGTTGCTGCGGGAGGAGCAAAGGCAGGAGCTGAAGAGAAGGGGTGACTTTCCTGAAAGTTCAAAAATCTGGCTGGACTTCCCCGGGCAGCCTCCCGGAAGAAGTTTTGACGAGCTGCAAACTCATCATCTTGAGATCGCAAGGGAGCTGCTGGCCCTTGCGGAAAGGTTGGAGTGTAAAGAGGAGGGTAGACCGGCGGATGAGCCGGTGGGTAAACTTGAGGAGTCTCCGATGTTGGTGCTGGATTGATTGGAGGAACTGGCGCTGCTGAAGATTGAGCGACCAATTGCTGAGTGAGAGCTGCTAGAGTACGGTTGATGGCTTGAAACTGTTGGGCAGTTTCTCTGCGAGATTGCTCTAAGGCCTCCCAAAGAGAATCATCTCTGGGACTTGGAGAAAGACTCTCGGCTGGTTGATGGTCTGTCATGAGTAACCACTGCTTTCACTGTCTAATCGAGATCTGAAGGTCGCGTGTTAACTGTTGATGCGCGAAATGCGGTTCCAACCAGTTAACGGGTGTTCGATCTCACAGGCTAAGGATGAAGGAAGAAGGGTTGCGGGGATAGAGAGGAAGCTTGCTCAGGCAGAGAGGAAGCTTGCTTGAGCAGAGAAAAAGCTTGCTCAGGTACTGTCGAGCAGACAGCCACTTGAATGGTTAGCTTTGCAGGTTGATGCCGAGAGAGGAGAGAAGAAGAGAGGAGGCCGCTAGCAGCGGCAACAGCAGACTTCGCCCGCCGCGGCTTGAATGCCACTCTTGCGACGGGCTTTTCCTTTATTCAAGAAGAGTTACAATTTGCTATTGCACCATTACACATAAGAGCAGTAGAGGGTACAATGGGGGAAGCTGACGGCTGAGGAAGGAGATGCCAGAAACTAAGTAAAAGGAGCTGCAGAGGACTGGAGAACTGAAGCTGAAGATGCTGCTGAAGCTGCCTGCTGATGGCAGAAAAAACTAAGTCCCCAGCCTCTAACGACCTGGGAGATCTGGAAATCGGAGGCTGCGGAGGCTGCGCAAGCTGCTGAGAGCAGAAAAAGCTAAGTCCACAGCCCTTGACGACCTGGGCGGACTGGAGATTTGAGTCCGCCGACCTTGCTTGATCAAGCTGTGACGGACTGGAAAACTGAGTCCGCAGCCTTTGATCAAGGTTGTAGTTCTCCTCCCGCCGATCCAGAATGAGAGGTCTTGGGGGGTATTTATAGGCCCGGGGAGAATCTTCTAAAAGCGGGACCCAGTGACGTCATCTTCGACGACCTCGGCGACCTGAGCAAGCTGAGGAGCAGGCAGACGGACCCTGAGCAGGCAACTCTGGGCTGATTGGGGGGACTCCAGGAGGAGTCCTCCCTTGCCGGAGCGGAGGCCGCCCCCTAGCGGGCGGCCTGGGCGGACTCCGGGGGGAGTCCGCCCGGCCCGGCGAGGCCGCCCCCTAGCGGGCGGCCTGGGCGGATTCCAGGGGGAATCCGCCCGGCCCGGGGAGGCCGGGGAGGCCGCCCCCTAGCGGGCGGCCTGGGCGGACTCGGGGGAGTCCGCCCGGCCCGGCGAGGCCGCCCCCTAGCGGGCGGCCTGGGCGGATTCCAGGGGGAATCCGCCCGGCCCGGGGAGGCCGCCCCCTAGCGGGCGGCCTGGGCGGATTCCAGGGGGAATCCGCCCGACCCGGGGAGGCCGCCCCCTAGCGGGCGGCCTGGGCGGACTCAGGGGAGTCCGCCCGGCTCTGCGAGGCCGCCCCCTAGCGGGCGGCCTGGGCGGATTCCAGGGGGAATCCGCCCGGCCCGGGAGGCCGCCCCCTAGCGGGCGGCCTGGGCGGACTCGGGGGAGTCCGCCCGGCCCGGCGAGGCCGCCCCCTAGCGGGCGGCCTGGGTGGATTCCAGGGGGAATCCGCCCGGGCATCGGAGGCCGCCCCTGGCGGGCGGCCCACGGAGGCCAGCGGAGGCCGCCCCTGGCGGGCGGCTGGCGGAGCATCCAACCTTGGGCGATTTTGGACCCGGCAGTCCGCCTTGCGCGGACTTGGTGGACATCAGGGATAGCCTGCTCCTTGCGGAAAGGAACCTGTAAGAGAGAAAACCAGAAACAATAGGCACGTTGGAGAGGATTGCCGATTTTGGGGTTAACACTAGGCAAGGAAAGACTTCCAACCCAATTTGAAGTATTTTATATTGTTAGAGGTGAAGAGAGTCGTAGGGATGTTATGATGGATGACAAGCCCAACAACATGTCTACTCTTCCTGCAAGTAAGAATGCCAAATCCAGCAACATCTAGTTGAGAATGTGATATTTTTGTGTCGCGCGTGATATGTCACATGTCTTATGTGGGTTGTTCATCCGAGTATATATTGTATTAGGTCACACTTGTATGGTGTAGTGTTTTTAACCTAATGAAACTTTTCATTCCACTGTTCCGCTCGATTTGGTATTAGAGTGGCGAGAGTTGATCATGCCGCTCCTTCTCCTGCATCGTTGATCCTTGCTTTGGTGCTCCTTGCCACTCGAATCGGCTAGCCCGTGTTGTTCTCCAATTGCTTCCTGCATCGTCTTCTCCGCTCATCGTTTCCAGCTAGCCATGTGGCCCGCTCGTCGCTTCAAGAGCGTGGTCATTATCCTCCGCTCTTTCCCGCTACCTATCGTCGGTCCAGTCCTACAGTCGCCTCTCCCCAGCACAACAACTTCTCTTCAAGTTCCGTTCTCTTTTTTTCGCTCCCCAACCCCGCTCCTTCAGCCCAAACCCACAGTCGGCTTAATGGTTTGTTAATTTTATTGATGGTTGTACTTTGGTGGCTTGGGTCTTTTTAATGAGAGACGGGCATGAAATTATAAAAATTTACCTCAATCTCATCCTATCATCCATACAAAATTCAACAAATCTATAAAGCGTGTCCATTCGGACAGTGAGAAATAATATATAAATCAAAATTTTTTGAAGTTCACTATTGAAAATGGCATCCTCTATGAATTTACTTGTGTTGATACCCCTCGACAAAATAGCATCTCCAAACAAAAAAATCGTCGTCTCCTTGAAGTTACCCGGGCTTCGCTCTTTCAGATGTCTGATCCTTAAATATGTTGGGGGTGAAGCCCTTTTATTGCCACTATCTCATCAATTGTCTACCATCACAAATTTTTTGTGGGTCCAATCCTATCCAACTTTTAACATCAGTCTCCCTTCAGCCCCTATTATGCAAAATTTGCAAGCTTGTGTGTTTAGGCGTGTTGCTTATGTTCATATCTGTCATCAACATCACACCAAACTTGAGGCCGGGGGTATTAAATGCATTTTCTTAGGTCATGCATCCGATAAAAGGGTTACAGATGTTATCACCCTTTGTGTAGTCGTATGCTAACCTCCATGGATGTTACCTTCCATGAACTCAAGCCCTTTTTTCATTCATGTCCACTTCAGGGGGGCAATATATTAGAAGTGCAATTCTGCATCCTTAGCACTTCGACCCATTCCTTCATTTCTTTGCCTCCACAGAAAGATGGAACTCATGTTGCTCCCATTGATCATCCCGTGGTTTTTTACCAGAGCAAGATTCAACTCAAGCATATCTCCCAGCAACTCCAACCATCTCAACCTCTAACAGTTACAAAGCAGGCGGGTAATCCCTCCAATACTAATCCTCTTAATTATGGCTCTGTTTCTTGCCCTAGTCATGATGACCTTCCTGTTGCCTTGAGGAAATAAAAATGCGCAACTACCACGTATCCTATTTATTCGTTCATCTCTACAAAGAACCTTTCTATGCAGTATAAATGTTTTATCTTCTATCCTGACTCCATTGTTGTCCCGAATTTCGTACATGAAGCGCTAAGGGATAAGATTTGGTCTTTAACCATATATAAGGAGATGAGAGCCTTAACAAGAATGATACTTGAGAGTTTGTTCCAAATCCAAGGGACAAAAGATTTGTTGGGTGTATGCGGATCTACTCAGTAAAATACAGATATGATGACACTCTAGATTATTATAAGGCTAATTTGGTTGCAAAAAGGTACTCAGACATGTGATATTGATTATCGAAAAACTTGGCTCTTGTATCACATATGAATACCGTAAGAGTTCTTCTTTCTCTAGTTTAGTTCAACTGGGAACTACATCAATTTGATGTTAAAAATACATTTTTTTTTCATACAGACCTTGATGAAGAGGTTTATATGGATATTCCTCTTGGATTCAACTCTGGCAACAATGAGAATCAAGTGTGTAGATTGAAGAAAGCTCTGTATAGGCTTAAGCAGCCCCCCAGACGTGTTTGGAAGATTGTTCAAAGCGATGTTGACCTTGGGGTATAGGCAGAGTCAAGCAGATCACACATTATTCTTCAAGCACTCACATGAAGATTAACTCACTGTGCTACTTGTGTATGTTCATGATATAATCATCTCAGGGCTAAAAGCAAATTACTAAAGGAGAGGCTAATAACCAAATTTGAGATAAAAAACCTAGGAAGACTGAAGTACTTTCTGGGAATTGAAGTTGTGTAGTCTAAAAGAGAAGTCTTTATTTCTCAACAGAAGTATGCGCTTGACCTCCTTGAATAAACTAAAACAATAGGATGATGACGACAACCCGAAGATAGTCAAAGCTCAATATCTGAGACTTGTTGGTAAATTGGTATATCTAGTACATATAAGACCTGATTTAGCATATGTTGACAGCACAGTGAGTCAGTTTATGCATGATTCAAGGGTCAACCATCTACAAACTCTCAATCAGATTATTCAGTATGTTAAAAAAAATCCAGTGAGAGGATTGTTGTTTAAACATGATAAAAGATTGTCTTTGGAGACATATATTGATGTTGACTATATAGGGTCTTTGGTGGATAGGAGGTCCACTTCTGGTTATTGCACCTTCCTAGGAGGCAATCTTGTCGCATGGCGGAGTAAGAAGAAAAATGTTGTTGCCAGATCTAGTGCTGAGGCTTTATTTAGGGCTATGACTCAAAGACATTTGATTTTTATGGATGAAGATTCTATTGGACTACTTGAAAATCAAGTTCAAAGTTCCAATGAACTTGTTTTGTGATAATAAGTCGGCTATAAGCATTGCTCATAATCCTGTTTAACATGATATAACAAAGCATATCAAAATTGACCGTCGCTTCATCAAAGAAAAACTTGACAATGAGTAGATCTCTAGTTCTTATATTCCCTTTGAACTGGAGATTGTTGGTGTCTTGACGAAAGTTCTATTCACTGAGAGATTAAGCTCGGAATGATGGATATCCACTCAGCTTGAGGGAGGGTTGATGCAGGACGACGCGTAGGGTTTACGCGTCTATCGGCTTTTGTAGGAAATCCTAAATGCAAGCAAAGATTTGGAGTGGTTGTTGCACGAACTTTGGAAAAAACAACTTTTAATTTTTGTAAAGCATAAAATAAACTATTAGTTTCAAAATTGAATTTCTTAAAAAATTAGTTCAATTCCAAATTCGAGGAAAGAAGGTTTGCAACTTTTGTTCTATTCCGCTTGTCGTAGCAAAACAAAAATTGTGAACTCCAAATACGTTTCCGTTTGGAGTTTTTGACGTAGCGTTCCCTGACAAAATCCGGGCGAAAACCCATCATTGAATCTATTAATCTAAGAAAATATATAGACACACACAAAGAAAGGGAAAGAAACAAGTTACCCACGGAAAGAGGCGTCTTTCCGCAATCGAAGCCGATGACGATCCTATGAGGAATTCCTTGTCACCTTCGATCTCCCTCTCCGAGGTCGGCTGCTATCGCACATGGGCACCAAGGAGAAAGTTTACTCTCACAGAATTGGTTCCACGAAATCTCTAAGCAACCAAACAATTTGACCTTCCACTCTCTGGGAAGCAAACAACGAACAATTAAAATAAATTCCTCCAAAGTAACACTACACTCGACAACAACAAATGCAGTATCAAGTTTTTTATGTGCTATTCACCGAAACAAATCAACCCACGACAAACTTACATTAATCTGCCACTATAATTAGAAACTACAAAAAGCAAACTTACAATCTCATTCAACCTCAACTGTTCATTATCTTCACAAACGAAAACAGTAGCAACGTTCTCATTCAACAACAACATGATTCCTCTCACGGAAGCAAAACACAACAATCGAATATTCATCAACATCTACAACACTAACTAATTACATCTCTTTTATAGGGTTTCAACGGCAGCAACAACAAAAAAACAAACAACATCATTTAACCCAAAACCGTCGGAGAAGAGGTGGGAGAAGATGTGGCCTGGCCGGTCGTCCGGGAGTTGCGGCAGGACGTGGAAGCATTGATAGTTGCGGCAGAAGAGGCGTGAGGTGCGGTAGCTTTTCCTGCGTGCAACGCCCAACTCTGGAAGGTCTACGAATGAAAGCCCCATTGCGTGCCACATGGATGTCGGGAAGGAACGTCAAAGTTGAGCCCAATTTGCCCGCTTCACTATACCGGGAGAAGTAGTTTGGGAGGAGTAATCCAACAGTAAAAATCTTCATCAACTCGACCTGAAAACTACAAAATACAAAATAACAAAACTACAAAATAACTTATATTAAAAATGCGTCGACCTGATTTGGGCTGGAATTCATCAACTCTCCCCCTCTCGAAATCACTCATCTTTGATGAGTGCTCATATCGGTAGCGCTGTAGAAGATCAACATCCATGCGTTCTAACTCCTTGGTCAAGACCCAGCTGGTCTTGGCCTCTGGTTTGTCATGTCAACTAACCAAGTATCTCTGAAAACCACCATCAGTAGTGGTCACTGTCTCGTTATCCAATATCTGCTCGGGATCCAAGATCTTTCGCGGAAGTCTGTCGGCGGCTCTGGGAACTGGTATGGAAGAATCAACTAGTGTCTCATACTCGACCTGAAAACTGCCGGTGGAAAACGAAAGAACTGCATGTGACGTGTCAGCAACTGAATGAGTATCAGTATGTCTTAAATGTGGCACCTCACTATCACTCACCAACCCAAAAGAATCAAATGGAGGAGAAGGCAAGAGAAAATTTAAGACTCATGTGGATAATCGTGAAATAACGTCAGATCGTGTACGTTAAAAATTTGGATTTGCTTTACAAACGGAAGACATTTCAAGTTTATACGCATTTTGCCTAATCCGCTTTACCACTTTAAAGGGTCCAGTTCTACGGTCAGCTAACTTCTTTATGATACCCGAAGGTAACCGTTCCGGATTTAGCCGAACCATCACCAAGTCATCCACTTTGAAACTAGTAGCTTTTTATGCTTATTAGCTTGAGTTGCATATAAATCAAAAGTACAATGCAATTTCTGCTCAATTTCTTTATGAAATTCATGCAAATGCAATGCATAGTCATGTGCAAACTGGCTAGTCCTAAAAGTGGGTAACAATGGTGCTAAATCTAACGACAATCGTGCAGTGTGAACATGAACAACCTCATTTGGAGATAAACCCGTAGATCTATTCTTTGAATTATTATAGGTCAATTGAACGTGCGGAAGAATTAGATCTCAATTTCCCTTGTGATCTCCTACCAAACAACGCAGTAATTTTCATAAACTCATTTACAACCTCAGTTTGACCGTCAGTCTGCGGATGATAGGCGGACGAAAATAGAAGTTTAGTACCTAATAATCTCCAGAGTGACTTCCAAAAATAGTCGGTGAACTTGACTTCTTGATCGGTAACAATAGTCTTAGGTATCTCTCGATGCACGACCTCTTTATAATAAATACGGGCTATATGAGAGGCGTCATCGGTTTTGTTGCAGGGGATGAAATACGTCATTTTAGAAAAACGAACGACCACCACAAGAATGGAATCGTGTTCCCTAAAAGTGCATGGTAACTCAAGTACAAAATCCATGCTAATATCATCCCAAGGAATACTAGGACCGATAAAGGTGTGTATAATCCAGCAGACTGTTTATTTCCCATCGCTACCTAACAAATGCGGCAGCTACTGACAATCTGTGCGATAACCCGCTTCATCCTGGGCCAATAAAATTTCTCCTTTACTAAGGCTTCGTCTTGTCACGTCCAAAATGTCTACCTAAGCCCCCGCCATGTAATTCCCATACAATAAAATTTTTGATGTAGACCGGATCTCTCGAGTCCATTCTAAATGAAATAAATTTGTTTTTTCTTTTAAAACTCGGAGCGCTAGCGAGACGTTCTCGAGCCAACGATAAGCAATGATGATCCCAATTTCATAAACGTATCTATGAGCCTAGCAATTGAGCATATTCAACAATTTTAAAATAACTTTTCCACAAGTACGCGAGCATTGGATAAACATGGACGTTTAAATTTAACTGCAAAAAGGTTTAATGTTAATTTAAAGGCAAGCTTGCTCTGATTTTTTTTGACCTATTAAAATAAGGCATGAAATTAAAGTAACAATAAGTGAGCGAGTAGAGAAGGTCACCCTCGGAGCATGAGGTAGCCGGTACGGATCCACGTGTAAGGGGGAAGAGGAGGGCTGAAAGACGGGTGTTCGTCGGAGCCCACAGAGGTTGACGACAGCGGCAGTGGCACTAGCAGCGAATAGGGGAGGAACCTCCCTGGATGCCGGATGAGAAGGTCGAAGTGGACAACGTCCAAGGATCTCGTCGACGCTGGAGGCGGGCGCAGCCGGCGGGAAAAGTGGGCGCAGGCCGGAGGGAAGTCGTGCGCAGGCTGGCGAGAAGTCTGGTGCACACTGGCGGGAGATTTTGGACACTGAAAAGGCTCTGAGGTCGACGGTGCCCCGTCGCTACCTGCTGCTTGTCGTTGGCGGCTGGCTGGAGCACAGAGGGATCGTAGATGTCAGGCATGTTGCTGGGAGGAAGACGGGGACGGGACGGGGAGGACGGGTACGGGCTGGACTTTTGGATACCGAGAATTAAATTCTCTATTCCAAAATTTTTCCAAGCTGCCGATTTGGAGGATGGGAATACTGTTTAATAGGTTCATTAAAATTGTGGAAAGGTTTTATTTTTAGCAATTTTTGTGGGGAGGTAAAAGTTTGGAAAGGTTTTATTTCAAATATTTATTGAGGGGACTCAGGGGAGGTAAAAAGGAATGAATTAGAATCTCCAGAATAGTCTTCCACTTTTAATTTTGATTTGGAAAATAGAATTAGATTTAACTGTTACTAAAAATATTATATGCTTAATTTAATAAATCATTTTAAGTGCTTGCCTTAATTAACTTATTATCTAAGAACAGTCACCCTTTATATGCTCAAATCCTATCGCCTGAGTGCTCATCTGAGATAGTACGAGACTGACTCGACTAAGAGCGTGTGCAACCCTATTCTCTGTTCCCTTATAATGCTTGAGTACGAAGGTATACTCCTGTAAATAAGATATCCATTTAGCTTGTCGATGGTTTAATTTTCGTTGCGAATTGATGTAACGTAACGCCTGATAATCAGAGGGGAGGATAAACTCCTTAGACAACAAATAATGGCTCCAGTGATGCAACGTCTGCACAATCGCATAATATTCTCGCTCGTAATTGGAATAATTCAGCTTCGGGCTTGAGAGCTTTTCACTGAAAAATCTAACGGGGTGACCCTCTTGACTAAGTACACCTCCCATCCCTACTCCAGAAGCATCACAGGATACCTCGAATACTAGACTAAAATCAGGGAGTCTCAGAACACGTGCAGTGGACATCTTATACTTGATAATCTCAAAGGCTCTAGCGGCCGAAGATGTCCACCATAAACTTCCCTTCGTACACTCAGTGACTAGTGTCATAATAGTGCTAAAATTCTTAATAAATCGACAATAAAAGGTGGCTAGCCCATGAAAGCTACGAACATCGTAAATGTTCTGGGGTGTAGGTCACTCACGAATCGCTTGAACTTTCTTGGGATCCACAGTGATATCGGCGGAGCTCACTATATAACCAAGAAAGATCACAAACTCAGTCATAAAACACACACTTCTTCAAATTGATGTATAGGCGCTCGGCTCGCATGAGCTCGAAGATGGTGCGTGGGTGAGTCAGGTGCTCACTATCAGTCTGACTATATATCAAAATGTCTTCAAAATAGACTACTACAAACTTCCCAATATAAGGTCTGAAGACCTAGGTTATCATCCGAGCGAAAGTACTAGGGACATTGGATTACCCAAATGGCATCACAAGCCACTCATAAAGTGTATCTTTCAACTTGAATGCGGTCTTCCACTCGTCTCCTTCGCAAATCCGGATCTAGTGATATTCGCTACGAAGGTTGGTCTTTGAAAAGATCGTAGCTCCAGTCAATATATTTAACATGTCATCTAGTCGGGGTATCGGTAAACGATATTTGACTATAATCTTGTTGACTGCACAATTGTCAACGCACATTTGCCAAGTACCATCTTTTTTCGGGGCAAGGAGGGCAGGTACCGCATATGGATTAAGGCTATGTCGAATAAAGCCTCTATTTAATAGCTCTTCGAGCTGTCTCTGCAGCTTCTCATGGGCGGCATGATTCAATCGATAATACGGTAGATGAGGGAGGGAGGCTGATGTAGGGTAGGCTAGTGGTGCTCGGGAGCTAGGACTCTCCGTGCACGTGTGAGGGGATATGCGAATGCAATGCTACATGCAATGAAACAGTCGGATAGCAACGATAATTAATTTAAGCAATGAGAATTAACAACACCACACAGTTAATCAAAATAAAGAAGCAATTAAATAATTTTAGCAATTTGGCAACGGCTTCCTCCGCGCGGAGGGCCTAAGCAAGCGGCGGCGATTAATTCCACAAACAACTATTAGCGTAAGAGTACAATAACTACCAAACTATGATCACAGCACAAATATAGATAAACAACAAAGTGCAAATGTTAAATACAAAACACAATACCACGAGATACTCACGATGCAGTGGGCTGATCCGAGGTGATGGAGAATCGGAGGGTCCGGATGCGTAGATCGGCGATCGGAAGTGGATCCGGTGGAGCGGTGGTGGCGAGGTGGCTGTCCAAGGCTAGAGGGGGTGAAACGGGCCGGAAATGAAAAGATCCGGCCGCTAGGAAAGAGATCCGGGCGAAGGTGGATAGATCCAGTGTTTTAATGGCGGATCCGGGTTACGTGGAGAGGGATACGGAAGAATATGATGGATCGGAGGATGATGACACTAGATCAAAATAGATCTAGGTTTTTCGGCGCGGTGGGAGGTGGATCCACGAAGGGGAGAAGAAGTGTAGGGCCGGGTGAACAGTGTTTGCGTACAAGAACGGCGGATGAATAGTGCGGGTGAATAGTGTTTTCGGGTGAACAGTTCCGTGAACAGTAAACAGCTTTGGGAATGGGATTTTTTGGGAATTTCGGTGGCTGGAAATGGAGGAGGAGAGGTGGAAAACGATGGTGGGGGTAGGGTGTACCTTGGGGAGGAGTTTTGCGGCCTAGGAGTCGTCACCTAGGGTTCCACGGCGTCGGCACCAGGGAGGGATCGCTGGAATCCGGGAATACTTCTTCTCCAAATTCTGCAATCCCCTCAAATCAGCCCCCTAGCATCCTATTTATAAGAAAACACAAACTAGGGCATCCTCATCAACGGCTATGATTGGCCGATGGGTTAGCCCTTTAAAATACATCAAAATAAACTCAAAAATATAAAGTAATATAGCGTTTTGACTCGCGACGACGTTCCAGACGCAATCGTGGAGTTCGATCGTCGATCCGGGCGCGCCAAATATGGAAAGTTGCCAAATCAGCCCCGAACGGGCCCAAAACGCATCTTCGTCTTTGCTCCGCATCAATCTCCCCGGCTTGAAAGAATTCATCTCCCGATGAATAGGGATCAAAATTCTCTCGCTGCATGCCGGGTAAAACTCGAAGAAGTCCACCAGAGGTCGCCCAAGTATCGTCGCTGGAAAGTGTCCTCGCCGATCAACTCCCCCTGACTGAAAAGATGTCATCTCCAGTGAATGGAGATGGACGTGCTGAAGTCGAAGTCCAGGGGCGAATCGATCAAGCTATGCTGCAAGTACCCAAGAGTCACCAACGTCTGTAGTGGGAATGCACTGGTGGAGTCTGGTCTCCATGAAGCTCTCAACGCTCAACTCACGAGTGGTGGATTCCGGTGCGATCGGTGGTGCCTGTGGTGAAACCAAAGAAGACGAGTCCCCAGGTGGGTGGAGGTCAACAATGGGTGAGGACGTATGAGGGTGATATGGTAACGACAGTGGGGATGGGGGTGGCTGGGTATCTCCACTGCTCGGGTCCACATACTCATGAAGTTCATAGTACGGAGTCAGATCTTCAACATTAAACACAGGGTGAATTCCCATACTGGCCGGAATGTCAAGTCGGAAAGCGTTGGTCCCAATACGACTAATAATTGAGTGCGGACCCATTTGCCTCGCGCTTAACTTCTTGGCAGGCCCCGAAGGGAGCCTCTCAGGGCGGACTCGCACCATTACCTTCTCGCCTACATTAAGTATTTGCTCTCGCCTTCGCTTATCTGCATGGACTTTGTAATTTTCATTGCTTGCTATTATTCGTCGGCGGACCGACTCATGCAAATCATGCAAATGCTGTGCAAATGAATCAGCAGACTCATGCAGGTAATGCAAATGATGCAAAGACAACATGACAGACACGGTACACTCCTTATAAGAAAATCTAAAAATTCCTGAGATATCTCTCAAATGTGGTGGCCTATCAGGAGGTTCTTTCGGTGTAGTGTAGACAAACTCATCTCGTGTGTGACGAGTGCTCAGATGACCGTGAGAGACAACTATACTCAAATACGAGCTCGTAAAGAGCCAAATGTCTCTCGGGGAACGTGGCGCATCAGGGGGGTCCCCAGGAGGTGTGTAAGAAAAGTCATCACGAAGGAGACGACCACCTGAGTGAAAATCGTGTGCATTGACTAGAAGTAGTGACTCTAAAATGTGGTGAGCATCCCAGACAAGAAAGAACTCATTGGGTGGCTCAGCGGGTGGCGTGTCCCAAAACTCATCCAATGTGTGAGGTGTCATAAGGTAGGTCCTCACAATATGAGTATGCTCAAATGGACTCAAGGTAGGCCCTACATATGTCATGCTCCACTCAAGATCCCTTCTCTTGGGCAAGGCCAGAGATGATGATGAAAGAGGCGTCATACCTGAGTGGCTCACCCGAGTCTCAACCTCACCAAAATGTGGCGGATCATCAGGAGGCTCAACAGGGGGCTCGTCATAGGGCTCGTCACTAAGGTCAAGGTCCTCCCGATGAGTACCATCGAAAGGGGTAGTGCCCCTGTGCATGGGTGACATAGCCACTACGAGATCAACACCAAACTCTGAGCTCTCGATCGTAACGTGGCTCAGGGTAATGCCAAGGGAAAAGTGACATAAACCTACGCTCAAGACTGGGTCTGCGGGTGCGGTGTCAAGACATGAGTCTAGGGTATGAGTGTTAATCAAACCCGGACATGCCAAAAGTGGAGGTGTGGGTGAGGGGCACAACACTACAGACTCAATAGGTCGCTCAGGCTCACTCTCAGTCAGTGCCACTAGAGGAGCGTCAGAAAGCAAAGGTAGGTCACTCACTGGGCTAAGCACCTCACTGGGGTGGGAGCAATCCGCACCAGGCATTAGAGGTGTCCAAAAAAACCAGGCTCACCGGGCCGGCCCGGCCCAGCCCGGTGAAAAGCCCGGTAGGCCCGGTCCCGGGCCAAGCCCGGTTCGGGCCCAGGCCGGGCCATGGGGCCCTTTCGGGCCCCAGTATAGGGCCAAGGCCTGGCCCGGTGCCCGGCCCGGGCCGGGCCGGGCAAAGCCCGGTCACCGAGCTTAGCCCGGGCTAGCTGGAAGCAACGGCTCTAAGAGCCGTTGGCTGCTGTTGGCAGCAGCCACTTGGGCTGTTGTTATTTGCAGCCCAAGTGGCTGTTTTTTTTTTAATAATTTTTTTAATTTTTTTTTTAAAAAACTATAACCCCCCTCCCCCCTCATTTCTTCCTTTCACCCTCCCACTTTCTCTCTCTCTCTCATCTCTATTTCTATTTTCTCGCGAACATGTCGTCAACGCAGGCGTCGTCTTCCTCATCCGTCGCTCATGAAGTGGTGGAGCACAAGCGTACGGCGGCAGTTTGGGAATATTTCGACTTAGTACAAGTCGGCGCGGAGCAAAAGACGAAATGCAAACAGTGCTCGAAATTACTTTCGACCGCTGGCAACTCGACACTCGCAAGACACGTTAAGTCTTGCGCAGCCAAACAAGCTCCTCCCGAGTCGACCCAGGCGCAATTATCGACATCCGGACAAATCTGGACGTACGATCAAGGACGGCAGCGAGAGCTGCAGGTGAAGAACATCATCAGACGCGGGTTGTCGTTCAGCCACTACGACAACGAAGAAGAGACCGAGTACATTCACCAAGGGCTACAACCCAAATATCACCAAGTAAGTCGATCTTCTATTAGACGCGACGCGCTTAAATTTTACTTAGAGGCAAAACAAACTTTAATAAATTTTTTTGAAAAATTTGAGGGTCGAGTGAGTTTAACGAGCGACGTTTGGACAAGTAGTATAAAATTAGGATTATCATATATGTCTATAACGTGTCACTGGGTCGATCCCGTTTCCTGGGATCTAAATAAACGAATAATTTGTTTTGAAAGTTTCGAAGTCCCGCACACCGGTGAGGCGATTTATCAAATAATTTCAAAATGTGTGCGCGAATTTAAAATAAAAGAAAAAATTATGAGTATTTCTTTCGATAACGCCACAAATAATACCACCTCAATTGAGTGGTTAAAACGTGATTTGAAACCTATGTTAAACGGCGCCTTTTTTCATACTCGTTGCGCGTGTCACGTTTTAAATTTAGTAGTACAGGATAGTTTGTCCTATATGGAACCATACATTAATAAAATACGTTTAATGTTACAATTTATTTATAGTTCTAAACAACGACGTCAAGATTTTAAAAAATTCGTAACCGGTCAAGGTCACAAATTTTTGAAACCTCTATTTGACATGTCAATTAGATGGAACTCTACATATATAATGTTAAAACGAGCGATTCGCCAAAAAATACTATTAATGAAATTTTATACTTTGTTAGGTCAACATGAATTAACCGAGTCCGATTGGGCAATTTTAGAAAATTACATGGATTTGTTGGAAGTTTTTTATACTGCGACAAATAGTTTATCGGGCGTATATTATCCTACTAGCCCGCTAGTTATTGAAAATATTGTTAATATTTCACAAAAATTAAATTATTTTAAACAACACGCCGGATGGATCGAATTAATAAAAATAATGGAAATAAAATTTTTAAAATATTATAGAGAAATCCCAGTTATGTTTTCATGCGCCGCCGCTTTGAATCCTCTTTTCGGCGTAGACGGCGTAGAAAATTTTATTGAAGAAATAAATAACAATATAGGCGTAGATCTAAATGATTCAGATTTAGATAATCTGAGTCTTTTAAATTTTAACAATATTTTTACTCAATGTTATAATTATTACGATAATTTATATGGGTCGCGGCCCCGAGAAGATGTGTCGCAACCCAAAACATCTAGTAGTTTTAAAAATAAAATGTTAGAATTAGCCTCTAGGAAAAAAGCGCGCACAACATCTAGTAGTTTAAATGAATTAGGGTTGTACACAAAAACACAATTTCGCGATTTTATGTCCACGGACGAATTAGAAAATTTCGATATTTTAAAATGGTGGAAAGGTAAAGTAAATACCTATCCTATTATGGCTTATATGGCCCGAGATTTACTAACGATCCAAGCTAGCACGGTAGCTTCGGAGTCTGCTTTTTCTCTTAGTGGCAGGGTTTTAAACGAGCGGAAAAGTCGGCTAAGCGAAGAATCGCTCGAGATCTGCATATGCTACAAGGACCACCTGGACGTGATGAAGAGAAAGCAGCATATTTCAGCGATCGAGGATAGCTCGTCGGACATGGAAGACGAGATGAACAAGATCAATTTAAACTAGGGCCACTAAGCAACTTTTTGTATTTTTTTGATTTGTAATTTTCTAATTTTTAATAATTTAAAATATTTGTCATTTGACATTTGTAATTTTTAAAAATTTAGAATTTCCTAATTTTTGTATATTTATAGTGTAAATTTTACACATTCCTAAATTTGTATAATTTCATTACATTAATTGTTAATAAATTTTTTTTTTCAATATTAGGTTGTTCAGTTGTTGTGTTTTTTTTTATTTTTTATGGTAATTTATAATTGTATAATTTCTTTTTTAATTTTTATATAAAATTAATTATTATATAAAATAAAAATAAAAATAAAAAAAAATAATAACCGGGCCGGCCTGGGGGGCCTTACCAGCCCCCCCCCCCCGGGGGCATTGCCCGGCCCGGCCCGGTTACTTCTTAGGCCCGGCCCGGGCCCGGTTCAGAAAAGCCCGGGCCCTGCAGGCCCGGCCCGGGCCCGGTTCAGAAAAGCCCGGGCCCGGTTCAGAAAAGCCCGGGCCCTGCAGGCCCGGGCCAAGCCCGGGCCCGCCGGGCTTTATGTGCACCTCTACCAGGCATCGTGGTGTCCTCAATAGGGGAGGGACTCGTACTGCGGAGGTCAAGGAGAGAATCCCATCGACCAGCTCTTGCGGATCTCAAGGACTGTTCATAGCGGAGGGCGAGCTGATATGTCTGCTCGAGGGACTTCGAACTGTGATAAGCCACCTCAGTACGTATATCAGATCGAAGTCCAGACCGAAATCGGGTGGTGGTCATGGCTGGGTCCTCTCGAATATCACTTCTCACAACCAACTCATCAAAACGATCCATATACTCAGCGACAGACATAGGTCCTTGCTGAAGGGAAAATAATTGGTCGAGCAAGCGACTCCGATATGATGAAGGCATATACCTCTGGCACAAAATACGCTTCATGCCCACCCAACTCGTGACACGATGAAGACGATCTCGCTCGCGAGTCCTCTCTACGCTAGACCAATATGCTCTCGCCTGATCTAAAAGCCTAAGTTTCGCAAACTTGATGCGACGCTCACCGAATAATTCAAAACAATCGAGATAATACTCAATATCCACGAGCCAATAACTGAAAAACTCGGGACTCGATGAGCCGTCAAAGGAAGGGGAAACGGTACGAAACCGACTCTCAAGATCTCTCTCAAAGTGACGATCATCATAATAGTCATCCCTAAGGTAATCGGGTCGAGTCGAAGGATCAACACGATCCGCTCGCGTGCAAAGATATGAACGACGACAATCATCATACTGATCGTCTCTGGCATAGTGAGGTTGTGTCAGTGGGTTGACACGATCTCGGAAAGTGGCGTGCCGCAGATGATAATAATCATCATGATAACGTGAGGATTTCTCTGAAGTCGCTCTTTGAGATTGGAAATAGGCGGACTCAGAATCTCTCAAGAGAGGAGAGGAACGACGCCGATAATTAGTCATGGATGAACCTAGAGACTCTATATGACCTACCACTACAAAACATGCAAATGGTCAAACCTTGACCTCTGATACCAATTTGATGTAGGGTAGGCTAGTGGTGCTCGGGAGCTAGGACTCTTCGTGCTCGTGTGAGGGGATATGCGAATGCAATGCTACATGCAATGAAACAGTCGGATAGCAACGATAATTAATTTAAGCAATGAGAATTAACAACACCACACAGTTAATCAAAATAAAGAAGCAATTAAATAATTTTAGCAATTTGGCAACGGCTTCCTCCGCGCGGAGGGCCTAAGCAAGCGGCGGCGATTAATTCCACAAACAACTATTAGCGTAAGAGTACAATAACTACCAAACTATGATCACAGCACAAATATAGATAAACAACCAAGTGCAAATGTTAAATACAAAACACAATACCACGAGATACTCACGATGCAGTGGGCTGATCCGAGGTGGTGGAGAATCAGAGGGTCCGGATGCGTAGATCGGCGATCGGAAGTGGATCCGGTGGAGCGGTGGTGGCGAGGTGGCTGTCCAAGGCTAGAGGGGGTGAAACGGGCCGGAAATGAAAAGATCCGGCCGCTAGGAAAGAGATCCGGGCGAAGGTGGATAGATCTAGTGTTTTAATGGCGGATCCGGGTTACGTGAAGAGGGATACGGAAGAATATGATGGATCGGAGGATGATGACACTAGATCAAAATAGATCTAGGTTTTTCGGCGCGGTGGGAGGTGGATCCACGAAGGGGAGAAGAAGTGTAGGGCCGGGTGAACAGTGTTTGCGTACAGGAACGGCGGATGAATAGTGCGGGTTAATAGTGTTTTCGGGTGAACAGTGCCGTGAACAGTTCCGTGAACAGTAAACAGCTTTGGGAATGGGATTTTTGGGAATTTCGGTGGCTGGAAATGGAGGAGGAGAGGTGGAAAACGATGGTGGGGGTAGGGTGTACCTTGGGGAGGAGTTTTGCGGCCTATGAGTCGTCACCTAGGGTTCCACGGCGTCGGCACCGGGGAGGGATCGCTGGAATCCGGGAATACTTGTTCTCCAAATTCTGCAATCCCCTCAAATCAGCCCCCTAGCATCCTATTTATAAGAAAACACAAACTAGGGCATCCCCATCAACGGCTATGATTGGCCGATGGGTTAGCCCTTTAAAATACATCAAAATAAACTCAAAAATATAAAGTAATATAGCGTTTTGACTCGCGACGACGTTCCAGACGCAATCGTGGAGTCCGATCGTTGATCCGGGCGCGCCAAATATGGAAAGTTGCCAAATCAGCCCCGAACGGGCCCAAAACGCATCTTCGTCTTTGCTCCGCATCAGAGGCTCCAGGAACAAGATCTATCACATGCTGAATAGACTTCATGGGAGGTAACTCAGCCGAAAACTCATCAGGGTGTATATCCTGGAATTCCTCTAAGAGTCTCATAGCAGGTATAAGAATAGACTCATACCTCTCTTATAAATCAGACGCGTGTAAGACCACTAAGGCATAATAAAATTCGTCATCAAAACTATCTCGATGGAACTCTGTGTCTCGTATGATGCTAAAAGTCTTCTTCCTTTCAGTGGGAGGAAGAGATTTTTTCACGTTGTTGCTCGCACGGGATGATGGTGCTTTGGGTCGCACCGATGTCAACGCTACTCTCTTTCCATCCAGTAGAAAATAGCAACTGTTGGAGTACGTACCAATAGTGATGGGCACTAAACACACGATCATATAACCAAGGTCGCCCAAGTAGCACGTAACACACATCCATAGGCATAATATCGCACCAGATCATATCAGAGTACGTACCAATAGTGTTGGACACTAAACATTTCCTAGTCACCGATAATGTATTCTTGGTGACCCAAGCTACCGGAAATGGGGTTGAGCGTGGCTCGGCTGTGAATCCCATGCGGGTTAATGTTGTTTCAACTATCACATTCAGACAACTCTTGTTATCCACTACTAAACGACACGCTTTCTCCCCAGAGTTAAGGTAGGCCAGGATGATGTTCATCCGCCAATAATCGGTTGATTCTTATGGCATAGATAACATGGATCTCACCACTAGAACATCGAGATTTATCTCCTCTTCACTGGGAGTACCGTACACTTCGTCATTCAAGACGCGTGAGTCCTTCTCGACTATATTCTCTTCTTCATGCTCATCCTTTTGAATCACCTCGTGAATAACTAGCTTGTCTTTCCTCTTGGGACAATCCCTAGATATATGGCTCATCTACTGACACTCATAACATCGGATCTGTGAAGAGGTCATAGTTCCCATATGGGACTTCCCTTTATGATCTCTGGTGAAAGTCGATGTAGGCTTCGCCCTACTATCCTTACCCTTCGGTTCTTCTTTCTTATAGGGAGTATCTGTTTTGGTCTGGGATTTAAACCGGGAGGTTCTCTTTTGATGCTCCTCGATATCGACGATGATAGATATGGTCTCAGCGAGAGAATAGTGGTCATATCGAATCAACTCATCTCGGATCTCAGGTCGTAGTCCACACCTAAACTTAGATAAGGTATCACGTGGGTCTTCTACTACGTTGCATTGAATCATAAGATCTTTCATTTCCGCAAGATAGTCAGATACTGATTTGGATCCTTGACGTAGATATGTCAACTCATCACATAGACGGGTCTAATAGTGTTGCGGAATGTATTGCTCCTCCAATATGACTTTCATGTGGGGATAATAGGTAATGGGACGACGACCATTCCTCGTTAGGCTACGCTATTCATCAATCCAAAAAAAATTCGCTCGCCCCGTCAATCTCATTTTGGCGAACTAAACCTTTTGATCTCCCGTCATATGATACCACTCAAAATAGGTCTCTATGTTTATAACCTAATTAGAAAAGACCTTGAGATCCATAAAACCATTATAAAGAGGTGGATCTAATTTTATAACTCGTGTGAGATTAGGTTGCCTATCCCGGGGAGGATAGTCATAATCGTCATCGTAAGGATCACGATTGTCTCGACGTCGTGGGAGTGGCGGTCATGGCAAATCTCTATGACAATCTTCACGATGCATGGCCGGTATAGGCCGGCGATGGTCTCGAGGACGGTTTTCTCTAGCTACGTCAGAAAAGGGTCTCTCCTGATAATTTTTCGTATACCTGGGAAAGGTTCTCGTTGGGGTTTATGAAAATATTTTGAAAATTTCGCGTACCTGGGAAAGGTGCTCATTATGGGTGCAACTCAGATCGGTTCAGTTCGGTTTCACTTAAAACCAAGAACCGACCCATATAGGTTCGGTTCCAAATTTTTGGAACCGGAATCGACTCACGCCCACGGTTCTAAATTATAGAATCGGAATCAAACCGGAAATATCGGCGCGGTTCTCGGTTCCTTAAATTTAGGGTGTAATTATGTTGCACTAGAAAAAATAAATGTAAAACGAATGTTTATAAATTGAAGAAACTAGGTGACCTTAAGCTTGCATGACTCCAAAATCATCAAGATTTCTTAAATTACTAAATACATTTAATAATCTCATCATACAACATTTCATATTCAAAGATTCTAACAATTAAGCAAACGTTCAACATTGTCAAAACATAAGCAAATACTTGATAAATTTACACATGAAATATCTTCATCAAGCTAATTATTCATCAATCTCTTTCAAAAGTCTCTTGTTCATCACAAATATATTTTTGATACCTAATTCAATAACTTGGTTCTCGGGTCAGTTTTGGTACCTGAGTGTAAGATCCGAGAACCGAACCAAGTGGTCGGTTTTGAAAATTTTGGACCCAGAACCGAACCGAGACACATAAGAACCGACCCGAACCGCTCGGTTCGGCGAGCGGTTCGGTTCGGTTCCGATACAGTTCTCAGTTCTTCGGTTATTTTTGCACACCCCTAGTGCTCATATTCGAACTTATCTATGGGGTTTCTAACCTATTCCTCAAATAGAGGATTCCTCCTAAGTGTAGACTTTTCTAAATAGTGGTGTGGGGCTTCGTGATGGGGTTGCACAGAATGCTCATCTTGAATTAGACGTGACATTGAAGCTCGAGGGTGTACTTACAGACTATTCACCATAACACTGAGGTTTTGAATCCTTCTCGCACCTGGTGTTTACTCTCGGTTAACACTGTCATTTGGTGGGCGAAAGGTAAAAACTACGGGGGTGGTTCATACCCATCGTTCACATGACTCGGTTGGCCGCGTTCAACTCAACGCAACTCCAAATTAACTCTTGAGGGTGTTCAGGGTGAGAATTGTGATGGGGTGAGCTCATACTCACCAACCTACCACTACGTAGATGCATGCAAAACAGGCAGTAAATTACAAATGGATGATTATTCTAAATGTTTTTTTAAATGCTATACGGGTTTTTGTGTTGCGCATGGGTTCCAAAATTTAGAAAAATTTTAGAACCTAGCTCTGATGCCAAATTGATATAGGATGGCGCGTAGGGTTTACGCCCCTGTCGGCTTTTCCAGGAAACCCTAAATGCGGAGATTTTGAGTGGTTGTTGCACAAACTTTGGAAAAAAATTACTTTTAATTTTTGTAAAGTATAAAATAAACTATTTAGTTTCAAAAATGAATTTCTTAAAAATTAGTGCAATTCCAAATCCGGGGAAAAAAGGTTCACAACTTTTGTTCTATTGCTCTTGTCGTAGCAAAACGAAAATCGTGAACTCCAAATACGTTTCTGTTGGAGTTTTCGACGTAGCGTTTGCTGACAAAATCTGGGAAAAGAAGGTTGACAACTTTTGTTATATTCCCCTTGTCGTAGCAAAACAAAAATCGTGAACTCCAAATACGTTTCCGTTTGGAGATTTCGATGTATCGTTCGCTGACAAAATCCGGGCGAAAACCGAAGAGTGAATCTATTAACTTAAGAGAAAATGTAGACACACATGAAGGAAGGGAAATAAACAGGTTACCCGCGGAAAGAGGTGTATTTCCGCAATCGAAGTCGACGGCGATCCCGTGAGAAATTTCTTGTCACATTCGATCTCCCGCTCCGAGATTGCCGCTATCGCACACGGGCACCAAGGAGAAAGTTCACTCTCATAGAAGTGGTTCCACGAAATCTCTAAGCAACCAAACAATTTAACCTTCCACTCTCTGGGAAACAAACATCAAACAGTTAAAATAAATTCCTCCAAAGTAACAGTCCACTCGACAACGACAAATGCAGCAGCAAGTTTTCTATGTGATGTTCACCGAAACAAATCAACCCACGTACATTAATCAACCACTCTAATTAGAAACTACAGCAAGCAAACTTACAATCTCATTCAACCTCAACTGTTCATCATCTTCACAAACGAAAACAATAGCAATGTTCTCATTCAACAACAACAGGACTCCTCTCACGGAAGCAAAACACAGCAATCGAATATTCATCAGCATCTACAACACTAACTAATTACATCTCTTTTATAGGGTTTCAACGACATCTACAACAACAAAAACGAACATCAGTTAATCCAAAACCGTCTGAGAAGAGGTGGGAGAAGACGTGGCCTGGCTCGTCGTCCGGAGTTGCGGCAGGATGTGGAGACGTTCATGGTTTTGCGCAGAAGAGGCGTGAGGTGCGGTAGCTTTTCCTGCATGCAGCGCCCAACTCGGGAAGGTCTGCGACTGAAAGCCCTATCGCGTGCCGCGTGAATGTCGGGGAAGCAGCGCCGAAGCCGAGCCCTATTTTCCTGCTTCACTGAACCGGGAGAAATAGTTTGGGAGAAGAGTAATCCAGCAGTAAAAGACTTCATGGGCCGGTTCTTGTAAAAGACTTCATGGGCCGGTTATTTTGATGAAGGTTAAAACAAAATGCAAATCCTAAATTGACCCAACATTACAATGGCCAATAACCAAAATACAAAATAACAAAATAACAAAATAACAAAAATACAAAATAACTTATATTAAAAATGCAATAATTAGGGCCGGTAGAGATCCGGTCGGGTGCCCCGTCGGGAACTTTTGTGTCGACATGATCTGGGTTGGTCTCCACCAAGGGTGTTGTAAATATTTTCTGTATTTAGCTTGTATATATATTTTACATTATAAATTTTCTGTTCTTTATGCACCATCCCCTTTCAATGTAAGTGTATATATGTTCCTTGCTTTGTTTAATGACATTATGCATTTTTTCATATTTCTTACACATTCCTTTGTCAGCTGCATTGCCCTCCTTTCATTTTCTCAATCCATGGATGTGATGAAATTGACTTATAACCGTTTTGCTGGATATATTTCTTGTTTCTTGGAGTAGTCCCGACACATTTTTTTTTGAGAAATCAAGAATTTGTGTCTCATCCTTTTTGTGAATGCTTTAAATTTTCCGAATCATGGTCTAGGAGACTAAGGTCCTGTTTGACATGGTGTTTTGCTCCGGTGAGTTTGGACAAAAACACCACCATCATAGAATGTATGTTTGGCATGACAATGGTTAAACCAAGAAAAGAAAAAATAGTTTGAGATGAGGCCGGGCATTCACGAACGACGGTTCATAACCACCACATTCATGACCGCCACCACCACGCCAAATGGAGCCTAAGTTGTTGTAGTCCTTCAATTATTTATTAAATCATCAATTATGTAGTTTTAAGTGATGGACACTTGCTTGTCAATGAAGATTTTTTGTGGTCCCATATTAGCTGTTTGAATAATTATGTTTATGTTTTTTAGGCTCATGGATCACTGGAGCGCGATAACGAGGTGAGCTCATACCTATATCTTTTGGCGGAATATCATGATTAAAAATTTTGTTACTCTAATTTTTTTCCATCTAATAATAACCATAAATGTATGTTGCCAAATACATATGTGGTTAATCAGTTGCAGGAAATCTGATATAGTAATTTGGTAATGAGATTTCAATGCTTTTGTTATAGCAATTGGGATCTTACTGTATTTCTATAACAACGACTGATTTATTGTGATATATAAAATCTGCAAAATTAGAAATAAAAAACACCAAATGGGAAAACGTGGGTCAAACTGGAAAAAGACAATCTGTTCCATTTGCCTAAGTTAATAGTTTTTCTTAAATCATATTATTGCATAAGCATCCAATTAAAAATCAATTGGTTATACACGGAAGGACCCACAATCTATATTAAACATAAAAGACTATATGAGTTTCTTGATATGAGACTATGGTACGAACTAGGGGAAGGAGCGGTGGATGGGGAGCGGGTCGGGAAGATACCGGGAGAGAGAGGAGAAAGAGAGAGAGGGTTAGGATTAGGAGAGAAGAGGGAAAAACTCAAATTCATCCAGCTTGCATACAACACGACAGGCGCTACCCCTTATAGGCATCCAGGGTGCGAAACATAAAAGCAAAAACATAAAGGCGGCGCAAACAATCCGCAGACATAAATACTGAAAACAAAACATAAATGCTGAAAATAAATAATAAGGTAACGACTAAGGTGTGATCTTCTCCGTGGGCTCTGTGGGGCGTTCGATGTTTGTGCCTGATGCATGTAAACTCGCCATGGTGGCTCGGCATCGTGTAGTTCCGTAACAATATCACCGTTTGAAAAATGTGTCTTGTTCTCAAGACAGTAGTCGACAAACTGGCTGCTAAAATCATCCCGGGGAAGCCAGGTCGCTTCCGAGTCGGGGAGGCCGGTCCAAGCCACAAGAACCCCCTCTAATGTTGGTCCCCCATGGTGCGGCATCTGCGATCGAGAATCTTGGCGGGATAGTATGGCACCTCCCCTGCGAGGTCGAGGTCGGTCGGGAAGTGATCTGTGGTGGCGTCCACGCCCACCACACGCCGTAGTTGTGAGACATGGAAGACCGGGTGGATACGGCTCCCAGTTGGGAGGCGTAGGCGGTAAGAAATGGCCCCTATGCGGGCGATGATCTCAAATGCCCCGAAGAATCGAGGGGCTAGTTTCGTGCACGGGCGGTCGGCCACGGAAAGCTGACAGTAAGGGTGGAGTTTGACGAACACCTTCTCTCCCACCTCAAAAGAGAGGTCACGACGTTTCCTGTTGGCGAAGGAAACCATCTTCTGTTGAGCCCGTCCAGGTGGTGCTTTAGATGATCCAGAATAGTGTCCTTGTCGCGGAGAGTGATGGTCAGACTCTCCACCTGGCATTCTTCCGGAAGGTGGCGGGCAATAGACGACAGAGGTCGGCCATAAACGACCTCAAACAGGGTAGTCTCGGCCGCCTGGTGGTAGGCGGTGTTGTAAGAGTACTCGGCCCATTCGAGCCACTTGACCCAACTACTAGGTTGCTCCCCCACGAAGCAACGAAAGTACGTCAACAGACACCGGTTGAGTACCTCTGATTGGTCGTCGATTTGTGGGTGGTAAGTCGTGCTCATGCGTATGCGGGTACCCTGCAAGCGGAACAGTGTAGTTCAAAAGGTACTCAAGAAGAGTGGGTCACGGTCGCTGATAATCGATCGAGAAAATCCATGGAGGCGCACGACCCCCTGGATGAAGTTGTCGGCGACTGTGGCTGCTGTGTATGGATGGCGGAGGGGAATTAAATGAGCATACTTCGAGAGCCGGTCCACCACGACAGGATGCAGTCATGTCCCTGCGAGCGGGGCAGTCGTGTGATGAAGTCCATGACGACGTTGTCCCACACTCGTTCGGGAATCGGGATGGGCTGAAGTAGACCACTCGGAAAAACAACCTCATATTTGGCCTTCTTGCAGATGAGGCAGGCAACCACGAAAGCTTTTACCTGGCGGAACATGTGAGGCCAGTAGAGGGAGGTTGCCAGCCTGCTAGCCGACAGTACGTACGGTAAGCGCCAACGTGTCCCCCCGTCGGAGAAACATGGAACTCAGCTAACAACAGCGGAATGCTCTGGGAGGAGGGGGAGAGCACGAGTCGGCCCTTGAAGAGTAGGCGGTCGTCGACCAAGGAGTAAGGGAGTCAAGCATTCACGTCCCTAAGGAGTGCTATCCAAATCCCGTTGAGCGTCGGGTCGGCTTCGACTTCCCGTCGGAGGCCATCTGTATCCTCCCAGATCGGACGAGAAATGGCCGCTAGGATGGGATTGCGAGAGAGTGTCGGCCGCGGGATTCGCTTTTCCTGGTCGGAACTCGATGCTGAAATCATAGCCTAGGAGCTTGGCCACCCACACCTGTTGTGCGGGCGTAGTAATCTTCTACTGCAGTGGTCGGCTATGAAGCACCGACACTTCAAAATGCCCAACGTGTCGGTGTCGAAGAGTCCGACACTCGTCCGACTCTCCAACACTCGAGTCGGAAATCCGACACTCGAGTCGGAAATCCGACACGCTGGCTCACGCGGGACACGCGTGTCCTGCTCAATCGGACACGCGTGTCCCGCTCAATCGGACACGCGTGTCCCGCTCAATCGGACACGCGTGTCCCGCTCAATCGGACACGCGTGTCCCGCTCAATCGGACACGCGTGTCCCGCTCAATCGGACACGCGTGTCCCGCTCAATCGGACACGCGTGTCCCGCTCAATCGGATACGTGTGTCCCTAAGTTAGCTACTCTTGATGAGGCGGGTAACAATTTGTCTTGGAAGTGTCTTTACTCCTTTCTAGCATTCCAAGTAGTGAAAGTGGATCTACTAGTGACGTAGATATTTTCTCTAGAAAAAGGAAAATTGAAAGTGGGGAAAAAAGTTTGCATGTGAATCTATTATTTTTACTGATAATATATAATGATAATATGTTAATGTTCTATCATTTTTTGATCATTTGTTAAGTTTTGCATTTGAATATTTGATAAGTAATATTTAAACATGACTTAATTTATCTAAATATTTGTTAATTGTTAATTTTTTTATTTTTTGTTAAATGTTTTAGGATTTTCATAATTATAAAAAATAAATATTTAATATACGTGTTCCAGCGTGTCAGAATATGGTATTTTTTGAGAATTGACGAGTCGCGTGTCGTGTCGTATCACGTGTCCCGTGTCGGTGTCCGTGCAACATTGGTGGTCGGTGCGGACTACAAACCATCGACCCAGGAGATAGGGGCTCCAGTGTTGAACTGCGAGGACGAGGCCCATGAGCTCGTTCTCGTAGGCGGAGCGGCTACAGATAGTGTCAGAGAAGGCGTGACTAAAATAGGTCACGGGGCGGGCGGCCTGCATGAGTACGGCTCCCACGCCGATGCCTGACGTGTCGCACTCCACCAGGAAGGGCTGGGAGAAATCCGACATGGCTAACACCGGGGCACGAACCAAGGCCTGCTGAAGAGCGACAAAAGCGGCGGAGGTCGCCGCCGACCACTCGAAGGGGCCCTCGATAAACTTCTTCTGGAGCTGAGTGAGGGGTCGGGCCATCGTGTCATACCCCTGAATGAACCGATGGTAGTACCCCGTCAGTCCCAGGAACCCGCGGACATCGCAGAGAGATGACGGTGTTGGGCACTTGAGGACCGCCTTGATCTTGTCACTGTCCATTACGACCCCCGCAGCGGAAATGGTGTCTCAGGTAGCACACCTCTGGAATTCCGAAAGAGCACTTTGTTGGGTGGAGCTTAAGGTGGTGGTGCTGTAGAGTGGCCAATGTCTGACAGACATGTTGAAGGTACTCCTGCCAAAAAGAACTTTGGACCAAGATGTCATAAAAAAACAGGAACGTGTTGTTGAAGTACCAGGCGAAAAATGTCGCTCATCATGACCTGAAAGATGGTTGGCGCGTTGGTCGGGCCGAATGACATAACCAGGAACTCATAGTTGTCATCATGTGTCCTAAAGGCCGTCTTAGCGATGTCGGTCGGCCGGACGCGAATCTGATGGTAGCCAGCATGGAGGTCCAGCTTGGTGAAGACGGTTGCGCCGTAGAGCTCATCTAAAAGCTCTTGAATCACCGAGATCGGGTATTTATTTGGGGCAGTGGCTTTGTTGAGCTCCCGATAGTCCACGCAGAAGCGGCAACTGCCGTCCTTCCTGACCAGGATGACCGGGTTGGAGAAAGGGTTTGCACTGGGACAGATGAGGCCCCCCATCAACATGTCGCAAATGAGCTTCTCGATCTCGTCCTTCTGCACGTGTCTATAGAGGTATGGTCGGACTGAGACTGCCGATACGCCGTGATGAAGAGGAATGACACGATCGTGCGGCCGAGCCGGCGGCAAGCCGGATGGTGTCATTAAGAGGTCCGTAAACTCAGACAGGAGCGCCTGAAGGGTCGGTGGTGGTGATGGGTCCGGTGACACGGCACTCGAGATGGACCAGAGCCATGCTGAAAAACCGACGTCCGAAGTCCTCTGAATCGTGCAGAAGGAGGCGGGGGAGCAAAGTAGGGCGACATCCCCCACAAGGCAGCACTCATGACCGTCCTGGAGGAATCACATCGTCATAGTCTTGTAGTTGACTCGCATGTCGCCCAGTGTGCAGAGCTACGCTACTCCTAGGATGGCGTCAATCCCGCCAAGGCCAAAGACGTAGAAGTTTGTCGTCACTGATTAAGAGCCCTCTGAGAGTGAGACGGACGGGCAACGGTCCTGGATCGAACGACGGCGACCATCGCCTAAACTAACAGTGAAGTCCGGTTAAGGCTCCATCGAAAGACGAAGCTGTTGGGCCAGTTGTGCGGAGAGGAAATTACGACTTGCCCCGCTGTCCACCATGACGACAATGTGGCGGTCGCCAGGATTGCCCGCCAACTTCATGGTTTGGGGCCCTAAAATGCCACCTACGGAGTAACATGGAAGCGCCAAACTGTGAAGGTCGGCGTCGGCGGCGACCTCGGGGTTATCCTCCTCGGTGATCTCGAGGTTCTCAAATTCCGCCAAAGCGATCTCCGATTCAAAGTCGCCGATGATGGCGCGGAACTTCTTGACCGTGCAGACATGTGTGGGGGAATAGGGTTGCCGTCGACAGCAGAAACAAAGCCCTTTGCGGCGGAGATCGTCTAACTCGCGGTTGGAGATTCGTTGGGGAGAGGTTGTATGGCCTGGCGTAGTGGTGCTCCATGGTCGGCCCCCCGGTGGTGGTCCGCCCGGAGCTGGCGGGGGTCGAGGCGACAAATCTGCCTCCACGAGGCGGGCCATGTCAAGGGCCTCGAAAACCGTTCGGGGGTGATGAATTCAAAGTCGGGACTGGATGTTGGGCAAAAAACCCTGCATGAATAAGCCGAGATAATGATCCGGAGGTAGGTCCAGAACATGTGTGACGAGGGCCACAAACTTGTCGATGTACTCGTCTACTGCATCGGTTTTTAGCTCCCGGCGGGCTAAAAATGACGTTTTGGACGGTGGTGGCAATTGAGGGTTACCAAACCGTTTTTTTAGCAGTGCCGTTTTCCCTACAATAGAGATGGAGCAAAAACTCTCAAACAAGCAGACCCTTGGTATAGGTTTTTGAGGTTTTCTAAAATAAACTGAACCAAATGCATTATAATTTATAAAGGAAATATCCTAATTGATATATTAAAAAAGACGTTGATCTTAAATTATAACCTGCAAACTCTCTTTTCTAGGATCAATATAAACCAAATCAATCTAAATCAAAGTAAACAGAATAATCCATTGTATACCATTAATTTGTTTATTTTTAGGATAAAATATATTTGACACCCTTGGAATTTATAAGAAATAATTTTTAAATGGACATTTGGAACTTCTAAAATAAAATTACAATGAGGATAATGTTTATTTAAAATATATAATAAATTCAATTCTAAGTTATTTTAAATTGAATTTTTATTTTTTTTGACCAAGTTTTAAGTTTTTTCAATGGTAAAACGAAATTTCAAAATAAAATAAATTTAAATTTAAATGTTTTAATGTATTATTTAATTAAGATTTATAAATTTGGGAGATTATGGTGTGGGGGCAAAATAAGAATTCAGATTAAAATAACTTAAATTTGAATTATTTTATTTTTTTTAATAAAATTGTCCTTTGATTAAATGTTGATAATTTAAGGGTTCCAAATGTACGACTGCAAATTACTGCAGGTCCATTTGTCGTTTCTATGAATTTTAGGGGCGTCAAACGTACATTACCCTTATTTTTTACTCAAAGGTAAAACTGAATAGATACCAACTGGGATCTAAAGGTTTGGTTCAGACCTGTTTCATTCATTATCGACTCGATTTTTATTCTTTCTTTTTTTAGCCGGTTTGGCCCAGTCCAAATTAAACAGTTGATGTAAATTTGATATTTTCTTCTCTCTTTTATGTCTGCCTGCTGTGAGTTATTTAAACCAATTCCTTGCTGCAGGATGTTTATTTTGACAAGGAGTCGGCTGAAGTTTTAATCTCATCCCTGCGATTAGGGGATGATCAGGATAGGTACTGCCTTTAATTTACGTTAGTAAACCTCTTTAAATTTGGGTTAGTTATCGGGACCTCCCGTGGAACTTTGCACAATTACAGGGGCCTCCCCTCTATTTTTTGAAATTACAAAGCCTTCCCTCTGAGTTTACAATGAACAAGGCACCACCTCCAAATTAACATACATTGTTAGATCACCGCCTCCAAAGTAGTGGTTTATCATATTTGTAAATGAAATGGAAATAAGCCATGTGTAAATGGTTCACTATTTGGCCCATTAGGAATTTCTATCATGTATAGATTAGTCTCGCATTTTGGTTTGTTGTTAAGATATCACTCCTCCCTCCTATTTATGTGTACAAATACGTGTTTGTTTAGGTTATTAGGCAGGAATAAAAACTATTAATGCTTGATATTTCATTCTTTTTACATGGTATCAGAGCAACTCAATTCCTACTGTAAAACTCTCAGCGATTGAGCTCCCATTCTCACCGATTGAGTCTTGTCTTTCGGCTGGAATTTTCCTTCAGGTACTTGCAGGCTATGCCCCCCGAGATGGCCACGATTCTTTCTACAGTATTAAACATTAGTAATGTAAACTTTGAGGGGAATTTTTTATCCTTTCAAAAAATAGAGGGGATGTGAATATAATTATACAAAGTTCCAGGAGATGCTGATAATTAACCCAAAAGGTGAAGAAAATGAGTATATATGAATGTTGTCCTGTGTAGTTATAGGCTTTTTGGGTTGAACTCTATTACAAATATGTTAATCTGATTGATTCTGTATGCTTTGTAGCTTCCATGATTCGGCTGACTTCTAACATGGAGTGTTCTTTCTGATCAGCAGCTCTCTGTTTACGAACTCAAACTGGTTCGCTCTTGAAGATGACAGAGTTGTTAACGATCATTCTACTGGTCCTGTCGCCTCTTCATCTGCAGATTCGCCCCACAATGACGAGGTGATCGTTCGTGTGAGCGAAGAGCATAATAACAACCCCAGTTCCGTGCAAATATCAAGTTCAGGTAGTGATTCTCTGGACTCTGGAAGCGCTTTTCATGGGAGTAGCTGTGTTAATGTGCCCGTCGAAGAGCCCAAAAACTCGAGTCCGCCGAGCGAGACCGAAAAACCACCTGAATGGATCGAATGGAGAGAGGTAGCGGAGTCTGGAGACCTGCATGATCTAGAGTCAATCAACATTTCACCAAATCCATTCCACAATCAATCACCCGAGTCCAATGAAGTTGCTCAATCCACGGATCATTCGGAATCTCCTAAAACTGCGACCAGCATCCTAAACTCGGCATCGGAGAACTCAGACAGCCAGGTGAAGCCTGATCCTGATGAAAGTGAGCAAAAGTGAGATCGAAGATTCTGATTGTTACCTGCAGAAGGAACTGTGGAGCTTTATGGATAAAAGATTCTGGCTTTAGGGAGTTAAAGGGTGTTGTACATAAGTTCATAATCTCTAATCTCTTGTGGTGGTATTTAGGTTTGAGTTCTAATTGTTTTTCCCTTTTTCTTTTAGAATGTTAATAGCTTTGTTGAAGCTTGAAAGAGACACCCAGTCATTATTACTGGAACGGTGATCTTATTCTTTCCTTGACAATTTGACATAATTTTGATATAAGTTGTAATATTCAATATTATTTGTATGCAACAGGTATGGCGCTTGTCAGTGTTCTTGCTTTTACATTATATATATGAATAGGTTTGGAATATATATACATATATAGGAATAATTATCAAATTTCTCTTGAAAGTTAGCATAATTACAGGCTTTGACCCTCTTATTTTTTAAATTACAAAAACATCCCCTATAAGCTTACATTCGTAACATCCATGTACAAAAATACTCCTTGAAGTAAATCTTCAAGGGGTCTTTTTGTGCATGGATGTTACACAGGGGCGGATCTAGGATTCGAAGTAAGGGGGCCCAAAAAAAGTGTGAATCAAAATATAATAAGCAAAAAAAATTCTATTTTAAAATTTTAGCATTAACAATAAAAGAAAAATTATAATATGTATGTTACCTTATTTTAGTTATGCACGCCGTTTTTTCAACTCATAAAAATCATCAATGATTACATCTTTCTCAATCTTCTCTGCTATTTTTCGTTTTATGTAGAGAGTCATACAATTTGCCATAAATTCATCCTTCATTTTGTTGTGCAGTCTTGTTTTAATAAGTTTCATAGCAGAAAATGACCGTTCTGTAGTCGTTGTTGAGACCGGAAATGTCAAAATTAGCCACTGTCAGGGAAGAGCTCTTCCTAAAAGGCTCTCAGCGAGCCCTAGCGGAAAGGAGAGAGGGAGACGACTCAAGCAAGAGAAGCGAGAGATACGATCTCTTTCTGCCTATGAGAGAGAAATTGGATCTGAAAATAAGTTCACAGGAGTTATTAACTGTATATACATATATATATATTTATAGTATATACATAACTTATATTTTATAATTTATAAATTTCATCACTTATATTATATACATAATTTATATTTTATAATTAATAAAAACTAAACATATCTAAACTTCAAAAATCCTTGGGGGAGCCCGGGCCCCCGCTTGCCCCCCTCTGAATCTACCACTGATGTTACAAAATGTAAACTTACATGGGTGGTTTTTGTAATTTTAAATGGGCGCAAGCTGTAATTTAGCCAACTTAATGTGGAGATCATGGTAAATGGCTGTGTTGCCACTTTGAATGTAGGGGGTAAACATAAGGACGAGTGTCTTAAGTCATTATCCCACATGCACATCTAAGGCTCCGTTTGGCCCAGTGGTGGCGGTGATGAACGCATGAATTAAATCGTCATTCGTCAAGGATTCACCTAACAAATATCATTCGTTTGAACATAAAAATGGATGAAGTTTCTTAGGTGAGCATTAACGAATGACAATTTAACCCTCATATTCATGACCGCCACCACCAAGGCTCCGTTTGGCACGTTGGTGGCGGTCGTAAACGCTTGGGTTAAACCGTCATTTGTTAAGGATGACCTGTTCTTAGGTGGGTATTTACGAATAACAATTTAACCATCATGTTCATGACCGTCACCACCGTGCCAAACGGAGCCCAAGACAGTACAAGAAACACATGCAATATATAATATTATTTGACATAATTTTATATAATTTTATTTTTTATCCATAAGTGTGGCGTTCATCGCGCTGCTGGAAATCAGGTGAACACAAATTTATGTATCTACTCCATCAGCTCAAAGTTTATTCTATTTTTTCGTCATGATATTTCTCTAATATTGTTGAAATATAAATTATTATAAAAAGTAAATATTTACCATAGATTTAGGTTGCGTTTGGCGCGGCTTATCGCGGCTTATTTGCATCGGTGAGTTTGGACAAAAATGTCATTGTCATACCAAAAATCTTATGTCCCAAACTAATTTATTTATTTGGTAACGGTAGTAACATTTGTGATACCAAACATATATTCTATGACAATGACGTTTTTGTCCAACCATACCGGAGCAAATAAGTTATGATAAGCCGCGTCAAACGCAGCCTTAATAGAGATTGTGACTGATATCAAGTGGGCTAAAGAGTTGAGAGATTAATTTCACACATACTAAAATATAGGGACTGATTTTTTTTAAAAGTACTTGTATCATAGTTTTGCCTGAAAAAAATAGCCATCCATCATGTTGATGTTATTTACTTACATTGAGCCTTAGCTAATTACTATGTAGCTCCATGTATCCTTGCAAATTGTAAGTTATTTTTCTTGTGAGACATGATAGAAACACATTATTTGCTAATTTATGCAATAAAAATCACATATATTGTAAGCAAATCTAATATGGCTTATAAGAAAATCATTATTAATAGTGAATCGTTAGTTCTTCGAACGACTTTTTATCACATCCTGACCCGATAAGCTCAAGTTCACGAGATGTGAAAAAAAAATGTGATTAGGAATCTTAACACATAATAAGAATAATAAATAAAATACATTTCATTCATATTTAAAGAAAGTACATTAGTCATTTTTTTCCATTTCTTTTCATACTAATGGTAAAACCGACCCATTAAGGTGGGTTGATCTTTTGGTGGGTTATGCGAGTTCTACTAGGCTTTATTGGGTGGATTGAGGGCTAGATAGGTCAAATTAAATGAACCCACTAAGGCCGCATAAGGCTAGGTTTGACCAAGTCAACCCATATGGGAGTGGTCCCCACTTGCATCACAAGTTCGAGTTAGGTCCACCATGATTAAAATGCGTTAAGGTTGACCTAATATGGCCAAGGAAGATTCATTCAGCCTAATCATGTCAATCAGGTCAGACATGACTCTATTGACTAGGGGTGCAATCTTGGGTCCACTGGGATCACAATAAGTCAACCATGACCTTATTAGATCAACTGGGTCACCTTGAGTTCAATTGGATCATAGGGGAGTCCATTAAGACTTCATCGTTTGGCGATGTTTATTTGCTCTGATGAATTTGATCAAAAACGTCATTATCATAAAATATATGTTTGGCAAAACAGCTTATTACCGCTACCAAGAAAATAAACTAATTTTAAGCATAACATGCATGAATTTTTTTATGTGAGGTCCGGCATTCATGAACGGCGGCGGATCATAACCAACATGTTCACGACCACCACCATCATGTCAAACGAAGCCCAAGGCTCTATTTGTTTGGGCGTTTCGCTGCTCTGTTTTGGGCAAACGCCGTCAGAAGGAGGGTAAACAAATGAACCTCCGGCGGCGTTTGCTCCGTTTCCGCCCGCCCGCCTTGAGAAACGCCCCAAAAAGCTCCGTTTGGAGCAGCCACCTCCCCCCTCCGGTTTGAACACTCCGTTTCCACCCGCCGGATCGACCCGCCACCGCCGAACCAAATGGAGCCTAAGTCATGCTTTACAAAAGTGGCACTTGAGGCTCAACAGGGTTGCATTTGTGTTGGGGGGGGGGGGGGGGGGGGGGGGGGGGGGGGGGGAAGCACCATGAAGGAGTCTACTACCTCTCGGGGTGTCCTAGTATGGGTCAGCTAAGATCCTATTGGCCCAACTAAAAGCGAGATGCTACAGCTGCGCCCTTGGACAGTTTCCTGTAGCTCTTGTTTGAAAGCTGTGCCACTCTTGTGATCCATTGGAAGATGACGGGTCGGAGCTTTCTACTGTTTCAGCCGGAAAAAAAGGTGAAATTTACAGCCAGCTAGTTTACGGGAAGGAAAATATCATATGGCTGATAGTTCTCTTGGAGGCTGGAGCTGAGCTGCTCGCCTTTTATCAGAAACCTTATCACCTAGAAATCCCCAAGCGGAGGAAGCGCCACATCTCTTCAATGCACCCCCCAGCTTCCTCCATCTTGTTCCACCATAGTTCTCTTCGTCTTCCCACACAAAAGCTTTAAAATACTCACTCCTCTCTCTCTCTCTCTCTCCTTCCCTTCCGCTCGAGAAGAAGAGCCCTCCGACCGCCAATTGGAGGTAATCCGTCTTCTTCACCGCTGGTAATTCATCAATTTGATCTGTAGTTTTACCATTGCTCTTCTCTGCCACGAAATTAGGGTTTTTTTTTCCTGTGGAACCCCTTCAATTCGATTGATTTTAGTTCAGCGGTGTGGTCTATCGAGCTTCGTGATGGAAGAGGGACGAAAAATGTTTGATTTTCTTTCTTTCCCTTTAGGTTATCGTTAAGGTTTAGATATAGTTATTAAGGGTAATGGCTTCGCCTGCTTCCCTTGCAACACTGGGAAGCACCAGGATTTCACATTCGTCGCACCCCGAGGCCGCCTCCTTGGTCTTGGCCGGTAGAAGAATTCGTGTGATTTCTAGGATTAGTTTCAGTAACTTTGGCCGCCGGCAGCAATTGGTTTTGCATTCGCCGGGAAGTTTGTGCAAGTGTATGGTTACCACAAACTTAGTAGATGAGAAACGAGTTTCTTCTTCACTTGAATCAGTGTATCAGGCCAGTAGTGTTGGTAAAGATGAGGATGCTGATATAGTTTTGAAAGCTGCGCCGAAACCAGTTTTAAGAGGAAGGACAAATGATCCTGCTAGTCCAGTAAGCAATATTCGATCCTCACCTGAGAGGGTTTTTACCAGGAAGAGGTCAGAAAGCGATGAAGATAGAGAGAAGCTGATGAAGTCGCTAGGAGTGGTTCTGGAGAAAGCAGAGAAATTGGAAATTGGGGTGGTTGAAAATCCAGTTAAATTGGTTGGGAAAGAGATTAGGCGCGATGCTAGAGTAAATGGAATCCCTAGGGTTGGTAGGGCTCCAAACATGAGTGGTGATGCCCAGAAGCTGAATACAATGAAGAGTGTGTGGCGGAAAGGGAACCCTGTGACCAAGGAAATATCGAGTGTCGTCAAAGAAAAAACTGAAGAACAAAAGCCTTCTCTTGTAGCGAAAACGAACAGACTAAAACCTTCATCTCCCAGTGCTTTCAGACCTCAGAAACCCATGCCTGTGCCTCCGAATTCTGTACCGAGCTTGCAAGCAAGACCCTCCGCAGCTCCTTCCTCTCCACCTCAAACTACTGGACAGGGACCTCCTGCTACCAAAGAGCGAAAACCAATTCTTATTGACAAGTTCGCATCGAAGAAACCAGTTGTTGATCCTATTACTGCGGCCGTCGTATTGGCACCTACAAAGCCCGTAAAAGGCGCACCTTCCTCGAAGTTTAAGGAGGAGCGGTGGAAGAAAAATATGGTTGGGGGCTTGCGTAAAAGATTTGCGGAGAAAGAAGATGTTGATATAACCGAGGAAGAAGCTTCGGCGCTTAACGTACCTATTCCTGGGGTACGAAAGGGAAGGAAATGGACGAAGGCAAGCCGCAAGGCCGCAAGGCTTGAGGCGGCTAAGGCTGCGGCACCTACTAAAGTTGAGATTCTTGAAATTGGGAATGAGGGAATGTTATCTGAGGAGTTGGCCTACCACCTTGCTATCGATGAAGCTGAAATTCTCGGGTATTTGTATTCAAAGGGAATCAAACCAGAGGCAGTGCATACCTTGGACAAAGATATGGTGAAGATGATATGCAAGGAATATGATGTGGAAGTTATGGAAGCTCTTGAAGTTACAGTGCATGAGATGGCGAAGAAAACGGAGATGCTTGACAAAGAGGATTTGAACTTGCTTGAAGTAAGGCCTCCGGTTATTACGATTATGGGTCATGTAGATCATGGAAAGGTACTTTTTTTTCAAGTGGTAGTTTATTATTCTACAAAATCTTTGTTACATAGTTTAGTCATAAGATGAAACATGTGTTTTTTTCTTCTTTTTGATTGACAGACAACTCTGTTGGACTATATTCGCAAGAGCAAGGTACTTTTTATCTCTTTGTAGTAATTCATAATTTTATATCTTTGAGTCATTGTTCTCTCTCTACATTCAATTTAACACGAATTTGCAGGTGGTAGCATCTGAAGCAGGTGGAATAACACAAGGCATTGGAGCATATAAGGTTGAAGTTCCTGTAGATGGAAAGCTTCAGTCCTGTGTTTTTCTTGATACACCTGGGCATGAGGTATGTGTGATAACATTTTGTTACATGGCCATTTAAATATATTTTTTTCTAGACTTTTGGACCGTATATGTATACAATTTTTATTCCAAGTTATTATTTTTTCTAATCATGGAGCTCCATAGTAACATTACTTCACATGTAAATTTCAAACGGGATACTAACCTGACCTTTTCACAGGCATTCAGTGCAATGAGAGCTCGTGGAGCTAAAGTGACCGATATAGCCATCATTGTAGTCGCCGCCGATGACGGAGTCCGCCCCCAAACAAATGAGGCAATAGCTCATGCGAAAGCAGCCGGGGTGCCTCTCATAATAGCAATAAATAAGGTTGCCGATAGACTCATATATGTTCATTCATGTTAATTTAGCATGATCACTTAACGACATTACCAAGTTTTTGTCACTTTTTCCTTTCTCACTCTCAGATAGATAAGGATGGAGCTAAACCGGAGAGAGTTATGCAAGAACTGTCACAGGCTGGCCTTATGCCAGAAGAGTGGGGTGGCGACATCCCTATGGTCAAGGTTGCTTAATTAATTTTAACCACTTGATTTGTCATTTTATTACCACACTCTTTGTCTCAAACTATTTGACATAGCTGATTTGTTGATCCTCCTTTTTATTAGATAAGTGCTCTTAAAGGTGAAAATGTGGATGAACTGTTAGAGACTGTTATGCTGGTGGCTGAGGTATTTAAGACACTTCAACTTATTAGCAATGTCTGATATCAATGTGTCTTCAATTTCATCTCTGCAAGTCACCATTTTTCTATTTCCTACCCTTTTAGTTGCAAGAGTTGAAGGCAAATCCTCATAGGAAAGCAAAAGGGACTTGCATAGAGGCTCGCCTTGAGAAATCCACAGGACCTGTTTCCACCTTTATTGTGCAAAATGGAACCCTTAGAAGGGGCGACATTGTGGTGTGTGGTGAAGCTTTTGGAAAGGTTAGTTGTCCTGACTACATTTTGCTTTTGATAAAACTAAGAGTAGAGGTTGGAACTGTTTTTTGAGGTTCTGTCCATCTATCAGAGAGGGTAGAAGGAATTGATCTTGTAAAGATTCACATGACATTATCCGATTTGTTCCCAAAGATATGCGCTCTATTCAGCATAGCGGTAATAACAACCATTTATTTTGACAGACTGCAAACTTTCCATTGAGCAGGTGCGTGCTTTGTTTGATGATAGAGGAGGTCGTGTGGATGAAGCTGGACCATCAATGGCTGTGCAGGTTTCCTATACTATTTTACTTGTCATCTATTCTTTAACCATTTCTAAGCTTCCACTAGTTTTATTTACGCGGTAGCCTGAAAAAAAATCCAATTATGGATGCAGTCTCTCTGCAATATTTTCTAATTCAAACGAATCTTCTTTATGTGACCGTGTTGATGTTAGTCTTAACCAGTTTCTAAAATACATACTTATTTGAGAAACAATTGCATCTACTGTACATTTTCTCCTTTATAATGATATCATCAAGAGGACTAAAGACATTCCGTGGCCTAGTTAGATGCTGAAATGTGTAGTCAAAAAGGTACCAATTTAAACAATAATCAGCCTGAAGCTTGGCCGAGGTCTTGATTCCTGGCATTTAGCAATTTCCTTGCCAAAGGAGAGGTTAATGGTTTGAAACCGAAGTATGTTAATTGAGCCGTTAAGCTTGCTCGAAGATTGAATATCACTCCAAAATGTATCAAATTTTAAATCGTCTTCTTAGAGCTTATTCTTTAAGTGTTAGGGAATATTACTTGGTGATACAATATTTTCTTTTCTATTTATATATGACCCTTATTATGACCCAATTCTTTAATTCAATCGTTCATTTCTTCTTACTTGATATCAGAGCTCATGCACTTGCCATGGTTTGATGAAGCCTACTATAATGGCCCAAATTTATATTTTTCTGTATTACTTATATTTATGATCGAGTTAATTAGAGGAAAAATTAACATTAAAATACTATTGAAATTTGGCGTGCCAATAGTTAGAAAATTAATTAAATTTGGGGTGTTTTAGTGTTTATAGCCAAGGGGATGTGAATAGTTATTAATTGGTGGTGGTGGTAACATAAACATTGATGTGGGTTGCTATTAGCTGTTTGTAAAAGGCTGAATAAGTGGTTTGAGTTGGTTGAATTGTTTTAATTTGGACACATGGCATGGCCATGTGTTGGCTAGTGACTTGAGTTAAGGATTTGGGTATAATTACATGACACCTAGCTCATTTTATGCGGTGCATACCGCTTGCCCCGTTATTAAAAACCCTCCCGCACTTACTCTTGTTCCCTATTGGCTTCCGACTCTGCTTGTGTCGCTGCTCCTTCCCGGATGCTCCTTTTCTCCTCTCCTGCAAGCTTTTCTCCCTCTTTCTCTCTTCCTCTTGGTGCCTGCTGCTACCTCTGGTGTGGTGTTGTGCCTATTGTACCACTGCTTCTGTGTCGTTGTTCCCGTGCCGCTGCCACTGTGTCGATGTTCCTGTGTCACTTCTTCTGTGACGCTGTTCACGTGTCGCTGCTACTGTGTCGCTGTTCCCGTGCCGCTGCTTCTGTGTTGTTGTTCCCGTGTCGTTGCTTCTGTGTCATTGTTCCCGTGTCGTTGCTTCTGTGTCATTGTTCCCGTGCCGCTGCTTCTTTGTCGCTGTTCCCGTGTCGTTGCTTCTGTGTCGTTGTTGTGCCGCTGCTTCTGTGTCGCTGTTCCCGTGCCGCTGCTTCTGTGCCGCCATTTTAGGGTTCCTGTGCAGCTGTTTCTGGCCGCTGGTCTTGAGTTCCTGCTGCTGCTTCTGTTAGGTCACCAATTACTCTAATACCTCGCCTCTGCCGTTGAGTTTTCCGTTGATTTCTGCTGCTTTTACATCGGTTTTTCTGCTAGGGCCGTTAATGACCCCTCTGCTACACAGTGATAGCAGTGTCTCCTTGTTCTCTCGACCCAGCTGGCCGTTCGTGCGCTTCTTGAAGGGGATCAACAATGTTCTCTTCTTCCTTTCTGCCACTATGAGTTTTCTCCTCTTCTATCCCTTTTCTTTTGAGAAGGACTGACTACGAAATTAGTGTTTATGAGATAAGATGTTATTTACACTACTATAGGGAGGATAGAAATTAGCAGACTGGACTTAAACTTATAAAATGAGTGGATTGCGTTTGTAAGAAGAATTATATTGGAGTTACGTTTAATTAAATATGAAAATATGAGGTTTTAGTTAACAGGTTGTGATACTTTAGTGAGGTGGTTTGGGTTATTTTAATGAGGAGAGGTTACTGAATTAGATATATACATATTTGATGTTTGAGTTGGCTGAATTGTTTTAATTTGGGCATGACCATGTGTTGGCTAGTGACTTGAGTTAAGGATTTGGGCTTAATTACATGACACCTAGATCATTTTAAGCGGTGCATACCGCTTGCTCCGTTATTAAAAACCCCCGAGCCCCTTGCTTCTCCCGGACTTTCTCCCGTTCCTTGTTGGCTTCCGGCTCTGCTTGTGCCGCTGCTCCTTCTTCCTGGTTGCCCCTTCTTCCTGGTTGCTCCTCTCCTCTCCTGCAAGCTTTTCTCCCTCTTTCTCTCTTCCTCTTGGTAGCTGTTGCTACCACTGGTGTGGTGTTGTGCCTATTATACCATTGCTTCTGTGTCGTTGTTCCCGTGTCGCTGCTTCTGTGCCGCTGTTCTCGCGTCGCTGCTTCTGTGTCGTTGTTCCCATGCCGCTGCTTTTGTGTCGTAGTTCTCGTGCCGCTGTTCCCGTGCCCCTGCTTATGTACCGCTGTTCCCGTGCCGCTGTTCCCGTGCCGCTGTTCATGCCCTTCTTGAAGGGGATCGACAGTGTTCTCTTCTTCTTTTTTGCCACTATGTATTTTCTCCTCTTCTATCTCACTTCTTTTGAGAAGGACTAAGAAATTAGTGTTTATGAGATAAGATGTTATTTACACTACTATAGGGAGGATAGAAATTAGCCAACTGGACTTAAACTTATAAAATGAGTGGATTACATTTGTAAGAAGAATTATATTGGAGTTATGTTTAAGTAAATATGAAAATATGAGGTTTTAGTTAACTGGTTGTGATACTTTAGTGAGGTGGTTTGGGTTATTTTAATGAGGAGAGGTTACTGAATTAGATATATACATATTTGATGTCTTATTTTATAAAACAATTGATGGTTTTGGGGAAAACATTGGTTGTATCTTGAAAGGTTTTGTTTGACTGAGTCTCGAACCCTAGACAATTTAAAAGTTAAAAATCAATTTAATATCATCCAATTAATGCCAAAAAATTGCAGATATTTCCGTTGATGACATTTCATGAAATGTCTGCTGATAATTCCAAGTAATTGACGGGAAAAGCAAAGAACAAAGGTGAGCACTTATCTCTTTAATTATGCGTAGATTAAATGTATTTTTTTAGAATATCAATTGTAGTCTTTTCTTTCAGAAATGCATTTCATGATTGTGCACTGACATGAATTGAATGAAAATAAAAGAGAACTGATGCGGAGCATAGACGAGGACGAGTTTTGGGCCGTTTGGGGCTGATTTGGCGACTTACCATATATGACATGTCCGGATCGACGATCGGACTCCACAGATGTATCCGGATTCGTGTTGCGAATCGATTTGATATATTATTTTACTATGTTTGCATTTATTTTGATGTATTTGGGTAGCCTCACCTTCGGTCAATCATAGTCGTTGATGAGGGATGACCTAATCCTTGTTTAATTATAAATAGATGTGATAGGGGGCTGATCTAGGCATTGCAGATTTTGGAGAGCTTATTCCCGGAATCCCGCGATCCCACCACGGTACCGATTCTGTGGAACCCTATGTGACGACTCGTAGGCGGTCTTCTTCCTCCCCAAGGTACCCCCTAACCCTAGCCTCCCTTTCCACACCGTAAAACCTCCTTTCACCGCCCACAACCCCCCTACAGCCGGCTGAAAATCCACCGGCAGATTCCTCCTAAATCCTTCAGATACTGTTGACAAATGACATTCACTGTTCATAGCTATAGTTTTATTTGTCTTTCCCTGAAGCCGACCACCCTATCCCTCACCTCCACCGCCTGAGGCAGTACGTGCCTTCCGCCTCCCCCTCCTCCTAATCCCCCACTTAATCTGAGCCCTCCTCTCCCTCTAAACCCCCCCTGCAGCCATTTTCCCTTCAGATCCAAATCTCTACAGCACCTCAAGTACCCCTCCCTGCATCCGGCAAGCATCCCGCCACCGGCCCCGATTCCCCTAGCCCTTATTTTTCGTGGATCCACCTCCTCACAGCCCTAATTCTCTAGATCAGTCCAGATCTGAGAATTTCAGTCTCCAATCCGTCATTCCCACTATCTTTACTTCAACACTTAGCCCGGATTCGCTACCAAACACCGGATCCATCCATCCCTTGCCTGGATATACTCCTACGGGGCCGGGTCTATCTATTTTTGGCCCGATCTCACCATCCACTGCCAAGTACAACCATCGTCATTATTTCCACGCCGTCGGTTCCACCTTCGATCGTCGATCTACGCATCTGGATTTAAAGTCTTCAGTGTCTCGGTCACCTCGCTACTTTGGTGAGCCCTTATTGTATTGGAATATTTGAATTTTCATTATTATTGGATTGTTTTCGTGCTTTGCTTGGATTAGCGTTTGTGAAACTTTGTTACGATTCACTAATAATTTGCAGGAAGGGTTAATTCGCCGCGCGTTTTGCCTTGGCCCTCCGAGAGGAGGAAGGTCATTGCAAAATTGTTAAACTAAATGCTAGTTCCTTGTTCTTTAATCACCTTGCATGGTGTTAATATTTTCATTGCTCAAAATTAATCGTCGTTGTCACCGACGGTTGCATTGCATTTAGACTAAGTTTTGTGTGTCGCATTTGCATTCCGCCCCTAGTAGCCTTGGTTTGGTGCACCCCCATAGCCTACCCTACATCAAGAACTAAAATGCTGAAAATGATAAAAGAATTCAGATTTGGAACTTTGAAAGTTTAAGAGTACGATGATGTGAGAGTTTCATGAAAACACTGATATGGAATGCGCGGTTGAACGAAAGTTGATATACCGTAACGTACTAGGAAAAGATAAAAGATACTTAAAAATCTGCATTGGGAAAATGTTAAGGATTAAATCCTAAGATGTAGGGAGGTACCTACTAATGGATTTCCCATGTAGGGGGTGTTTCCTACAATTGATTACACCGGAAGGGGTGGGTCCCATTCAAGTTACATGTCTTAACATTTCCTTAAATATGTACTTAAATTAACGCTTAACGGATATGTTTGGTGACCTAACACTTGAAGGATATGTTTGGTGACCTAACACTTGAAAGATATGTTTGGTGACTTAACACTTGAAGGATATGTTTGGTAAATTAATGTTTAACGGATTAACGCTCGAAGTATATGTTTGGAATTCAGAATAAGAGGAATGATGCAAATATTGAACTTATCATTGAAGCAATTTCAAGTGAGAAATTAACATCAAGTAAACGAGAGAATAAATTGCATACCATAATAAGAAAAAGAGCAGAATATTGTAAACATGATTGTTTTGTTGATTGATGTGAATATTGTATGTTGACAAGAATCAAACCTTATACATATTGATACTAATTTTTGGTTGCATGTATAACAATTAAAGAGGCATGTTTTTCACTTAGTCATATTTTTATGACTAAGTCCGTCGTCATTTTTTTAGGTAACTGAGGTGTGTCTGAGTGCGCAAAGAAAAAAACTATATTGACTATTGAAATAACAAGGTATGCGTTAAGTTTTTTTTATTTTTTTTATTTTGTACTCACTCTCCATACTTCACCCTGGGGCGAATAATTCAAACGTAGCTTAGATACAGAATTTTTGTGGGGTCTGAACTGGCTCATCACACCTACCACTATCGTAATTCCTTAGTCGACAACTTTCATGATTCTTCCCCATCAAACATCGTAACTTCTCTGTTATTCTTCTCCCGCTATCAAGCATCTTTGGCTTCTGCAGGTAGTAATGATTCTTCATTTCCCATTGCTATTAAAACTCCTTTGACTGCTTCCTTAGCTAACAATCCTAGTTTTATTTGGGCAGCTCCATCCTCTTCCTTGTTCCAGCTTTGTGATTCATCTTTGTATTTTTCATTTAGTCTACTTGTACGTGGTCAAGCTACAATCAAGCTTCATTTACATTTTTGAATTCCATCTTCCCGAGCACTCGGTTGAGCTTCTTGTGAATTCTTTTTCTTGCCTCTACATCTCGTTCTCTCCAATTAGTGAGGTTCTCCTTTGATCAACATCTTTTGTTGGTTCCTCCTCATTGAATGATATCACAAAGTTCTCATTGGTTCCTTCGCCCTCCCAGATTCATCGAAAGACATTCCATAACATCCTTTTCCGGTCTCCTTTGTGAAAATTCAAAACACTTTGATCAAAGTCTTTTCCTCTGTAGACTTTCAGAATCTCTTACTCGTTGTGCTTTTAGATCAATCTTTTTCAGTGTCACACTGTCACCTCTTCCTTCAATGATGACCTTTATTGGCTCATCATCATACACGTCATTGTGATTTTGGACTGACTCACGAAGATGTCAAACGAGTAAAACATCTTTTTTTATTGTTGGTTTCTATCAAGGATCATAACTTTAAGAATTATTAGGCTCATCTTGATCGACTTACTATTTATAGGTTTCTTCTGTCAAACACTCTCGTACTTTTGCGTATGTATCATTGATATGTACTAGCTCTTCTCCTGTGACCCTAACTATTGGCAATCTATATGTCATTCAAGAATTTATTATCGAAGGCTTACAATATTTTTGTCTTAAGAGGTCTTGATTCCCCTCACAAGTGCATCATAGAATCAAGAGCTTTTGAGCATGACTCATTTATCTGTATCTTTGTTTATTCCTCTCATTGATGTCAATGTGTATTGTTGACGATTCTTCAATTCCTATTACAATTATTGAAAATATTCAACTCACCCCTTTATTACCTTAACATTTGTTTATATTTATGCTTTCCCATGTGGTTCCTTTTTCCAAAAATGTGTGTTGATTTGAATTGTTCTGTCACATTGTTTCCTTCTTATTATCCCCTTCTGGCTATTATGATGAAGAAGGTGATTGGATTGAGTTGTGAGGAACAAGGTTTCTATAGTTGAGTAGACAGTTTGTTTGTGCCTCTCTACTGATTTTGCACTCTGACATCATAAACAAGAACATCCACCTTTATTCATTGTGCAAAAATTTTGTACCTAATTGCAAAATTTCATGTCTCGTGAATTTGGAAAGCATCATTGATCTTCTTACCCAAGAAGCACTAATAAATTCTGTCTTCATTCTTTTGGTTTGGTTCACTATGATGTTTGGAATCCTATGTTTTTTTTTTAATTCTTTTCACCATTTTTTTACATTTATTAATAACTACTCTTGCTGTTACAATATAAAACTTATGTATTTATTATTTTCCAAAAAAATATTGATGAAATCCTATGTTCATTTGGACGGAATTGGAGACCTAAAATTAGAATTTGGGGTCATTTTCAATTAAATTTAACCTCTAATTCCAATTTCAAAGTCTCAATTCCTCCCAACCGAAAGGAGCCTTAAAGACTTTTTGTCCTGGTAATGCGAAAAAAATATCAATAATGAATTCCAATTATTCATTCATTTTCACAAAAATTTACATCGAACCTATTATGCATGTAGAGAGAAAAGAAAGGTGCAATATATTCTTCCACAATGGGGCATAATATAGGAGATACAACAAGACACCCAACACCGATAGGCGGTGTAGAACTAAACTCAATAATATAAATACTACTAACTCTAACACTCTCCCTCAAGCTGGAGGGGAAACCTACAGCTTGAACACAACATAAAACGGAAGGGAAAAGAAGGTTAGCAATATGGGACAAACAGCAGCCACCGAGGCCCAACCGCGTGTCACCGGGGATACTACAATCGGGCAAAGGCCACACGACGTTGGTCCACAAACCGACCATGATCGTTGGATACATCCGGAGCTAAAACTAGGTCAACCAAGAATGCCAAACCATTCCTACCACAAAACGAAGAAAAAAAACGGGGAGACACAAACAACAAACGAAATCAACCTGGGGGACATGTGTGACTAAGGCAGGAGTTGGGAAAGAGGCATCCGAGTTGCCGTTATCATAAACACTCCCATCACGTGGAATACGTGCATGAAGGCATAGACTATGCTTGGAGGCCGTGACGTACACTCCCCCTCACGTAAACCATGTGCACGTGTGGGACCCTCGTCGGGTACATGAACCCAGATCACGTGGAGGAAGGCCGAAATCGTAAAGAGATACAAACAACAACACAACAACCACAAACAACTTAAAAAAAATAGCAGCTACGGAAAAGCTAGACCGGGAAGAAGAAGTGGCTCATGTGCAGCAACAGCAAGGCACGACCAGCAGATCTCGACCGGAAAACAGGAGCAGCAATACCGAAAGGGAAGAGCAGCAGCAACATGGATCCACCAAGCCGGAAGAGGAGGCGGCAAGCCATAGTTGTCGACGGGAGAAGCAGCAAGACCAGGCGGGAGGAGGCACGGTCCTGCGGATCTAGCGTAGATGGAGGTGCTGGAGGAGGAGGCGCAGCGGCAATAGAAGGCCGACGGGAGAAGCTGAGCGCAGAGGAGCAGCCGACAAGGAGCCTTCCAGGCCGGAGAAGAAGCAGGCCCGGGCGGAGCAGCAACACCATCTGCTGTCGACGGGAGAAGGGGAAGCTCCGCAACAGTCGTCGATGGTAGAAGCAGTCGGCGAAGTTGGTGGGAGAAGCAGCGCGCTGGACGGGATCGCCGACGAAGGCAGACGGAGCCGACAATGATGCAGGCGGAAGCAGCACACGACAACAGCGGCAGAAGCAGTCGGCAAAGAAGCACGACAGCACACGACAGCAGCAGCGGAGGAAGCAGCACACGGCGTCGATGACGCAGGCGGAAGCAGCACACGGCAGCAGCGGCGGAATCGGAACCGCTCCTGTCGATGGGATCAAAGATCGACTTTGTCGACTGGAGCGGGAGCGGCAGGCATGAGCCCTAGCAGCTCTCGGAAACGGAAGCACGGGTCGGGGGGGAGAGCAGTAGCGGATGCGGAATCGGGAAAAAAAATAAGGTTTCAGATCGTTGCTCTGATACCATGTAGAGAGAAAAGAAATGTGCAATATACTCTTCCACAACGGGGCATAATATAGGAGATACAACAAGACACTCAACACCGATAGGCGGTGTGAGACTAAACTCAATAATATAAATACTACTTACTCTAACAATGCATATATACCTCAATAAAATGATGTGAACGAACAAAAAAAATCATCATTTACTTGAGGCTACTCTGTTTTTTTTGCCAGGAATGTTTCAAGTTTTAATGGTATTTTGTAGGCGTTCTTATTTTTTTCTGATCTTATTTTTTGAAAAATGTTTCTCATTTAATATGTCAATTTTTCAAGATCCCTTTACATATGCATGTGTTTCGCTATAATTACTTTACTCAAATTGTTGCACATGTGACAACAATAAATGGATACCTATTAAATGTGTTTTTTGGGAATATTATTGTTTTTTGAAAGGTTATTTTATTACTGTTATTCATAAAAAAGAAAAGGCATGTTTACCCTGCTGATGTTCGTTTTTTTTTGTTTCTTCTGTTTTTACATCTTATGGTGAACATAAAGAACATATCTAAACTTGCCAATTTTGGTAGTGGGCAGTCTTCCAAATATGAAAGTGGGCAGTTGTAAATTAGTATTTGTTACGTAGAATCATTATTGCAACATAGATCTCCACAAAGTTTGCCTAGTAGCTAATTTGTTTACTTCACAATTTGATTCTAATTATAGGCGTGCTGCTTGAGGGAGGCGGACTGTTGGTGTCAGGCTCGAATGAGGTGGAAGGCGGCTCGATATAGAAGCATGTCGGATCGATGGGAGAAGATGACGATGAAGCCTGTTGGTTGATGCAATTGGAGTGAAGGAAGAAGTAGTCAGGATGGGTCTCTGGCGGGATTGCAGAGGGCGTTGACGAGGATCGCAAGAGGTCGACGAGATGGCTAGGGCTGCACAGGATTGGTAGAGGGTGGTCGACTAGATGGCTGGGACTACGCACTACGTCGTCCAGCCCTCAGCAACAAAAACTGAGCCCTGGAAGGGCTTTGAATTTGAGCTCGTCTCTGCAGAGGATTGTGGTGGCGAGAAAGTGTCCCAACGTTGATTTATGGAAGAAGACGAGGCAGACGTGAACGATGATGTCTACGATGGGCTTCATTTTCGCTGGCCAAAAAGAGAACAACAATGACTCTTATATCCGACGTTGACAGAGAGTCGAATATCTTTGGAGGAAAACAACAGGGGCTTTGACTGGATCGGTACCTCGTGGAGAGGAGGGCTGAGCAGGTGGGAGGTTCGATGGGGAATGATGGGCTTTGGGTCGTTAAGGGCGCAGAGAGGCGCCACACTCATTTCAGCGGTTGTTCGGAGTTCAGGTCGACTGGTTATGGAAGAGAGGAGGACCTAAGACTCTGATACCAAGTTGTTATGGGCTTCTCCTGTAACTTCGTCTGGATCTCGTCGGGTTAGCGGTGGAGGAGATACAAGAGAGTCGAGCTCACCTGATGGAGGACGAAAGAGGAGGGAGAAGGGAGGAGCTTTGCTCATTCTAGCTTGAGAGAGAAGGAGATGAACTTAGAGAAAGTGAAAACTTGATTAATTCATTAGCAACCTCATATATGATCCAAGGAGTCTTTTTATAGAGTACAACGACATCGACATTAAAACATTTGATGCGCACAACACTAAAGCAGTAAGACTCTATTTACTCAAATCGATACAACTCGGATCCATTACTTAAAATTCGTTAAAAAAATATGTGTAATATAACCACTAATAGATAACTGACAATGTGAGACACTAACACCTTCCTAATGGAAGTACACAAATATCTATGTTTATATTACACAGTGTGGCCAAGTTTTACTTGTTCGGCTATATTTTTTGCCCTCGCAGTCTTTCTTTTCCCTTTTTGAAAATGCACCTTATTTCTTTATTTCATTTTCTTCACTATGTTCTGATTAATCCTTTATGCCTCTCTTTTTTTTGTCACTGCCTTCTAGGTTATTGGCCTCAGTGATGTTCCTATTGCCGGTGACGAATTTGAGGTTGTCGACTCCCTCGATTTGGCGCGTGAAAGGGCTGAGATTTCCGCAGAATCTCTGCGAGTTTCTCGAATTTCTGCTAAATCTGGAGACACTAGGCTTACTCTTTCTTCCTTAGCTTCATCTGTTTCAGCTGGAAACCGGTCTGGACTAGATAAACACCAGCTGAATATCATCATGAAAGTTGATGTTCAGGTAATTCAATTTACTTGTATAAACACATCTCCACTTAGATTTCTTGGCATTCAAAAGTAGGCGTTTGCTCACAGTACCTGCTCTCTCTCTCTCTCTCTCTCACGCACACACACACACCGCAACAAACTAGCGCATGTGTGCATGGTGCCTGTGTACTCTGTCTTTTCCCCCTCTCTTTCTCTTTTCTTTCACAATTTTTAAAAAATGAAAAAAAAACTATCAATATACATTATGGAAACTTCCTTCATATACAATATAGAAATTATCTCTACTGAACTAATCATACTGGCCTTTGTCAATGATAGGGTTCAATTGAAGCAATTAGGCATGCAATCCAATTGCTTCCACAGGATAATGTCACTTTGAAATTCCTTCACCAAGCCCCGGGTGATGTAAGCACCAGCGACATTGATCTTGCTTCTGCCTCTCAAGCAATTATATTTGGCTTCAATGTGAAGGCTCCTGGATCAATTAAGATCTACGCCGACAAAAAGAACGTCGAGATTCGACTGTATAAAGTCATATACGACCTCCTAGATGATATGCGCAATGCCATGGAAGGTCTTCTCGAGCCTGTCGAGGTAAGAATGCACGCCTTGGAACTTCTTAAGACAATACTGCTCGTCCGAATAATCGAGCGCTTGAAACTTTACAGGAGCAAATACCCATAGGAGTTGCAGAAATTCGGGCCACATTTAGCAGCGGTAGCGGACGGGTGGCTGGATGCATGGTGACTGAGGGAAAGTTGGTGAAAGACTGCGGTCTGCGAGTTGTACGAAAGGGAAGGATAATTCACACTGGCGCAATTAGTTCTCTAAGGCGGGTAAAGGAAGAGGTGAAAGAGGTGTGTTCTAAATTTTTTATATTCTTCTGGTTCATTCGTTTGTGTTTTGCTGTGCATTTTCTGCTACAAATTTTTCAAAGGCTCATTTTTATGTTCATTAGAAAGAAATTTGCAAAGAGAATGAACTGCCATGTCATTTATTTACATCTATTTCAAGTAGATAAAAAACCTTTAACTTCTTGCAAATAAATGTCGATGGAATTCTGTTCTCAGCGCAATTTGTTATGTGTAATCAAAGGAAAGATAGAAGGAAAACATAATCATAAAATCACATGTGACGTAAGAAAATCCATGGACGGTGGAAAATGTTCACTATGAAGAATTAGGGTTACAGAGAAGAGCAATATAGGCTGCTATTAGCTTCGCACTCAAACCCTATTGTTAGAACATTAGATAGCTCATGTAGAAATGGCCTATTGGGCCCTCTCTCTTAGGCATCTTTAGTCCCACATTGTCTTTTTTTTTACTCATCCTTCCTTGTCCTATATAAGGAGCCTCTTGTACATGTAATGAATAAGATTGAGAATAATATTATTCAGAATATTTAATCACTCTCTCTTTCTTCTTGTTTCATACATGGTATCAGAGCCATTCGAACATCTTCTCATTTCTGTTTGAATCCCTTGCTACCGGATGGACCTTGTCCGCTCCTTCTACCCACTTATCCGCCTGGTGCGGACTGAAGACCTCATCTTGGATGCCCGCACCTCTACCTGCTAAATCTTCGCAACTCCTCCCTTCCCCTCCTGTTGGTTTTACGGCTTACTTTACACTCTACCGGCTCTATCTACGCTCCTGCTTCCACAAGCTACGTGACCTCTCCCTAACTATTTACACATCCCCTCCTCGTGCGACCTGCTCTGTGTTGGAGCCCCTATTTGCCTGTTGTCCCTGTTCGCGTGCTCGCTAAAGTTGCAACTGCTATCCCTATTCTCCTGCTCGCCAAAGTTCCCGCATCCGACTCATCGTCGAGTCTTGCTCGCCGAAGTTTCCGCATCCGACTCATCGTCGAGTCTTGCTCGCCAAAGTCGTTGCATCCGACTCATTCGAACCTCTTCTCATCTAGGTCGGCTGCCCGTCTGGTCTGTCAATTTACCTAATAGCATAGCCCGCCTACTCACTGCTCAACTCTTTCGCCTTCTCACCTGATTGTTGTGTCCGTCAAGATCGCTTAGATTGCCAGACTTCCTTCCCTTGGACAATGGAAACAAATGTTGCCCCTACTTCCTCAAGTCTTCCAGCCCTTGCTCCGGCTCCTGCCTCTGATGCCCGGGATGAACTCTGAATCACTTGTCTGTAGTCGGAACAAATCCCTTGTCGCCTTGTCGGCAAGAAGAATTTTGTGAAATTGGTACACTCCGTACGTCAGGTTCTTCAAACTAAAGGTCTCCTTCACCATCTTACTCGCACCCCTTTTGTCGAGCTCTGGCTTCGTGATGACGGTCACATCCAATCTTAGCTCTTGAACTTCATGGATGATGAACCTTATCAGATGGCAATGTATCATAAGACTGCCTAAACTATGTGGGATGAGCTCCATTCTCTTTACTCTGGCAAGGATAGCCTCCAACATTTATTTGACATCTTTCTCGCTCTTCAGCAGCTCGACCCAAAAGTCGATGGGGATATCACCTCTTATGTCACCCATTCTAAGACTCTAGCTGAGACTTGGATACAACATCAGCCCCCAACTCAGGATTTAGTGACTCAATTGGATCAGAAGGAAGCTGTTGGTGCGAATCGCCTTAATGATGGCTCGGATTCCCCCTCGTCCCCACAGTGTCCGGGCCAACATCCACTCATCTCCTACTATTCTCACACTCTCTGATATCTACTCAATGTTGTTAAAGGTGATGCTGCCTCCTTCCTTCCGCTGCCTTCTCCAGTCTTGCTACATCGCGACTTGGATCACAAGCCACTGTCACTCCCCCTTTGTGGTGTCTGCTCCAGTTCTCGAGGTGGAGGGTGTGATGGACGCCATCGCTCTAAGGGATAAATCTCTCGGCCCTGCACTTTCTGTGGGCGGGCCGGTCACACGGAAGTGGTCTGCTTTAGGAAACATAGCTTTCCTCCGCCACATACTTCTTTTATGTCGCATGCCTCACCTGCCATTGAGACCCCCTCCACTTCCCGCTCTGACATTGGCACCGTACAGGATGAACTCCAGCATCTTCGCTGAGTGCTCTCCCGTCCTTCCTCTGGTGCCTCTGTCTCCCATGAAAGTAACTCCTGTCTCTCCTATAGTCCTTCCTAGATTCTGGACTCTGGTGTCACCAACCACATCACTCTACAGAAGCCCGCTCAGTATTTGGACTCTCCATGTCCCAAGTTCATCACCGTCGTCAATGACGATCGTCAATGACGACACTACTCCTGTTATTAGCTCTGGACATGTGATGCTCACTCCATCTCTCTCGTTGAGATCTGCTCTCCACATCCTTGTCTCTCAATTTAATCTACTTTTTGTAGGTCGTTTAACCTCCTATCATGATTATTTAATCACGTTTTCTCTTTTTTTTTGTGCAGGATCGACAGACGTGAAATATCATTGGTAAAGGGTAGCTATTTATCAGGCTTTACATCTTGGATCTTCCTGCTCTTTCCCTCTCCTCTGCTAGCTCTATTGACTAACACCGACATCTTGGTCATGCCCCTCTCCCAATCCTCCAGAAGGTCCTTCCCGATTTTCATTGTTTTCGTTGGATTGTGAATCATGTATCTATGTGAAACAACATTACTCTATTTTTCCTCCTAGTTGTACTCGGTGCATTGATCCTTTTGATTTAGTTCATTCTGATATCTAGGGTCCCTACAAAACTGTTAATATCTTTGTTTATCGCTATTTTGTTACCTTTATTGATTATTACTCCTGTATGAGTTGGTTATATATAATGCGTGATCGCTCTAAGCTTCTGCCCATTTTCTGCTCTTTTACTACTGAAACCCGAACACAGTTTACTCGCCCCATCAAAATTATTCGCACTGACAATGCGCATGAATACACCATTCATGCTTTTCAAGAATTTTGCAACTCCTCGGGCATTATTCCCCAAACTCCATGTGCGTATACACTATAACAGATGGTATGAATCGTCACCTTCTTGAAGTGGCTCGGTCTCTCTTTTTCTAGATGCAGCCCCTACTCCCTATTTGCATTTCGTTGTCTCCACTGTGTGTTATCTTATCAACTGCATGCTCTCATCTGCCCTCGACTCTACCATCCCCTTCTCTCTATATTTCCTAATAGAGAACCCTTTCCCTTAACACCATGGATCTTTGGTTGTGTCTGCTTTGTTCATTATTTGGGGTCCCTCGTTGACAAATTGGCCCCTCGGGTCATTCATTACATGTTCGTTGGTTGTTCCCAGAAGGGCTATGTTTGTTATTCTCCCTCTGCTCGAAAGATATTTACGTCCGCTGACGTTACTTTCCTATAACACCAGCCTTTCCTTCCTTCTGCCACCGCAACAACACCCGCTACTAATATCACTCGTCCTTTTAGTCCTACACCCCCCCTACCACAGTTACTCCCGACACCATCCCCTGTCTTGGCTCCTCCCCTTCGTGTCGAAAATTAATTTGATGTGTTATACACACGTACTACTGTTCCATGCGCGAGAAGATCTGGCCTTCTGATCCGCAATTCGATGGTCAGATTTTCCGCGAAAAATACGACCGTAATTTTAAATTCCAATACGACCATATTTTCACGGATCGGGCGGACAGATCTTCTCGCGCACGGTACGTATACGTTCCAAAAATTTTCTCCTTCGTGCCTACTCTCATCATTCGATCTGGTGCCCCGCAACAACCCTTGTCTTTCATTGATCCTCCGTCGACTGCTGATTTCACCATGCCCTCCACCGCCCATCCTCTCTCCAACTACATCTCCTTGCACTGCCTCTACTCTGATCTGTGTAGGTTTGTGGACTACTTGTCTTCTATTTTCACTCTCTTCTCTGCAGGAAGCTCTTCGGCATCTTGGTTGTTGGGCGGCCATATATGAGGAAATTGGTGTGCTTTGGTCCAATCATACATGAGACATTGTTCCCCTTCCTCATAATCACTTCATGGTTAGTTGTAAGTTGGTCTTCACCGCAAAGCATCATCCTGATGGGATGATAGAACGCCCTCAAAGCCAGCCTTATTGCATGCATATTCACTCAACACCGTTCTTCTAATCTCCCTTGTTGTCCATCGTCAGTGGCCGCTAAATCAACTCTATATCAAAAACACCTTTAATGTCGACCTTATGGAGACCGTTTATATGCAACAACCTCCTGGTTATACAACCAGGGGGAGTCCTCGGTCTGTTATCTGAATAAATCTCTTTATGGCCTCAAACAGTCTCCACATGTGTGGTTTGATAAGTTTAGTCGAGTGGTTCGTGAGTGTGACTTTACTCGGAGTTCGGCAGACTTCTCCCTGTTTATCCGTCGACGTCCTTCGGACACTGTTATTCTTTTGGTCTATATTGATGTCATTCTTGTCACGGGTGATGATATCTCTAAAATTACTTAGATCAAGCCATATCTTGCCTCTTAATTCCACACTAAAGATTTGAGTCGGCTCTGATAGTTCGTAAGGATTGAGGTCGCCCGACGACCTGATGGTTTTGTCCTATCTCAACAAAAATACTGTCTTGATCTTCTTCATGATGTCAGCTACTCTGTGTGTAAGCCTGTGGATACACCTATGGATGCAAATCATCAACTCTGTGCTCGTGGCTCGGGCTCTGATCAACTCATGTCTAATCCAAAGTTTTATTGACGTTTTGTTGTCAAGCTTATCTATCTTATTGTCACATGACCCGGCATGTCCTTTACGATCAGTGTGGTCAGTCACTTCATGAATACTCCACGAACCTCCCATCTTCAAATATTTGAACAATGCTCTGGGACAAGAACTTGTGTACAAACCCTTCACTTCTTTATCTCTCGCTGCATACTATGATGCTGATTATGCTGAGTCCCTCAATGATCGTCGATCCACCAGTGATTACTGCACTTATTTTGGTGGGAATTTGATTACCTGGCGAAGCAAAAAGGAAACGGTGGATTGTGAATCATGTATCTATGTGAAACAACATTACTTTGTTTTTCCTCCCAGTTGTACTCGGTGCATTGATCCTTTTGATTTAGTTCATTCTGATATCTGGGGTCCCTACAAAACTGTTAATATCTTTGGTTATCGCTATTTTGTTACCTTTATTGATTATTACTCTTGTATGAGTTGGTTATATATAATGCGTGATCGCTCTAAGCTTCTGCCCATTTTCTGCTCTTTTACTACTGAAACCAGAACACAGTTTACTCGCCCCATCAAAATTATTCACACTGACAATGCGTGTGAATACACCATTCATGCTTTTCAAGAATTTTGCAACTCCTCGAGCATTATTCCCCAAACTCCATGTGCGTATACACTATAACAGATGGTATGAATCGTCACCTTCTTGAAGTGGCTCGGTCTCTCTTTTTCTAGATGCAACCCCTACTCCCTATGCATTTCGTTGTCTCCACTGTGTGTTATCTTATCAACTGCATGCTCTCATCTGTCCTCGACTTTACCATCCCCTTCTCTCTATATTTCCTAATAGAGAACCCTTTCCCTTAACACCATGGATCTTTGGTTGTGTCTGCTTTGTTCATTATTTGGGGTCCCTCGTTGACAAATTGGCCCCTCGGGTCATTCATTACATGTTCGTTGGTTGTTCCCAGAAGGTCTATGTTTGTTATTCTCCCTCTGCTCAAAAGATATTTACGTCCGCTGACGTTACTTTCCTATAACACCAGCCTTTCCTTCCTTCTGCCACCGCAACAACACCCGCTACTAATATCGCTCGTCCTTTTAGTCCTACACCCACCCACCCTACCACAGTTACTCCCGACACCATCCCCTGCCTTGGCTCCTCCCCTTCGTGTCGAAAATTAATTTGGTGTGTTATACACACGTACTACTGTTCCATGCGCGAGAAGATCTGGCCTTCTGATCCGCAATTCGATGGTCAGATTTTCCGCGAAAAATACGATCGTAATTTTAAATTCCAATACGACCATATTTTCACGGATCGGGCGGACAGATCTTCTCGCGCACGGTACGTATACGTTCCAAAAAATTTCTCCTTCGTGCCTACTCTCATCGTTCGATCTGGTGCCCCGCAACAACCCTTGTCTGTCATTGATCCTCTGTTGACTGCTGATTCCACCATGCCCTCCACCGCCCATCCTCTCTCCAACTACATCTCCTTGCACTGCCTCTACTCTGATCTGCGTAGGTTTGTGGACTACTTGTCTTCTATTTTCACTCTCTTCTCTGCAGGAAGCTCTTCGGCATCTTGGTTGTTGGGCGGCCATATATGAGGAAATTAGTGCGCTTTGGTCCAATCATACATGAGACATTGTTCCCCTTCCTCATAATCCCTTCATGGTTAGTTGTAAGTTGGTCTTCACCGCAAAGCATCATCCTGATGGGATGATAGAACGCCCTCAAAGCCAGCCTTATTGCATGCATATTCACTCAACACCGTTCTTCTAATCTCCCTTGTTGTCCATCGTCAGTGGCCGCTAAATCAACTCTATATCAAAAACACCTTTAATGTCGACCTTATGGAGACCGTTTATATGCAACAACCTCCTGGTTATACAACCAGGGGGAGTCCTCGGTCTGTTATCTGAATAAATCTCTTTATGGCCTCAAACAGTCTCCACATGTGTGGTTTGATAAGTTTAGTCGAGTGGTTCGTGAGTGTGACTTTACTCGGAGTTCGGCAGACTTCTCTTTGTTTATCCGTCGACGTCCTTCGGACACTGTTATTCTTTTGGTCTGTGTTGATGTCATTCTTGTCACGGGTGATGATATATCTAAAATTACTTAGATCAAGCCATATCTTGCCTCTTAATTCCACACTAAAGATTTGAGTCGACTCTGATAGTTCGTAAGGATTGAGGTCGCCCGACGACCTGATGGTTTTGTCCTATCTCAACAAAAATACTGTCTTGATCTTCTTCATGATGTCAGCTACTCTGTGTGTAAGCCTGTGGATACACCTATGGATGCAAATCATCAACTCTGTGCTTGTGGCTCGGGCTCTGATCAACTCATGTCTAATCCAAAGTTTTATTGACGTTTTGTTGTCAAGCTTATCTATCTTATTGTCACATGATTATGATCAGTGTGGTCAGTCACTTCATGAATACTCCACGAACCTCCCATCTTCAAATATTTGAAGAATGCTCTGGGACAAGAACTTATGTACAAACCCTTCACTTCTTTGTCTCTCGTTGCATACTATGATGCTGATTATGCTGAGTCCCTCAATGATCGTCGATTCACCAGTGATTACTGCACTTATTTTGGTGGGAATTTGATTACCTGGCGAAACAAAAAGGAAACTGTGGTTGCTCGCTCCTCCGCTGAAGCCGAATATCATTCCATGGCTACAATCGTTTCAGAACTCACCTGACTAGAGAGTCTCCTTACGGATTTAGGATTCAAACTTCCATCTCTGGTCGTTCTCTTTTGTGATAGCCAAGCTGCTATTCATATTACTGGAAATTCTATGTATCATGAGCACGACAAACACATCGAAGTTTACTGTCACTTTTTTCCGAGTAAAGGTTCAACCTCAAAAATTGAGTTTACGGCATGTTCCAGTTGCAGATCAAGTCTCTGATGTACTCACTGAAGCCTTACCTCACTCGTTATACTGACAATGTCTTTCCATGGTGCCTATGACTTGTATACTTCAGCTTGCGAGGGAGTGTTAGAACATTAGGTAGCCCATGTATAAATGGCCCATTGGGCCCTCTCTTGGCATCTTTAGTCCCACATTGTTTCTTTCTTTTTTGTTTCTTTGTTCTATATAAGGAGCCTCTTGTACATGTAATTATTCTCTCTTTCTTCTGGTTTCATACACCTATATGACAGATGAAGTTTACGGATTTCTGTAACACATGCGAATTTCAAAAATATCCCATAATAGAAATTTCTAGAAGGAACTCGAAATAAAATACACTGCAAAAGGCAAAACTATTGGCATCTCAACTCGAAATTTGCAGTCTTGACAGCGAAACGAGCTTGATCAATATAGTCCTTTTTCTAGTTGAACCAATTCCTTGTATTTATGAGTCAATTAAAGTTCAAGGTACTTTTGACCTTAAGAACTGATCATAAATACTCCATAAACAATTATCAGATTATTACCAGGAAATTTCAACTCAGAATTTTCAAACCAAACATCACATAACTTGCATTATGATATTACTGCTTAGCAATCTTGTTCAACTCATCAAAATATAACTATTTTCCCATCCCCTTCTTCCAGGTTAGTTCTGGGCTAGAATGCGGCGTCGGTGTGAATGAATTCACAGATTGGGAGGCCGGCGATGTCATCCAGGCTTTCGAAACGATCAAGAAAAGGCGAACGCTTGAGGAAGCGTCCGCCTCTGTCACAGACGCATTGGCTCGCGCTGGAGTCGAACGCTGAGATTTCCGGGCGAGTTCCAGTTATAATCTTTGGCTCTGCTGCAGAACATCTCTGCTTTTTAAGGCTTTGGCGCATCTAACCACTGCCAGCTCTTCTTCAAACGCCATTGATGACCAAGCTCGATATTCGCTTTGATTGCGTATAACATTCTCAATATTGCTCGAGATTTTCGCCAAATCCCGAGTGTTCATGTAAATAAGAAAACTTTTGTATCTTTGATTCATTTGAGCCCGGTTCTATGGCAGCCCATATGTAACAGATACTCGCCTTATAATTTCAACAGTAATACTTCACTTTGTAGCAGAGTCGGCCCTGTGCTGATTTTGGTTATTCAGAATGTTGTACAAACTACAATGAGAAAGAGGAACAGATGAATGTGGCAAATATATGGTGAATGATTTTTAATGGAAAAAAAAAAGATCATGTTTTTAGAAGTTTGAATAAGAATTTTTTTGTTATCATTTTATGTAGGTTAATTATTTTTTTAAAAAAATCTTTCATGTGACTACCAGAAACATAGGCTGGCAATAGTAATTTTTTGAAATTTCTTTCTTTTGAGGCTTCAAATGCTCTTCTATGACATGTAATCATTAGTGATTCCATTATATATTCTTATGGTTAATTCAAATTTGAATCTTTAGTGTAGTTTGTGTTTTGTTTTACACAGGCACTCGAAAAATTTTAGATACACGCGGGCATGTGGAGGATGGTGCCCGCGATGCATTTTGAGCCGTCCGATCAACAAAAACTCTTACATATTTTTAAATATTTTTTGCTCCCTTTAATGCTGGGGTCAGATTTGAAATCCGACGTCTAAAAATGTATTGCACCTAGCTCTACGTACCCGCGGGTATCTAAAAATTACTCCCGGCTACTGGATTGTTTGGAATGAATTTTATGTCATTATTGATGTGGGAATCCGCGAGATTCCTCTAGCTTTTCTTTGCTCAAGCATAGTTCATCATCTTTGGGGTCCCAGCACAGATGTTCTCACTCAAAATCTTCACAACAAGATCGAAGCCGGTTGGCGATGCCCATAGGAGAGGATCCAACACGGCTTCCTTGTGCCCTTTGAGCTTTAGCATCCATAGGCTCACATGCATGCCCTTTGGCCCGTTTCAAGACTGGAGAATGGGGTGCACACAAATGATCGCAACAAGCGCACAAGAGCCTCTAAGTATGTCTACTCAAAGCGTGACATGTTAACCAACCACGCTAATAGTGTCTCCTCAGTCGGGGCATCATTCACCAGATCTCTAAATGATGACGGGGCAAACAGTGATTGACGCCTTGAGCCAAACAACTATGTACTGAGCTAATGTTCTCCACTGCATATAAGAAAATATACGACCTCAACGAAAATATGTGGGGATTACATGCATAGGTACTAATACATTTGAAAAAACATTATCTTAATAATTAATACCTTCTTCCCATTATCTAAATTTTGATCTTAAAAAAATTTTTATTACTTGCATAAATGCGGGCAAATTGTCTATATTTCATCCTTGTGGTGGAACCCTCGCTGCACGGGAATGCTTTGCGCACCAGGCTGCCCTTTAGTGCCTTTGAAAGTAACAAGTCTTCTCATTTTCATACATTGGATTTAATAAACAATTCAAACAATACATCAAGAAACCACAACACAAACACTAAACTCAACAACATTGAGGTTTTCCACATCTGATGGGAGAGCCTCAGACTTAAAGGCTTACAAACATTCAATCAAAACAAACATTCAAACATCAGTTCAGGCATAACCAAACCCCTAAGCTACCTCAGCATGTAAACCAGAACAAAAGCTAATGAAAGCAAAAAAGAAGGAAGAGAAACACGTCATGAGGCTTCGGCTTTTTCGGCCGACGAGCTAGCTCCAGCTTGAGATCCTTGCCCAGCAATCATCACAAAAAAGTGGTACATGAGGGTCAGTCAGAGCTGACCACAACTACTTAACAATACCATTCCTCTTGACGCCCTGCGGACCCCGGGGAACGACAACACCTGCAAGTCAGCACTTCGTATGTGATATGAAAAAAACATATAAACAGGCATAGTAAGCTTTAATCTATGTGTCATGAACATCGAACATATTTGTATGTTGAGTATGAAGTAAAGGGGCATATCAATGCAACTTGTATGCAATCTGGGTTTCACCCAAAGTTCAATGCACGTATACAAGGCTAGCGCATCATCATTACACAAACACAACACATCGACCACCGGGGTACTCACACCCCTAAAGGCATAACAACTGATTTTAAGAACCCTAGCTGAGACCCCACCCGCACATGGATACTCACACAATCGGGTTTGTCCACCAGCATAGTTGTCCTCGTTAATTTCACCAATTCCACCACAACCGATTCTAAGAACCTCAGCTGAGACCCCTATCACACATGGATACTCACACCATAGAGCTTGTAAACCAGATATGGTTGTTATCGTCAGTTTCACACAAGGAGACTTATTTCTCCAGGACATCTACCACGCGTGAATAATCCCATCATGGGGCTAGTCAACCGATCTGTTGGGTATTGTATCCACAATGTACCTGATTTGAAGAAGCTCCTGTACAAGCTAAGGTAAATAGACAATGTATTTGATGAAATATTTCTAGTTGTGCTTGCAGTTATTCCATGCTAAGTACACACCAATGTCAGGGTGCAGTGGGTCAATATACACGGGTCTGTGCAACGTAATCCCTCGTTGAGCAGATCAGTGTGTTGGCCTACGTGTACTCTCTCTATTAGGGTGTACTTAATCTCAAGTACAGGGCTATGATAAAGCTAGAGCAGACAAGGAGCAAGGATGGGCCAAAGACCATCTCACGGGTTGAAAGACGAGAATCGTCTAAGTGTAAATCGTCGAGAATCACCAGTGATTCTCGACGAGTCGTCGAGAATCACTAGTTGATCCTTGCCGGGTTGGGCTGGCTGTCTCGACGCAGTCAGAAAAATCATCTAAGGCAGAATCGTCGAGAATCACCAAGTGATTCTCGCCGATTCGTCGAGAATGACTTTGCATTCTCGACGAGTCGGCGAGAATCCAAGGTGATTCCCACCGATTCTCCCCGGCCTCTATAACCTGTGCAGCCAGAATTCTCTAAGTAGAATTCGGCGAGAATCGTAAGTGATTCTCGCCGATTCGTCGAGAATCACCCACGATTCTCGCCGAATTTGACTTGTGTATTTTTCCGACTCTGTCTGGACCGGTCCACGTTATCTGCGGGATTTTGAACCGGACTTTGGTCTTACTGCTGGTGGGGCCCACAACGGTCATCTCTTGACCTAGTGTATAAATACTCTGTATTTGTGAACAGTAGAGAGATAGACGATATACGAAACAGAGCGGCCGACTAACCCTAATCTCGCGAACTTGCTCCGCCTCCGTCGCCGCTGCCGATCACCGAAGCAGATCTCGATCTCCTCCAGATCCTCGGTGATAGAAGCCAAGTCCTTCACAGCGTCTCACGTGTCTATCCAGAGATCTTTTGTCTCTTGATTTGAGATAGGGAAATCTTTCCCCGTCCGAATTGATCGAGACGATCGATCCTCGTGTGACCGTTGGAAGACCTTGCCGACTTCGCTAAGAAGATTGGATCTCCAGTGCTTTGCTGTTGTTTTCAGTTGTCGCCGCCAACACCGAGAGCCTCGCCGTCGCTCGTCGCCGCCGCCGGTCTCGGGGAGATTCTCTCCAAGTGAGATCTAGGGTTGTGGACTCTTCGTTGACTTCAAGAATACGTCGTCGAACGAAGAGGGACACCTTAGTCTCCATACGTTGTTTGTATTTCTTACAAGCTATTTTCAATTTTTGTAAAGGACCGATTGGTCTCTAGTTATAGGGTTGGGTGCAACCCGTGTTGTGGGAGTGTTGACTCCTACGTGTGGAAGGATTCCTTCCGTTAGTGCAAGGATTGGATTTCAATCCTGTTGGTGAAGTGACCGAGTCGTCCCTGGTTGGGAGATAGGTCGAAGGGGGAAAGTGGACATACCCAAATCGGGGAACCACTATAAATTGCTTGTATACTTTTTGTGCTGTGTTGTTTAGTTTTCTTGTGCAGGTAAAACATTAATTCCGCAAATACGCTGCAAAGACACCTATCCCCCCCATAGGTATAAGTAGTTGACACTAGGTGGACTTTCAAGTGGTATCAGAGGGAGGTTGCTCATCAAAAAGGTTCACACCTTGAGTAAAATCCTACCACCAGTGTCAAGAAGAAGACCGATATCTTCCATGGACGGACTCAAGCACTCCGGCAAAATCCCAGTATGCACCAGACTGAACTTTCCTATCTGGAAGGAAAGAATCAGATTCTACATGGAAGCAGTCGACCCCCGGCTCTTCATGATAGTGGAGGAGGGACCTTACATTCCCACCAAGGCCTCCACCATATATCCAACCAGGAAAGTGCCCAAGAAATTTTCGGAAATGGACAAGGACGAAATGGTGTTGTTCGGACTCGACAAGAAAGCTCAGAACATCCTGGTAAGCGCAGTTGACGACTCTATGATGCAGAACTTCAGCAACTGCAGGACAGCCAGGGATCTCTGGAGCTGTCTGATTGTCCTAATGGAGGGCACAGATGAAGTGAGGGACGATCGGAGATCCCTCCTCAATCAGAAATATGAGGCCTTCAGGCAAGGGCCAAAGGAGGAGATCGGAGTCACCTTCGAAAACTTCCTCAAGATCGTCAATGCACTCAAAGGATATGGAAGAGTGTTCACTGACGGTGAACTCAATGATAAGTTCCTTAGGTCCCTCACTAAAAAATGGGACACAAAGATCTGCGCCATCCGCGAGTTTGGCAGACTTACGGAAACTAATCCACAGATTCTGTTCGGGAAGCTCATGTCCTATGAGCTTCAGTTGAACACAAGGAAGGCTGAAGAGAAAGTAGAGAAAGCCGCGGCCAAGGAAAAGACGGTGGCCCTGAAAGCCATTCAATCCAGAAAGGGCAAGGGTGTCGCTTCTTCCCGTGCATGGAAGAGGGATGAAGAGGAAGACTCTGAGCCAAGCTCCTCCGGCTCAGAGCTATCTGAGGAAGATTTATCCCTTATCACACGGGAATTCAAGAAGTTCCTCAAGCTGAGGAATCAGAGAAAGAGAAACGGCTCCTCCTCAAGGGATCAGAAGAAGAACTATTCCTCTGACAGGTATGTTTCCAAACCGAACAAACACCGCTCTTCTGACATTATATGCTTTGGTTGCAACAAGCCAGGACACGTCGTGGCCGACTGTCATCAAGGCAAGAGGGAAAAGGGAAAGGGAGAGGAGCACAGGTCCTCAAAAGACAAGAAGAAGGAGAGGAGTTACATCGCAAAGAAGCCAAAGACGCTGAGTGAATCTGACACGTCAGACACCAGCGATGATGAGGAAGCCTACTTTGGGCTAATGGGTCGCTCTGACTCAGAAGGAGAATGTCCCCCATTTACTAGGAAGGTAAAAGCTCACACCCCTCTCTCCGACTCTGACTCTGATCCTGAGTCTCAGGATGATGACCCTGAGGATAGCCCTTCTGCCCTTGAAGCTGAGCTCCTCGATAAGTATGTGCTTCTACTCAATACATTCCTGAAATGTCGAAAGAAACTGAAGGCTGAGAAAAAGGAAGTTAAATTCCTTAAAGGTGAGAGTGTATCCCTGAGGGAAGAGATCACCAGTTTGATCTCCCTCCGACAGGAGCACTTGGACCTGACTTCAAAGCATTCAGAGTCTCTTAAGCTCCTTGATCTTAAGCAGGAGGAAGTCGACAAGTTGGAAGAACTACTTGCGGCAGAAAGGAAGATCGTCAAGAGCTTCTCTATGCCAAAAACTATTCTTCCATTAGTTGATATCTTCTCTGCTCAAGCCAAAGGAGCTGGCTTGGGGCATGTAGGGGTATCTAGCTCCTCATCCAGGAGAAACAGGAACAGGAGGAAGAATAAGGCTGCCAAGAAAGCCTCTGCTGATGAGAAAGGAAAGGCCCCACTCAGCCCTGTTGAGTTCAGAAAGCCTAGCTTTCCCTGTAACCAACATGACTTTAAGTCAACATATGGGCATCACTTCAGGCCCTCGGTTGCAAAGCCGAAGAGCCGATATGATGGGTGGACCTTTCCCCGTAACTTCAGTGAGAGTGTCTTCAAGGCACCTTATGAGGAAATCCACTTGGGAAATTATGGTCAATTCTCTAGCGGCCATAATAGGAAGCAGGCACCTAAGGCCAAGCCTGTTACACTGAAAAGCCAAGAGGTGAAGAAGTCATGTGACTGTGGTCATCATGTTGCCTCCACCTCCAGGTCTTCGGCCCCAGCTGAACCCCACGTTTCAAGGGTAAAGCAGGCGCCCAAGAGGAAGTATAATAGGTTTGACTGCTGGTGCTGTGGCAAAATTGGTCACTTTGCTGTGGATTGTTGGTTTAATCCAAGGTATAACGAGACTCCTTATGTTAGCAATGCGAGGCCGACCACTCATAGAGTTAACCAATCGAGGGGGAGTATGCTAACAAGGAATCTAGGACCCAAGTTCGATTGGGTTCCTAAGACAAATTAATTCTGTTTTGCAGGGATGTCCAAAGGCCAACAAAACTCCTATTTGGTATTTGGACAGTGGATGCTCCCGTCACATGACCGGGACAAGAAGCCTGCTGAGGGAGTACTCTCCAGTCGAGGATGGACCCAAAGTCATCTTTGGGGGATCTGATCGGGGAGTAACCAGAGGTTACGGTACGATTTCCAACGGTATACTCTCTATCACTAACGTAGCTTATGTTGAAGGGTTAAATCATAATCTGATCAGCGTAAGCCAGTTATGTGATAAAGGGTATGACGTTAAGTTCTGCAAGGATAAATGCCTAATAATATCATGTGACTCTTCGGAGACCGTATTAACAGGCATTAGGAGCAGAAATATTTTCTGTTTAGATTTTCTTAGTTTAGATTCTTCTACCCCAGTATGCCTCGTTGCTAAAGGCAGTGCATCTCTTTGTGAACAATGGCACAAGAGATTGGCACACATTAATTACAAGACAATTAATATGCTGTTTTCCAAACACTTAGTAAGGGATGCTCCCATCATTAAGTGCATCAAAGATAGTCCATGTCCTGCATGTCAGATGGGCAAGCAGACTCGGGCTACCTTTAAGGGCATCCCAGACAAAGATTCCTCCAGATGTCTATATCTTCTGCACATGGACCTGTTTGGTCCAATGCAAGTTCATAGCTTAGGAGGGAAGTCGTATACGCTAGTGATTGTAGATGATCACTCTCGGTTTACGTGGGTGTTCTTTTTAAAACGCAAGTCTGATACGTTTGACATCTTCACCAGTTTTGTCAAGCAGATACAGAACGAACTTAACTGCTCATTGGTCAAAATCAGAAGTGACCACGGAACAGAGTTTGAGTCTGGGGCTATGACAGAGTTCTGTGAAGAGCTTGGTATCTTTCATGAGTTCTCCTCCCCTCGCACTCCTCAATAGAATGGAGTGGCGGAGAGGAGGAATAGAACACTCATTGAAGCGTGCTCGACAATGTTGAATGACGCTTCTCTCCCAGAATACTTCTGGGCTGAGGCTGTCAATACGGCCTGTCATGTACAAAACCGGGCGTTGATTAACAAGAGCCATCGTAAGACTCCTTATGAGCTACTGAAAGGCAAGAAACCGACCATGTCCTATCTGAGGATTTTTGGCTGCAAGTGTTATGTACTGAATAATGGGAAGTACCCGCGTACTAAGTTTGGTGAAAAATGCTTCAAAGGCATATTCATGGGCTATAGTAGCCACAGTCGGGCTTATAGAGTTTTCAACAAGAAAACCCTAGTGGTAGAGGAATCAATAAATGTTGTATTTGATGAAGGAAGCTTGCTTAACTGCAAGACTTCGAGTTGTCTTCCTGAAGCTGCAGGTGCCAGACTCGAAAAGCTACAACTGGATGATCCCGAGAAAGATGCAACTCCAAAATATGTCAAGGTCTCCACATCAACGCCGATCGGAGAAGTTGAAGATCAAAATGAGGCAAATCCTTTAGAAGAAGGAGATGCCCAAGAAATAGTCGAAGCTCCTGATGCAAGACTTCTAGAGCTCAGACATGTGAGGGATCATCCCAGAAATCAAATCATTGGAGATCCCCGAGACGGTGTCAGAACTCGCCGAGGTACTCTTAACGAGATCTTGCATCTTAGCTTTCTGTCGCAGGTGGAGCCAAAGAAGTTCGACGAAGCGAACAAAGACGCATCGTGGATTTTGGCCATGCAAGAGGAGCTGCATCAATTCGAAAGATGCGAAGTCTGGACGCTGGTTCCCAGACCGAAGACGCAAAATGTGATTGGCACCAAGTTGATCTTTAGAAACAAGTTGGATGAACATGGAGTCATCATCAAGAACAAAGCCAGACTGGTGGCTCAAGGATACAGACAGGAGGAGGGGATTGACTTTGACCAGACGTTTGCACCAGTTGCACGGCTCGAGGCAATCCGGCTATTCCTAGCCTATGCCTCTCACAAAGGATTCACAGTCTATCAGATGGACGTGAAATCGGCTTTCTTGAATGGAGATTTGAAAGAGAAAGTATACGTTGCTCAACCTCCAGGTTTTGTCAATCCTACTTATCCTAATCATGTATATTTTCTTAATAAAGCGCTATATGGCCTAAAACAAGCTCCTCGAGCTTGGTATGAGACATTGTCTAGTTTTCTTCTTGAGAACAAGTTCTCTAGAGGAAAAATAGATAAGACATTGTTTCTCAGGGAAGTCAAAGGCAAGATTTTGCTGGTGCAAATCTATGTTGATGACATTATATTCGGCTCAACAGACAACAATCTTTGCAAAAAGTTTTCCAAACTTATGCAAGGAAAGTTTGAAATGAGCAGTATGGGAGAGCTGAAGTATTTCTTGGGACTTCAAGTGAAACAGTCTGAGGAAGGAATCTTCATTTCTCAGACGAAGTTCACAAATGAACTCCTCAAGAAATTCGGAATGGAGAATGCAACCTCTATGAGGACTCCAATGGGATCCACCATGTCTCTGGATAAGGATGAGAAAGGGAAACCTTTTGATGAAACCAAATACAGAAGCATCATTGGATCTCTGCTCTATCTTACTGCGAGTAGACCGGATATCATGTTCTCCACATGTGTTTGTGCCAGATATCAGGTGAACACTAAGGAATCTCATTATGTCGCTGCAAAGCGAATTCTTAGATACCTTAAAGGTACCCCTAATCTTGGCTTATGGTACCCGAGAAGCAATGATGTCGAGCTAATAGGGTTTTCAGATGCTGATTTTGCAGGAAGTAGGGATGACAGGAAAAGCACCTCCGGGACGTGTCAATTCCTCGGAAGAAGGCTTATTTCATGGAACAGCAAGAAGCAGAATTGTGTAGCAACCTCCACTGCAGAGTCTGAGTACATCTCGGCTGGCAGCTGTTGCGCACAACTCCTTTGGATAAGAAACCAGTTAGACGACTATGACCTCCAGTTCAAGGAAGTACCGATGTACTGCGACTCCTCCAGTGCAATTGCTATTGCCAACAATCCGGTATCGCACAGCAGAACGAAGCATATTGAAGTGCGTTACCATTTCATTCGGGAGCACGTGGAGAACAAGGACATCTCTCTCTGCTATGTTCCCACTGACAAGCAGATTGCAGACATTTTCACAAAGCCCCTTGACGAGGCCAAGTTCAGTATGTTCAAAACTGAATTGGGGATGCTAAACTACGAAGAATGAAGACTACAGGAGCTCAAGGCTCATGCGTCTAGGGGATCCTCTGCTAGGAATTTAGTGAAAGCAAAGGTACAAGAACTGAGGGGGAGCATGGTGTCACATGCTTCAGTCCCCGATTTGCAGAAGCCGAAAAGGGGGAGATTACCCTCTCGGCTAAGGTGGCTCCAAGTTTGCTCTCAAGAAATTGGTAATGAATATCTCTCTCAACTCCATTTTAAGTTTATGATTTTCATTCCTATATGCTCTATTCACCTTAGCTTGTAGGGTTTAGGCTTCTTCAAATAGGGGGAGATTGTTGGGTATTGTATCCACAATGTACCTGATTTGAAGAAGCCCCTGTACAAGCTAAGGTAAATAGACAATGTATTTGATGAAATATTTCTAGTTGTGCTTGCAGTTATTCCATGTTAAGTACACACCAATGTCAGGGTGCAGTGGGTCAATATACACGGGTCTGTGCAACGTAATCCCTCGTTGAGCAGATCAGTGTTTTGGCCTACGTGTACTCTCTCTATTGGGGTGTACTTAATCTCAAGTACTGGGCTATGATAAAGCTAGAGCAGACAAGGAGCAAGGATGGGCCAAAGACCATCTCACGGGTTGAAAGACGAGAATCGTCTAAGTGTAAATCGTCGAGAATCACCAGTGATTCTCGACGAGTCATCGAGAATCACTAGTTGATTCTTGCCGGGTTGGGCCGGCTGTCTCGATGCAGTTAGAAAAATCATCTAAGGCAGAATCGTCGAGAATCACCAAGTGATTCTCGCCGATTCGTCGAGAATGACTTTGCATTCTCGACGAGTCGGCGAGAATCCAAGGTGATTCCCACCGATTCTCCCCGACCTCTATAACCTGTGCAGCCAGAATTCTCTAAGTAGAATTCGGCGAGAATCGTAAGTGATTCTCGCCGATTCGTCGAGAATTACCCACGATTCTCGCCGAATTTGACTTGTGTATTTTTCCGACTCTGTCTAGACCGGTCCACGTTATCTTCGGATTTTGAACCGGACTTTGGTCTTACTGCTGGTGGGGCCCACAACGGTCATCTCTTGACCTAGTGTATAAATACTCTGTATTTGTGAACAGTAGAGAGATAGACGATATACGAAACAGAGCGGCCGACTAACCCTAATCTCGCGAACTTGCTCCGCCTCCGTCGTCGTTGCCGATCACCGAAGCAGATCTCGATCTCCTCCAGATCCTCGGTGATAGAAGCCAAGTCCTGCACAGCGTCTCACGTGTCTATCCAGAGATCTTTTGTCTCTTGATTTGAGATAGGGAAATCTTTCCCCGTCCGAATCGATCGAGACGATCGATCCTCGTGTGACCGTTGGTAGACCTTGCCGACTTCGCTAAGAAGATTGGATCTCCAGTGCTTTGCTGCTGTTTTCAGTTACCGCCGCCAACACCGAGAGCCTCGCCGCCGCTCGTCGCCGCCGCCGGTCTCGGGGAGATTCTCTCCAGTGAGATCTAGGGTTGTGGACTCTTCGTTGACTTCAAGAACACGTCGTCGAACGAAGAGGGACACCTTAGTCTCCATACGTTGTTTGTATTTCTTACAAGCTATTTTCAATTCTTTGTAAAGGACCGATTGGTCTCTAGTTGTAGGGTTGGGTGCAACCCGTGTTGTGGGAGTGTTGACTCCTACGTGTGGAAGGGTTCCTTCCGTCAGTGCAAGGATTGGATTTCAATCCTGTTGGTGAAGTGACCGAGTCGTCCCTGGTTGGGAGATAGGTCGAAGGGGGAAAGTGGACGTACCCAAATCGGGGAACCACTATAAATTGCTTGTGTACTTTTTGTGCTGTGTTGTTTAGTTTTCTTGTGCAGGTAAAACCTTAATTACGCAAATACGCTGCAAAGACACCTATCCCCCCCATAGGTGTAAGTAGTTGACACTAGGTGGACTTTCACGATCATAGAGATGAAATCACACCTTAGCATACAAGTGAACATCACAATCCACACTAGGATTTTCCATGCGCATTTCTCACCCTAAACTCAACATCTGATAACCTCACGGGATTTGGGCATTACAACTGCATCTTCATCGTAATTGCCCATCAAACAAAACCATGTATGCATTGTCAAACAATAATCACTTAGTCAATTACTGGCCACGAGTTCGGCTTTGCCAATCATGCTTAATCTGCTAGTGATCACGGATCTCTAATGCAATCATGTCTGGGACAAACTCAATCAATTAGGTGGTTCTCAATGAACCAAGACTATCTCAACACCTCTCATTTGAGGAGTTTAGTGCCAAAATAGAGAAATCAAAGCATGAAAAACAATAATGTCAAGCATGCATCCTTAGGAGGAGAAATATTATTACCTTATGAGATTTCTTCCTTGCCATCAAAATCTTGAAATGCACTGATGAAAAGGGCCGTCTACGGATCCTCTTTGCATTGCCGATCTCGGATCAAAGTTTGGAGCTCTGATGTTGCTCCAGTAGTGGAATCTCCACCTTCCTCCTCTCTTTAAGTCAAGCCTAGCCATAAACCCCACAAAAAAAACAAGTGAGAGTTGGAATGAGGCCCTCAACCACTTTAAGGCAGATGGACGTGCAATTTTGAACCTTGGATCAATTTCCAAATAGATCTAATGGCCACGATCAAGTGTTTATCAAAACTCAAACCGTCGGTTGTCGTGCGGCGATAGTAGTTACCGTTGTTGAAACCGAAAAACCGGTCTCTGTGGAGTTCGACCCTTGGGGAAGGGGTGACCTCACACCTACTACACTCAGAAGAATGTCACGGACCAGAGACTTGGGAAACTAGGAACAGACCCTCGGCTCTAGCGCGGAGGTCCCACCACACACCCGAAGGTTACAAGAACTCTTCCCCTCCCTTACCAAGGAGCTAGGCTTGAGCGCCTTGGAGAGCTCTCTCTACTCTATCAAGAAGATGCTAAGGGAGGAGGAGGCAAGAAAACCCATCCTCTCCAAAGGCACCCAAGGGGGTCTATTTATAGTTTTTCCAAGTCTGAGGGTAAAATGACAAAAATGCCCTTACGACCAATTGGCCTTGAGCCAATGGCAAACCTCCACACCGGGGGTAGAGAGGTAACTTCCACCCCGGGGGCACAACGGTAAAAATACGACCCAAAGGGATTCGGGGGCCGAGCCATGCTCCCCACCCCTCGGGCGAGCAGCAGGCCACAGGCCTAGCTCACCCGCAAGGGCTGGCCGCCCGGGGTGAGCAGGCCGCCGGCCTGGCTAGCCCGCAAGGGCTGGCCGCCCGGGGCGAGCAGGCCGCAGGCCTGGCTCGCCCGCAAGGGCTGGCCGCCCGGGGCGAGCTGGCCGCAGGCCTGGCTCGCCGCAAGGGCTGGCCGCCCGGGGCGAGCAGGCCGCAGGCCTGGCTCGCCCGCAAGGGCTGGCCGCCCGGGGCGAGCTGGCCGCAGGCCTGGCTCGCCCGCAAGGGCTGGCCGCCCGGGGCGAGCAGGCCGCAGGCCTGGCTCGCCCATAAGGGCTGGCCGCCCGGGGCGAGCAGGTCGCAGGCCTGCCTCGCCCGGGCGAGCTAGCCGCAGGCCTGGCTCGTCCGCAAGGGCTGGCCGCCCGGGGCGAGCTGGCCGCAGGCCTAACTCGCCCGCAAGGGCTGGCCGCCCGGGGCAAGCCGCAGGCCACGGGGCCTGGCTCGCCGCTCCCAAAGGCTAAAAACTGGTCCTACGCACGCCGGGGGACCCTGCTCTGCGAATACGGGGTTGTACAACCGTCCCGAGATATCTCTCTAATGATCATCCAGCAACGATTCATCCAAGAAACGAACTACCGCCAATGGTAGCACTTATCGCATAGCGGTAAGGGACAGAGCTTTGTTTTTGTGAACTAGTGGGGTAGCGACGGTAGCCGCTTTCGTCGCCACGCTAGCTCATAGGTTCTCATAATTCTTTATTTTTTCCAATGAGAAAACTGGTGTTACAGAATTTGGTCATCGAAATTAGATTACTTATCAAGTAAAGACGTACCTGACATAAAGAGTTCTTGGTATTTGTCGCGCATCGTTTGCACCCTCCCCAAAAGCGCTCCTCCCAGCCGCAATTATCCTACCAAATTTTGAACATTTTATCGATTTATTCCGCAACTGACGTACTTCAGAATTTTTGATGTGAATGAACTTGAATTTCATCGATATCCCACCATCAACTGGCACTTTATCAATCACAACAATCTAATTAGGCATTTGCACCACCTTCCTCAATATAGATCTGTGGAATATACTCTGTAGGTCGCTCAACTCCATAGATAGAGCAAGCCGATATGCAGCTTTACTAATGCGCTCTATAACCTCAAATGGTCCAAGTTATCTTGAACTTAGCTTTATTAGCCGCCTTATCCTTGATATTTCACTTGAACGATTTGATCTTAAAGTAAACTTAGTGGCTCACTGAAAACTCCACATTTTTATAACCGCGCATTAAAATTCTTTGGCATGCAAATCTTGAGCAATCTTCATGTGATCCTGGATCGTTATCACTAACGTCACAAGCATCGGTCACCGCCTCTTTTCCCAAAAGCTCGATATCCCCCGCCTCTATCCAAGACATTGACGTTCGACACCTCCACCAATACAAAGCTTCGTATGGTGTATACCATCTTGATACTCGTCTGAAAATTATTATTATATGCAAACTCTACCATGAAGAGATGGTCTTCCCATTTCTTTTCAAAGTTAAGAGCTAGCACACATTCTAAACATATGCTCCATTCTAAATATATCCTTCTTCATACGTCCAGGTGATCGGAATGGAGCAACGTCATTCGTCATCTCAAAATCCGTCCCAACGCAATTACCAGCATGTCCCTCCAAAAAACAATAAAAGGGCCTCAGTCCCTCATTTGAGGGCAATCAACTCCAAAGACTAGAGTGCTCTAACATTTTTCAGCGTGGACATGGGACTTGGATCGTTCCTCCACTCGGATTTGTTTTGCTCCCTCTCTAGGTTGTCAAGCGTGCAACACTCAACGCTAGGATGACTTAGCCATTTTTTCTAGAAGAACGCACTCATCCAACCCCAAAGACTCTGTGAATCCTTAGTTTTATTGGATGTTCTTGTCAGAGCATCGTAGACTTAGTTTATTTTTTATTATTCTTGTACTCGAAACTTTGTGAAGGTGGTTTGTCACCCTTCGAGGAGACTCTGATTCCTATAAACTCAACAAAATAGTGGAATTTGGCCCGACACAGTTCCGATCACGTGATTTTTCACCTGTTCTGGATTATCTACGTAAAAAAGCCTCTTGTCAATTATTATTATTTTTCTTTGATTGTTTACACGCCCGGTCCAATTCCGAGCTATGACGGTCTGATTCTCCAGACCGAGAAAAATTGGGTAACCCGCAAGAATTTGGCGTCGTTTGTGGGAAAATGGTCTCACTCTACAACAACTCCTTGGAAACAACGTTTGCATTACACAAGCACTCCCTAACTAGGTGTAATAGTAAAAGGAGGCACGCCTGCCGCAAACCAAGCAACATGCAAGGAATCTGACAACCAAGCCCCAACAACTCTGTTGTCGAAAACACGTCTCTCGTAGAGGAGGTCATGCTTGCGCCCCATGCAGAATTGGAGGAATGCCTATGACAGATAGAGGAGAGCCAAAGTCAAGCGCTCGTGCTCTTAAGAGATTTGGACATCTCTCGCGCCCCTGCTCAGCTTCTAGGCTTGGCAGCCCACCTCCGCCAACTTTGGATCGTGTCATGGCCAAACAATTTGCCTACAAGAACCACATGCCTACAGAGCCTACAAGCATTGCCAGCTCGGCACGCCTGGTCCCTCTGATCGAAGAATTAGAAACTCATCAATCTTATTACCGCATAGAAGGAGCAGGCCTCAAATCTTTGCTCCAAAGGATCGTACGTGAAGAAATTCACAGCATAATTGCAGAAGAGCACAGACAAGACGAGTAGCAGGCCGATCTGGCCTAGCATCCCACACAAAACCACTCTTCATTAGCAGCAGGAGTTCATCAATAGAAATTCAAAGGCAGTCAAAAGAAAATAAGAGATACGGCCCACTAAAGATGCTCAAGAGGAGTGAGACCCCGCGGTGAATCCTTTGACCTATGGAGATTTCCTGTCGTTAAGCTTTCACACCCCTCAATACCTTCAGAGCAAACATACTCTTCACGATCTAAGGCACTGAGGAACTCTGTAAGCCTAGACCGCTTGCTAAAAATGCAGACGACCAATCAAAATACTATGAGTTCTACCGTAGACAAGGACATAACACAAAAAGTTGTTCCAAACTCAATGAAGAAATCGAACGTCTCGTCAGACAAGGGCAGTTAGAGATGTTCTTATAGAACCAAACACAGGATCGATTAGTTAAGGGTCTGTCATCCGCTCACCAGGAAGGTCAGGGCCCCCCCCCCCAATTCAATCACCCAGAAGGAAGCTCCATATCCAGCATCAGAGCTCTACCGCACCTCAGTGCTGCTTTGTCAACTTTATTTTTTGTAAATTACCGCAAGATCGGGCTCGTGGTTTTGACTATTGATTTTTGAAGTTTGATCATTTCAGGCCTATAAAGGGCAAATATCTTTCGCATTATCAAGACTACAAACGCACTTTGTCCAAGAAAGGACATCCACAGCACCTGCCTTCGAGCAGTGTGCTCACGACTCCTGCCTTCGGGTAATGCGCTCACTGTGACTGAATTCGGACAGTGAGCTCAGAATGTCTGCATTCGGGTAGTATGCTCACAGTACCTGCCTTCTAACAGTGTATGAACAATAGATGCCTTTGGGTAGTGCGCTCACAGCTTCTGCCTTCGAGCAATGCGCTTACCACACCTACCTTTGGGTCGTGCGCTCACCGCTCCTACCTTCGAGTAGTATGCTCACCGCACCTGCCTTCGGGCAGTGCGCACATAGCACCTGCCTTCGGGCAATGTGCTCATTATACCTGCCTTCGAGTAGTGTGCTCATATCACCTGTCTTCGGGCAGTACGCTCTCTGCATCTACCTTCCGGAAGTGCGCTCATAGTGCCTGTCTTCTGGCAGTGCCCTAATAGCACCTGTCTCGGACAGTGAGTTAATAGCACTTGCCTTCTGGCAGTGCACTCACGACACCTCTCAGGAGAGACGGACAAAAGTTCTTCAACATCTCTCAGACAAGATGGGCAAAGGTTCTTCGACACCTCCACCTGGATAGACCCCGGTTCTCATGAGGTGCAAATGAATAAAGGTTATTCTCCACCTCCACACGAACGGACCCCGATTATCCAAAGGAGTGAACGAACAAAGGTTATTCATCACCTCCACTCGGACGGACCCAAGTCATCCTATGGCACAAACGAACAAATGTTCTTTTCCACCTCCATCCGGACGGACACTGGTCCTCATGAGGTGCGAATAAACAAAGGTTATATTCACCACCTCTTAGACAGACTCGAGTCCTCCTGAGGCGCAAACGAACAAAGATTCTTCGCCACATCTACCCAGATGGATCCCGGTTCTCCTAAGGTGTGAACAAACAAAGGTTCTTTATCACTTCCACATAGAAAGACACTGGTCATCCTGATACGCGAATGAACAAAGGTTCTTTGCCGCCTCCACCAAAAAATGGAGTAGACTCCAAATCGATTTAAGTCACAAATAGTCAAAGATCCTTCGCCACTCCAAGTGAATAGAACCCAAACACTCCCAAGGCGGGAATAAGTCCCAGATCCTCTCATGGATGCTAATTAGGGCAAACCGCGAGTCCTCCTGCGCTATTTAGCCAAAAGCAAACTCCGAGTCCTCGGGCTCCATTCATACAAAGGGGGAAAGCGTCCCCTCGCATAACACTCAGGCATCAGCTCCAGGCATTCACGCCCAATGGCAATTACAAAGTCGACACGCTGCGTCAAACATATGCATTCAAGCAAGGGGGGTAAAGGCGCTCTCGGTTCAGCGAGACACCCATGGCTCAAATAAGAAAATAACTCTGTGATGCCCCTAAAGATATATCGCAAGGAGGAAAGCTACCGAGCTAAGTCGCACCCGTCGTTCAATAGCAAAGGTAGATCTCCAATAAAAGAAA